>OU015495.1:66492953-66820453 GCA_907164885.2 Dolomedes plantarius
CTTTTGTATGGCTATTAACGAGCATTTAGCTCCTTTGCACTTAAGAATCATAAGGATAGATAACAAATTAACTTTAACCAAGGAACCTTGGAAATCTGGCAAAGTTAAACGTCGTAAGACGGATAGTCAGTCTAGCACTACTGGTGTCCCTACTGCCAATAGGTTTGATGTTCTGAGTGATGATACGGGCGAAATTTCTGGCACTCAGCCATTTGATACTGCTGAAATGGACACCAGCAATGCTGACGCCACTGCTAGCCCTAGCGGCACAGCCGCTTCAAGGAGATGCCAAGTCTTCTTCGAAGTAGGCAATAATTGGCGAAACATGCTTAAAACATTTAATGAACTTGCAACTGATGTCGAAGCTGCTCTCACGGGTACGCTGATTAAAATTAATATACAAAGTGCTGACTCTTATCGCGCTATCCAAAACTTTCTTGGATGCTAACAAAATTCCTTTTCGTACGCTGGATCCTAGATCCGAGCGGCCGAAAAAATTTATATTACGCGGTCTCCCGGTCAACACGCCGGTCGAAGACATCGAAAACGCGCTAAAAGCTATCGATCTTGAGCCGATTAAAACGGCCTATCTTACTAACAGGAAAACAAAAAAACACATGCCTTTGTTTTTGGTTTCAATCCGGCCATCGCCTAACTTAGAAAATCTGAATACTATTACTAAAATTAACTATTTACGTGTTTCCTTCGAACATTACACCCAAACTGGCGTCAGTCAGTGTTACCGGTGTCAAATGTATGGACACTCATCTCTAACTTGCAAACTGTCCCCACGCTATGTTAAGTGTGGAGGCGGCCATCTTTCTGCTGAGTGTACACTACAGGCGACAGACGGTAACACGTGCTGCGCCAACTGTAAGGGTAAGAACACGGCTAATTACCGTGGCTACCCCATGCACCCAAAAATAAAGACAAGCTTAAAGTTAAAGACAAAAACCCTAACACTAACTCTAAAACTACTACTGAAAAAACTAACCCTAAAGATCCTGCTCAATTTATCCCTGCCCCTATTCCAAAAACATCGGCATGGAAGACATAAACTAGTGCTATGAACACCTCTTCTGTACCCGTGAATACTGCTTCGACATCGAGCCAAAGTGCCGAAGTCATTCCTAGCGTGGATCAAAATCCCGCCAATCAGAGTGAAACTCAGGGAGCCAATAGCTTTTCGAGCCCGGTGACCCACCAAGTTCTTCCCCTGTAGCTGCTGCCTCTAGTTCTAAGAACAGTGATATTAGTAGTCCCAAGCCAGACTCCGGTTTTGGCGACTTCTTCCAAATTTTTAGAACTAAAAAAGAATTAATGTCCGCATTTAACATTGCGGACATACTTAAACTCTTTAAGAGAATTACTGAAATCATTCGCTCCCCTGAGCACCCTGTTCAACAACTTGTAGCCATCTTCCAAGAAATTTCTAACTACTTCGATCCTCCACCGTGTCATGGCTAGTTCTTCCTTCTTTCCGTCACTGCGAGTTTTGTTCTGGAACGCGAACGGGCTTACCAATAAAATTAATGAATTCAGGCAGTTCATGGAAAACTCCAACACAGACGTCGCCTTAATTCAAGAATCTAAATTTTCTGCACCTTGGAGCTACAATATTTCTAATTATACTCTTTACCGTAATGACCGTCCCCCCCCCCGCCCTCACTCTTCTTATCATCCTGGTGGTGGCACTGCCATTTATGTCCGTAGGGGCTTAGATCACTATAAAATTAATAACATTATCACTAGTAATGCCAAGAACATTTCCATAGTCTTTCTGTCGGACAGGTCCACTAAAATCTAATTTCCTCGGTATACATTACCCTCAATCAGCGTTTCTTAAACTCTTACTTTTCTAAATTCTTGTAATTATTGTATTGTGGCTGGTGACCTTAACGCTCACAATACAGCCTGGAGCTGCAGGACCATTAATGCTTCCTGCCGAGCCCTTCTAAAATTCGTCACCGACAACTTAAACGTTAAACTTCTCACGCACCCCTTCCCCTACCCACTTCTTTAATACGGGCTCAAGCACCATTGATTTGGCGCTCACTAAAAACATCCCTACCCCTACACTATTGAAACTCTAGATTTATTTGATTCGGACCACCTACCTGTCTTAATTACTTTCGACCAACATGTCAATATTCTAAATCCCAATCCCCCACCTACACTAACTGGAAGCAGTTCCAGGATATTTTAACTTACTCCACTCTCTATTTCCCTGTTATTCGCAGCTTCGAAGATATAGATGGCGCCACCACTAAACTCACTCAAGCCATTCTGGACGCCAAGGCTAGCTCTACTCGTGCTTTGAAAAAGCCGCGTTACCACAACTTACAGGCTAATATCGTTAACTTTATTAACTTACGAGCCGCGTTACGCTCTTTATTTCAATTCACCCGTCTCCCTCAACACAGGAAAAATTATCACTTCCTGCGCGCTCGCGTTCGACGCGATATTAGAGTTGTCCGTCAACGTAACTGGGCTGAATTCATTAATAACCTCTCTGTCGAAGATAATTCAATTTGGAAATTTACCAAACGTCTCAAGTCCATTCATTTTCAATTTCCGCCCATTCAAGGCCCAAACGGAGTTGCTCTGACTGACTCGGACAAAGCAAACGCCATTGCCGACACTTACAGCAACCAATTTTCTCCCAACTACGACCTGGTAGATGAGAACAATGATTGTTTGGTCCTTGGCACCGTCCATAACTTCCTTAATACCCCCCCCCCTACTGATTCTGCTCTCCGCACTTCTGTCGGCGAGATCATTGATATAATTAGTAAATTGCAAGTCAAGAAAGCTGGCAGCGACCAACTCAACAACTTAATTCTTAAAAACCTCCCCATTAACATCATTATGTATTTTTCTGTAATAGTTAATTCTATACTTAAATTCAGTTATTTCCCCAAGAGCTGGAAAACTTCTATTATCAACCCTATCCCTAACTATCCCCCTATCCCTAAGTCAGGGGGGATCGTAATGACCCCCAGAGTTACAGGCCAATCAGCTTGCTGTGTTCCCTGAGCAAGATCGCGGAGCGAGTTATTCTTAACAGAATCTCCCATCATCTCGACCAGCACAACATCATTATTCCAGAGCAGTTTGGATTTCGGTCTCAACACTCTACGACGCAACAGCTTTATAGGGTAGTCTAATTTACCCGCGATGGGATTCAGGAAAAGAGACCGACCGCTGCTTTGTTCCTCGATATTAAATGCGCTTTCGACAAAGTCTGGCATCCGGGACTTATCTTTAAATTAATCCAAATTCACTTGCCAGATTATCTCATCCATTTGATTAATAATTACCCTCTTAGTCGGAATTTTGTCGTCCGTGTCAATAACGAGCTGTCCCGGCATAACAATATTACTTCAGGTATTTTACAGGGATCGATTTTGGGTCTCACGTTGTTCAATTTGTACGTGAACGACGTGCCGAGAGGCAATAATACCCTGCTTGCTTTCTATGCGGGCGACACTGCTATCCTTTCTACTTCTCATAACATTGACTACCTTGCTATTCAAATGCAGCGTCATATAGGCACTCTAGAGGATTGGTTTGTGCGCTGGAAAATTAAAATCAATCCCTCTAAGTGCCACGCGATCTTTTTCACTAATAGCTTTCACAACCCACCGTGTCTCTTTCTTTATGGCTCCCCGCTTGATTGGGAAAACACGGCCAAGTACTTTGTAACTCTGGACCGTAGCCTAACTGTGAATACCCATACCATGAATACTATCAGGAAATGCAATGCTGTCACAGCGCAACTCCGAACTCTGCTCTACGGCCCCTATCTTTCCATACAAAATAAAGTTCTCCTGCACAAACAAGTTGTAAGACCCATTGCACTTTATACTATTCCTATTTGGTTCTCTGCGGCCAAAACTCATATTGACAAGCTTGACGCTTTCAGAACAAAACTCTCGGGCGGATCCGCCGAGCCTTCAGGTATCTCAACAAGACCATCCGCAGGGACTTCGGCATTTTGTCTTTTTATCAACAAGCTTATTAAAAACTCAAAAAAATTCTATGAAAATCTTCCGAATCTACGTAATGAGACGATTGCGGAGCTACCAGATTACGATTATTCCCTTCCGGCTAACCGTAAACGCCCTCGGGCGTGTCTTCTCAGGAGTTAACATTGGCCCGCGATACTCAACCTAACTTGCTTACTGAGTTCTGTGCTCTCGTAGCTCACTGCTATCGCTCGGGACTCGCAGGTCAGGGGTTCGACCCCCGTCCGTGCAGTCTGCCCTCTTCCAAATTTTCCCTCTTTCTACTTTTAGCCTCCCTTTCGAAGCTTCACAATCATCTCAATACGTAGTTGTACGACCCTGAAACGGGCCTTTTTTATTTTCGTTTCCTCTCGAAATGCGTTCCCCCCCCGTTTTTTTCCTCAAGACATTCTTTAAAATTAAATTTTTTTCTCTTTAAATTATTAATCATTTTTTAACTTCTCCCTCCTCCTTTAAGAATATTTTATTCTTAATAGTAATGTAATCTTAACTTTATATCTTTTAACTTTAACTATTTTTTACTGAGCACACATACCTTGATACTTAACAACTTGCTTACTGGAAATAAAGTCCAATTGGATCAAGGCACTCCTCTTCTTAACTACAACTGCAGTTTATTCAATGAAAACTTAAAATTTAAAAGTATGAGAAATGACAGACCTTTTTCTTTAAAGTTTTAGGTTTAATTATTCTCCTAATTTAACTTAAATAAGGGAGTAACTTGATACATTCAGTTATCTGAGTTCTGATTCCTCGTTCTAACTAAATAGATGTGTCAGCAATGGACTGTAAGCTTCAACACCGCTATTACGATTTTCCAGTGAGGGTTGTGTTGTAGAATGCAATAGACATGAAACTGAGTAACATACTCGTATTTTGATGACAACTTGCATCATCATGTAATGTGTTTGGTATGCATGTATTATCCATCTTAGCTATTTTCCTATGTATCCGAGCAAGAAATATGGCGTTCAGATAGCGACGTGTACGCATGGATGCTGAACATTACACAAGTCTACAAAAAAAAGTTTTTCTTGTTGCCTAGAATTTTAGAACTGATTTTAGCTATATTTGGGGCGCTGAATCTAAATATGAAATCAGTTTTTCTCTATCAGCTGTACTTTTTTAGGTACAGTAAAAGCTCGTTTATCCGGACTAACTGGGAGCATAGGCAATCCGGGCAATCGAAAATACGGATAATCCGGGTAATATGAGTAATAAGCAATACAAAATCCTTAACTAAGACTTACTTTTTGTAACAAAATTACATAGTATTGTTTACAAGACATTAAAATATATAAAAATAATTTTTCCCATTATTTCTTAACAAAGAATTGGTAAGTCTAGTAAAGCTTTCTTAATATCAACAAAAAACATTTTATCATAATTTCTTGTACAACCTATGCAGGAACTGTACATTGAATCAAACTAAAAAGCGAATATTAACGTACTTGTAGTTTCGTTCTTGCTACCATAGTTAAAATTATAATCTAATGTGAACATTGAATAAAAATGTCTACAAATATGATCCGGATCAACGAGAGCCGGATAAACGAGGTTTTACTGTACATCCAATTATCTATCAATGTTTTTCTATTCAATCTGTTCAAATATGAGTGATTTGTCCTCCTGGGGAAACTGGAATTCCTGGGGGGGGGGGAAAAAATTAGTCTTCCTGAATATTTTTCTGGTGATTGGCACCTATTTATTGACAGCTCAAAGCGAAGTTTGAAATGTGTCCTTCTATACAATGGGAACAAATATGGTTCAATACCGATTGCTCACTCAACGAAAATGAAAGACCATAGCTTTGGTCTTGGAGAAGATAAAGTATCATGAACATCAATGGGTGATTTGTGTGGACTTAAAAATGGTAAACTTGCTCCTTGGACAGCAAAGTAGCTGCACAAAATAGCCTTGCATCGTGTGCCTCTTGGGTAGCAGAGACAAAACACACCACTGGGTTAGAAAAGAGTGTCCTAAGAGAGAAAATATGGACGTTAGGGAAAAGAATGTCATTAACGACCCCTTAGTTGGACGAGAGAAAATAATCTTTCCTCCACGGCATCAAGCTGGGCCTAATGAAGCAGTTTGTAAAGGCTCTTGATAAGAAGGGATCATGCTTTGCATATATAGGTGGGAAAATGCCTAAGTTGAGTACGGAAAAAAATTAAAGCAGGAATATTTGACGGCCCACAAATAAGACAAATCATTAAGGATCCTGCCTTCGCAAATTCCATGATTGAGGCTGAGCGAAAAGCCTGGACTTCATTTGTTGCAGTTGTCTGAAATTTTCTGGGAAAATGCAAAGCTGAAAACTATGTTGAACTGGTAAACGAGATGCTAAACAGTTTCAGATCCCTTCTGTGTAACATAAGCATTAAAGTGCACTATTTTACACAGCCACTTAGACCATTTTCCTGAAAATTTAAGAGACGCCAGTACGGAACAAGGTGAAAGATTTCACCAGGATATTAAAACTGTGGTGGACCGCTACCAAGGAAGATGGCATACGCACATGATGGCAGATTACTGCTGTAGTTTAAAAAGATACTGTTCCAAAATACATTCAAGATTGTCAAGGAAAAGAAGGTTCTGAAGTGTTCAGTGACTAGTTGGTTTCATCGATGACTTTTTCTTGATCTTTGTAATTAGATAAGTACTACTGCAATATTCTCGATTTTTATGTTCCTTTAACACTTTAAAAAATATGATAATGATAAAATTCCGTGTTTAGTTTTTTAATTTGATCCATGGATTTAACTTAAAATACTGTAGTGTATATTTCACTAAAATGTTAAATCTTAGAAATTTGAGCTTCAAGGCAAAACCTAATGCCATATTTGAATTCAGGGCATCGAATTCATATGAAATCAGCTCCAAATACCCCAGCTCCAAATACCCCGGCACCAAAACCGCTGTTGCCCTGTGTTATTAGACGATAAAAAATGAGACACTGCACGCGCGCTCACATGACTAGGGAGAAGTTTTTTTCATTGGGGCAATATCACCTTGGCCATGAAATCGCCTTTCTTCATTAACAACTTGATAAAATTTCAGAATTTCTAGAACAAAAATATTTCGGTAGTGATTGGAAAAAAAAATTTCTTTTAACATCTGCAATATATTCAACCCAAATAAAAATAAACTAACAAGCAACACGCTTTGTACTGGAACAAACGTTATTTTTTGTGGAAAATCAATTATTTACTGACAAATAACTCAAGGAGGTATAACTACTCAGATATGGACTCAGTTGATATCGCCTTATCTAAATTTTGCGCTACAAAATTTCAACCAGTATTACTTGCTTTGTGAACAAATATTTAGTTTTTATTGGGAAAATATCTGGGGAAATATTATAAAGGGGTGACTTAAAATTTTTAGAGTTTTAAATTTTTAAAATGTATGATCTTCTACTTCGCTTTCCACTACTCTAAAACAAATGCTTTCAGTTGGGGATGACTTTAATAGTTCATGTTTAAATAAAACTGTAGACCTACATGACAACCCTGGAATCAGCTACCAACTAAGACATAATAGAAGTGGCATCAGTTCTACGGATAGCCGTAAACTCCTTATAGTAACCATATAGAACACTGATAACTGGATTCGAAAGTAGGAAACCAAAAACAATCCAGACTTGCAGGAAAAAGATATTCTGATTGAAGAATAGTTAGGCTACAACAGCTCTGTTTGTGCTCAGGAATGTATCATTTTCTTCACACGGGGAAATAACAGTGGTAGTAAAATATCCCCTTTCACATACCCAATGTCTAGGGATACGTAAATTTCGCATAAAAAAATATCGAAATTTCGCAACAAAAAAGTACAATATGTAAAATTTCGCATTTATTTGCAAAAAATATATAAATTAAAAGAAAATTCGCTTTTTATTAAAAAATGTACAATTTTGCTTACTTTGATAGGTAAGTATCAAAATTCTTAGTTAAAAGCTAGCATTGAAGTAGTCTCCACATTATGTTATTTAAGTCTTCTGTCATTAATTACTATGTTGTACATACTAAAATATCTCAGCATCTACTCTGTTACGGGACTATAGAAGCTTTGTATAGCTGCCTTGGCAAAGTAGCAGCATTTCGTTGCAATTGAAATCTGTATAACATCAACAGGAGTCTCTTGGTTGACTACTGTAAGTAGCTGAAATACCCTTGACTTGGTGCTCAAGAGACGGTGTTTACGCCTGGTTAAAGTTTGAACTGTAACCGTCGTTACTTGGCGCCTATGAGTTGGCTGCAACAAGTATTTTGCGCAGTTGAAATTTGTCTTTCGCTCGAGTAGGAAGCTTCATTTGGAAGCATCCCTAAATAAATGAGCCATATCGTTGGCTAACGTTAATAAATATTTCATAACTGAAACTTGCCAGTTTATTTGAACTTTCTTCGTACAGTCCAGATCGACCAGTATGGTCCTTGTACAGCCGGATCTGAATTGGCTCGAATATTTCGATTAAAACTTTGTTTACATTTAACTTGGAAACGTAGTGCATAATACTATTGTTTGAAAATGTCTAAGAAAGAAAATAAAAAATCTTCGGAACTATTAAATACTGAATAGCCGGAACCATTAAAGACTTTGAATCGTAGGAAAGGCAATTGTCAGTCGAGAATTACAAAATTGCGAACATTTCTAAACGAAAAGGTATCGGAAGCTAACAAGATTGTGCTGCAAGCCAAAATTGATTATGTGGTGGATATATCTGCTAAATTAGAAGACTTAAAAGTGGAGTATTATGAATTACTTGATGATGACGCTTTGGAGGACGTGGAATTGCAGTTTGAAAAGCTAGAAGAAGAGCTAGAAAATATCAAGGTAGGATTACAAGAATTTCTATTTCATTCTGATTCAGTTGATAAATTACAATTAAGCAAAATTCAAAAGGTGGATGATAATTATGTTAAATTGCCGGATGTTAAGTTACCCGAATTTAATGGTAATATAGAACAATGGAATATTTTTAAAGTACAATTTGATAGTTTAATAACTAATAATTCATCGTTATCCGATACTCAAAAGTTATTTTATTTGCGATCTGCTTTAAGAGGTGAAGCAAAATCTATTGAAACGCCAGAAGACACATTTAAATCATTAATGACAGTTTTGATTGATAGATTCGAAAATAAACGATTAATTGTTCGCACTTAAATTTTAAATATATTAAACATAGAAAAGTTGACTGGTGAATCGGCTAAAGATATTAGAAACCTCAGATATTTTAAACAGAAGTTTAAGAGGTTTGAAATTAATGGACTTAGAAACAAACGAACTGACTTATCAGATTTTAATTAATATCCTGTTACAAAAATTAGATAAGGAATCTCGCAAACTTTATGAAATGAGTTCAACTTCAACTGATTTGCCTAATTGGGATACTTTTGAATTCCTGCAGAAAAGATCACAAATTTTAGAAAACATGCAAGGAGCGCAAAGTTTCTCTTTTAAAGTTAAAGCTTCGAACATACCAAAAAATAAAACCTTTTTGTTAAAGTCTAATAGCGACTTGTGTTCTTTGTGTAAACAATCACATATGATTTATAGATGTCCTTCGTTTCTGAAAATGACTCCTGTGCAGCGATTTAATGTGGTTAAAAGGAATAAACTTTGTTTACTGTTTAAGTGTATCCCACAAATTAACATCTTGCTCCTCTAAATACTCTTTCCGCTTATGTCAAGGCAAGCATAATTATTTGTTGTGTCGGAATGAAAATAATCAGTTCAATGAAACAAATTCGCCGGTGAAAGATTCCTCGCCAAGCTGGCAACCACCGGCCCAGACGTCTTTTTCGCCAGCGCCAACTGCAACCCCTCGGGTCTCTGATGATGTAAACATTTCAAATAACCAGGAAGTGTTGAGTTCTTTCTCGACCATCAATGAAACTTTGAACAAAACAGTGCTGCTGACGACAGCTAATGTATGGGTTTGGTCTCCTGCTAGATATAACTATATTCGGGGGAGAGCGATGCTCGACAGTGCTGCTATGTCAAACTTCATAACAAGTTTTGCCTCGGAATTGGGTCTGGTAAAGAAAAAAGTAAATATTCCTGTTTGCGGTTTAGGTGGAATTTCAACTTGCGTCAAATGGAAAACGAGAGCATTAATCAGTAATAAAAATAATTCTTTTAAGCAGTTTATGGATCTGTGTTGTATCGAAGATTACCGATGTCATCCCGCACTCGGTTCTTGACATTAAAGAAGAAAACATCCCACCGCGCTTGACACTTGCAGATCCGCAGTTCGATCAGCCTGGACCGATAGACTTGATAATTGGTGCAGAATTCTTTTTTAATGTAATTAAAGATGGTAAACAAATTGTGTCAGATAATTTAATATTTCAAGATTCGGTTTTTGGTCTCCTTGCCAGTGGTTCGGTTATGACAAACTTCTAAAGAATATTGTGGGTTGATTTCTAATTCTGAAAACCTAGAGGATAGTATTCGAAAGTTTTGGGAGGTAGAAGTGTCTTGTGATCGACCATTAAGTAAGGAAGAATTCTATGAAATTCATTTTCAGAAAACTCATAAGCGAAATGAAACTGGTAGATTTGTCGTTAAGATGCCAATTCAAGAAGAATTGAATATGTTAGGAGATTCTCGAAACTTAGCTGAAAAAAGACTGCAACAAACAATTGGTAGACTCCACAAGAATCCGGATATGCATAGGCTCTATGATGACTTTCGTCATCAAAGATTACGAGTCTCTTGGGCATATGGAAAAGGTTTCGAACGAAAATTCGTCTGCTGTAGTGTATTATTTACCACATCATGGAATTTACAAACCGGATAAAAGTGCAACGAAACTTAGAGTAGTGTTTAACGCGTCGGCCCCTACCACTTCGGGTAGAAGTTTAAATGATCTACTACTTACAGGCAAAGTTAAAGAGGATATATTCGATATCATGATACGATTTCGTAAACATAAAATAGTGATAACTGCTGACATAAAGCAAATGTTCAGACAGATAGTAATAGATCAAAGTCAGAGGGATCTATTGAGAATACTTTGGAAAGATAAAGAAAATCAAAAAACCGTTGTCTTTAACTTAAACACGGTGACTTATGGCACAAAAAGTGCTCCGTTCCTGGCAACAACGGTTATTAAACAACTAGCCCGAGATGAATCTGTAAAATTCCCATTAGCTTCAGAAGTTGCGTTATCAGATGTTTATATGGACGATATCGTTACTGGTTGCCCAGACGTTACTTCAGCCAAACTTTTGAAGGTTGAACTAATTGAAATGTTTCAAACATGCGGTATGAGCCTTCACAAATGGAATTCGAACTGTGAAGAACTTCTTGAAAATCAAAAACAAATTCGAGACGAGCATTCATTTGCTCCAGATTCAGAAGCTACGATCAAAACCTTGGGAATGGTCTGGAAATCTAAGGAAGACCAGTTTATCTATAAAGTATCTGTAAAGCCACAAAATTTCTATACTAAACGAGATGTATTATCAACGATTTCTAAGTTATATGACCCATTTGGATTAATCGGACCTGTTATTTGCAGAGCTAAAATTTTTATGCAGAAACTTTGGTTAGAAAAACTGAACTGGGATGATAAATTACCAGAAGAATTCGTCAATGAATGGCATTATTTTGTTAGCTCTTTAAAAGAAATTTAGCATATCAGAATCAACAGGTATGTCTTAAGAGAGGAGGTTGAAGTTATCACACTTTTTGGATTTTGTGATGCCTCAATCTCTGCCTATGGAGCTGATGTTTACCTAACTTGTTACACTCTAACTGGATCTCATACCTCTAAAGTACTCGCTAGCAAATCTAGAGTCGCCCCGTTGAAGACTTTACCGATACCTCGTTTAGAATTATGTTCTTGCTGGTTACTTGCGCAACTGGTCAACAAAGTTCTTGTTTCTTTTAAAAATGACTATTGACAAGGTAGTTTTATTCTCGGACTCTACCATCGCCTTGGCATGTATCAGATCCCTTCCTCATCAGCTAAAAACTTTTGTTGGCAACCGAGTTTCCAAAATACAATCTTTAACCTCAAATCATCAGTGGAAACACATCTCTTCCAGTGACAACCCTGCGGATGTTCTTTCCCGTGGTGTCGATCCTAAAGAACTTAAAACCTTGGAATTGTGGTGGAATGGACCACAGCTTGCCTTTGAAGAAATTCTAAATTCTCCGAATGAAAGTGGAATGGACTCTCCTGATAAAGAACTATATTTAAGTGAACTAAAACAATCTTCGAACGCTAACTTGATTCTCACATCTAATAATGGCTTTATTAACCAAATTCTTGATTTAAGTAATAGCTATGTTAAAATAATTAGAATTCTTAGCTTTATTTTTAGGTTTCAATACAATTGCAGAAATAAAGAGAAAAAACGTGGACCTATCACTAAGGAGGAATTTAATGAGGCTAAACGATATTTAATCAAATCAGTACAGGTAAAAGTGTTTTTCAAAGAATTAGGTTCTTTAAAGAAAAGGGAAAGGTTGAAGGACAGTCATGCAAGTAATTTAAATATTTTTCTAGACAATGATGGATTAATTCGTGTTGGAGGTCGACTTAATTATTCAAATTTGTCATTTGACCAAAAGCATCCTATTTTGTTACCAAGACATCATAAGCTAACTATTTTAATAATGCAATATTTCCACCTAAAGAATTTGCACGTTGGTGCTCAAACATTACTTAATTTTGTTAGACAAGAATTTTGGCCTTTAAATGGCAGAAATAACGCTAGAAAAATTGTCCATAATTGCATTACTTGTTTTAAAAATAAACCTAAAATAGAGGAACAATTAATGTCATCATTACCAAGGGAAAGAGTGACGATTAGCCCTACCTTTTTTAACACGGGTATTGATCTATGTGGCCCATTTTTTATAAAATATAAAAACCAACGTAAAGGTGTTGTAAGCAAAATTTATGTCGCTATTTTTGTGTGTTTTTCAACTAGAGCTATTCATTTAGATATTTTAACTGATTTGACCTCGGATGCTTTAATTTCAACTTTGAAGAGATTTTTTGCCCCACGTGGTGTTCCCGCGACAATATTTTCAGACAACGCTACGAATTTTGTCGGAGCTAATTCTGAACTGAAAAAACTGTACAAACTGGTACAAAAGCCATCTGATGATTTAGCATCATACTTACTATCGCAGTCAATATCTTGGAAATTTCTTCCTCCCAGATCTCCGAACTTCGGGGGATTGTGGGAGGCTGGAGTCAAATCTTTTAAACATCATTGAAAGAGAACAGTAGGAAATTCAAAATTGACTCTGGAAGAATTTTTAACGGTAACAAATCAAATCGAAGGAATTTTGAATAGCAGGCCACTTATTCTACTCTCTTCGGACCCTAGTGATTTTGAAACCCTAACCCCTGGCCACTTCTTAATAGGTCGCCCAATCAATGCTATTCCAGAACCTGTATTAACCGATATGCCAGAAAATAAACTTTCTCGATGGCAAAAAATAACTAAATTTAATCAAATTATTTGGAAAAAATGGACACTAGATTATTTAAATCATTTACAGCAAAGAGGCAAATGGCTTTTTGACAAAAATAACATTACCACTGGAACACTAGTACTACTAAAAGATGACAAATTACCAATTTGCACTTGGTCTATTGGTAGAATTCACGACACCATCCCAGGCAAAGATGGAAAAATACGAGTAGTCTTAGTAAAAACACCTCGTGGTATTTTTAAACGTAGTATATCTAATATTTGCATTTTACCTTTAAATAATATGGAGAGTTAAAAGAGTTAATTTTATCTATATCTTTAATTTGTATAGTCTACTGAAGTATTTGTATGGAAGTGTATTTATAATTATATAAGTGTATGGTGTTTTACTGTATTGTGATCTACATATTAATTTTGTTTGTAAATTTTGAATTGTATTAATCTATGTATAATTTGGATATTGTACAAATATGGCTGTAAAATTGTTATTTTTCTTGAAATCACTAGGATTTCAAAGTCGGGCGGTATGTTTACGCCTGGTTAAAGTTTGAACTGTAACCGTCGTTACTTGGCGCCTATGAGTTGGCTGCAACAAGTATTTTGCGCAGTTGAAATTTGTCTTTCGCTCGAGTAGGAAGCTTCATTCGGAAGCATCCCTAAATAAATGAGCCATATCGTTGGCTAACGTTAATAAATATTTCAAATAAACTGGCAAGTTTCAGTTATGAACTTGCTTCGTACAGTCCAGATCGACCAGACGGTCTTAAATCTACTAAATTGCTCTACAAAACTGGATGATTGATTTTTACAGTTATATTTTTATGTTCGACTACGGTACGGACAAACTGTTCGGGTGAAATTCGGAGCAAATCCGAAGGAGAGATTTTTCTGTTATAGACTTCGGATGGTCTTAGTTAAGCAATTATGTAAATAAATTATAACTATTATTACCTAATTTCGCTTAAAAACAGTTTATCACAGAGTTTTCGCCGAATAGTAGTAAAGAAATAATTTTCGCATTTATTCGCTCATATCGGCAAATTTCGAATTTATTCGCATCTATTTCGTAAATACGAAAATTACGTATCCCTACCAATGTCCGATAAAATAAACAAGAATTTATTTTTATATTTTCCTGCGAAGTCCTTCAAACCGTATATTTCTATCCATGTCATAGTTTAAAAAGCTGTAGATATCATTTAGAGTATCTCGTGAAAAGGCATTTTCAGGATAGCAATATTGGAGTGGGATTTCAGATAGTAGCACACGTAACTGCGAGCAACTTTTGCTATGTTTTACTTGTGCAAAATAAAGTACTTAAGGCTGCTATGTACTAACCCCATTGGATTCGCTCACCTCAATGTTAACCTATGGAGAAAATTTGTCCATGGATTGTCGACTTGGATTCAAAGATTTTTTTTAAAAATATTGTAGTCCGTCATAGAGAAAGAAATTTTACATTTGTGTACCTTTTTCGTTTTTTTTAAATGCAATTAATATTTTAAAATTCAAATTATTCTGGGAAAAATCTGGTATAGTGTGTTTTAAACGCTCATAAATTCCTTCGGTGAACGAAATTTATAAAATGAATCCTGTAGCGCTTTGCAGGAAAGTTCGGGCTATCTGACAATACCAATTTTATTGGATTATCAGCATTTATGTACCTGTAAATTGTTGACAAAAATATATTTTAAATAAACAATTTGGGGGTAGCGCTTAACCCCCCCCCCCCTATAGAGAGAGAACCATTAGAATCCCTCAAAATGTCAATCCTAAGGGGGGTGGAATTCTCGAACTGTCAACTGGACTCCTCCCACCACAAGAGTCTGCAAGAAGAGGAAAAGGGAAATACGATTTTTTTCTTAGTACATAGCAGCCTTAACATTGTCCTCCGAGATAAAATGTCGCCAACTTTTCCAAAAATGGAGAATGCCGAAATTTATAAGACTTCGGAATGCACCTACTTCGGAACTTCCTTTAACCCACAAAAGAACAGGGACTACCAGTTACAAGCTGCAGATTCAAATACAACACCTAGGTGCAGCAAAAATTTCGCTCATAGTAAAAGTACTTTAAGAATGGATAACCCGTTTTAGATTGATGTTGGGTAAAGATGATACTGAATTATTCATATTCTTAACATCGAAACAAATGTTAATAGCATAAAAAGTTAATTTTGTGGGGACAGTCGAGGTTTCCTTCACAAATACTTCGTGGAATGCATTCCAATTAACCAACCTTTTACTGTCAAAATAATTACCTGCATCCAGGATTACATTCTTCAGTTTTACATTCCACGGGTAAATGCATATTCTGGCATGTTTTTGGACATTTTTCCAGGCATTGGGTGTATTCTTCGTTATTTTCACTGAGGCACTTAAAAGAATCATCATCGATCATCAAATCTGAATTCAAAGATGCAAGTTCTTGCAAGGTTCCTGGACGGCACTGCCACTTCGCACCTTGACAAGTGCTGGAAAAGGCATCAAAGAATAACATAGTTAAAATAATGCATATTTCCCATACATATCACCTAAATACACAACTAAATGTACAATAATTCTAAATGTCCAATTGTTTAAAGTTCCATCACAGCGTCGCGTGTTTTCACCTGGCACTGATTACAGAAACTTATTTGTAACACTACTCTAAATAGCCAATGGCGCAACAGTCCATTGTAGACCAAGGCCCCACTTGGGGAGGGGGGGCTTGGGAACTATGGGCTTGGGGTGCCATACATCATATGTCTCGGGCAGGTGGTCATCCTGCCGCCGAGTTAGTTCCCAAGCGTGCTTGGTCCTCCTTTTATCGACCCACTCAAGGGATGAAAGGCTGAGTCGACCTTGCCAAGTCGTAGGATCGAACCCTGAAACTGTGGTGTGGCAGCTGGAAGCTTTTAACTACTATGCCACCGGGCGTGTAACAGTACTCTAATTTTTAATTTTACATGGTTCCCACATTTTTTGTAATCCAAAATATAAGAACTCTCTATCGACTGAAGAACTTTTATAAAAATAAAAGCTTCTGTAAAAAGGTGTGTGTTTTAAACCAGTGTTCTTAAAAATTAAAATATGAAGTTTCTTTAGTGTACACCAATAATGATTAACTTGATATTAATACATTACGAATAACTTATTTGGAAAAAATATTAGTAAAGGCAATACCGAACATAAATACAAGACAGGTGTCAAATTCAATCATATTTAAATTTTACACCATGGCACAAAAATCAGTAAAAGCACTAAATACTTTGTCAGAAACTTTGAGTAACTTTTAAAAGTATTAGCAAAAAAATTATCAAATCAATGGTGTAACACTCTTCAGGTAACACTGATGTTTCACTCGAAATGATCAACTTTTTCGAAAAGCGCTTATAGTGATATATCTCTCCTTTCCTTTTCATCCGAAGGGAAAAAACTGACGCCAAAGAACAAATCGATATTCATTGAGTGATACTATATCCTAGTCAAGTCAAAGAATACCTGAAATTCATTCACTGGCGTCATTCAAACACCATGTATTTTATTGCAGAAACCATTTAGATTGGAACGAAAAGGATTTCCTATATCATCGGTGATCAACAATAAAATAAAGTAGGGTTTTTGGTTCTTTTTGCTCAAAATTAAATTCTTTTAACCACCAAAAAACTACAAATATGTCAGGACTTAAAGGATTGTGGGTACTCAAGATTTCAATTTGTTCGTATAATATGAAATACAAATTCAAGAGATTCTTTTTTACAGCAACAAGTAGTTTCCGATTTTAAAAATTAGAAGGTTTGAATTTTCGAAAGACATCTTTGCATGAATCAAAACTTACCATACTTTAGATCCTTGAACAGTTACGCTGGATGGTAAGTACTCTTTACCTTCGTAAACACAAGGACACTGATCTACAGCAACGCAGAATCCCTCACCGTTTACAGCCGTACCTTTCGCACACATACATCCTTGTACACACTGTTGTATGCACATATCGGAAGAGGCAATAGCAGCACAGCTGCTCGTGCAAGGGTTTCCACATTCTTGGTAAATTTGACCTCCAGTACATTCACGTTCTGCGTATAAAATAAAAATTATAGAGCATTAATGAACAGTTAAATAAAATTTATAATGCAAAAACTGATAAAACAAAGAATCTGTTTTCTATCCGTTTTTATTACGGAGAAAACTTTAAAGAAACGGACATGTAGATAAAGTTTTATTTTATTAACTTTTTTGCCTCTGAAAAGGAAGATATACAACAAACTAAACTTAAATTGAACTAAATTTTAGTATTTAACAGTTAATTCTCCATTTAAAGCTAATAATAAATGTAGCAGGATATTAAATTTGAAAGCATTTAGTTTGTTTTTTTTATAAGCATTGTAGAATTTATAGTTCAAATTACAGAAGCATGCCAAAAATTGAAAAAAAGTAAGGTGAGGCATCATAATTTGCTAAAGGTACAGAAACCACAATTCAGTTTTAATTTTTAATTCATATAAACGGTTTTATAATAATCAAATCGGATAAATATTACATATTTATTAAACGGGAATAAAAAAATGTTAATTTTGAAATCAATAACTTTGATCACAAATAGAAAGTAACTTGAATCAAAAACAATAAGATCACGCAACTGTCTTAAAATTGAGTATTTTTTTTAAACAAATATTAACTAATCAAGATGTTATTTAGAGGAAAAAGATAATGACTATTTTAAAATTTGTATCCTTCCTCCTTGAGCAGACAAATGTGCCTCGTGATAAGACATGGAATTTCTTTTTCCAAGAGTTTTAATGCAGTGGAATACCATTCCATAGGTATGTCGGCACTTTTGAGGAAGATGGATGTTACAAAGCGGACGTGTCCAACGTGCGGCTCTGTTGTTTCCAATCCCCTTGGAGTAGGAAAGCCTACACCAAGTCCAAAGGACCTAGATCCTTGGCGAAGGGAAGTAAGCAGCTTCATTTTAAGGCGAGGTACCACTAGGGCTGAAGTCTGACTTGACCACGAAGAACATCGGTCCCATCATTTTGAACAGAGTGAAGTGACGATACCGGAACACTTGACCCCGCACCTCCAGAGGTAAATTTGAGAACTTGGAAGACATTGTAGCCGCGACCTATTTTACGTGCCCCAGCCACCATTAGTGAACACGGTGGTGGATTTGCAGCGACGAGCATCGAACCAGGGACGTTCAGATCACTGGCTCGACACCTTTGGCAACGTGCGGCCCTGAACAGCTAGTAATGCGACTCTACAAGATTATAAGCGTTAAAAGACCTATCTTGCCAGAGAAAAAGATTCCTCACTTCACAATCAGACCTTATTCGTCTGATCGTCCACTGTTTGGCATTACATACATTTGCGTACAGCTGTTTTCAAAGATGAGGCACAAGAAGAGTGAAATTAGATAAAAAATTTTTGTTGAACATTTACAGAACTCCCTAAGAATTGCAACCACTTTCATCAAACCAGACACTGATGAATAAGTTTCAGAAAAATAAGGTCAAATATCCCCCTAGTTTTATGGTTATATTACTTCATTTTTTAAATCTTATAATAAAAAAATTTTAAAACTAAAAGTAGTTTTATTATTTATCTACATAAAGTACATAATACAGAGTGATCCAAAAGTCGCTATACCCACGAAATACTTAAGAACTCGACAACTGACGACACTACGATCATGTAATTTACGGTGCATGGAGTTAATTTAATTCACTATACATCCAGTTTACAATAAAAGCTCAAAGTGGCTCCTGTTTGTATAAACGTATGTAAGACACATATTCGAGGTAACACGTTGCAGCATGTCATCTGGAATGGCGTTTATTTCATTGCGAATGTTATTCTGTAGCTCCTCGATGGGTGAAGGTTGTTGACATACACCCGCTGTTTTAAATAACCCCACAGGAAGTGGTCATATATAGTGAATTAAATTAACTCCATGCTCCGTAAATTACATGATTGTTGTGCCGTTAGTTGTCGAGTGCTTAAGCATTTCGTGGGTATAGCGACTTTTGGATCACTCTGTATTATTATATGTGGTCCAGGTAAGCCAAAAGGTTGGACACCCATGTTATAAAGCAGTTGAAATTTAAACCATACTCTTTATTACTCATTGACATGGATTTAAGGGATTTTTTTTCATTTCCGGTAAGAATATTTATCGTATACTTAGAAACTCAATAAGAATTTTTAAGAGTTTTTTTTTCTTTCATTGCATTACGTAGACATGTTTGTAGCTAATTTATCAGCATAATATTGAAATGCCCATCACTATCATCTCAGACTCTTAAAAACCTACATTAGTCAAAAGTGGGTATTTTCTATGTTTTTTTTTTTATTTGTAGAGTTACAAAATCAGGATAAGAGTCGTAGGGTTAAAACTCTTCCGGAAGCTGACAAGATAATTTTAGCGTTTTGTTACTAGTTACTTTGTTTGTAAATGTACTTACTGCAGGGTGTTATATCATCTGCGTAATTTACGATGATACCCTTCTTGGCACACGCTAAACTGTAGTCTGCAAGGATGGGGCAAAGGCATTCTTCCAGTTCTTGCGTACAAAGACAAATATCAGAAACACAGCTTTTGTAGTAAGTTATCGGATCCAGTTCTTCGTGGCAATCTGAAAATAATTATTAACAATACGCATTAGTTTTTCAGCATTCAGATCAGTAGAGTTCAGTTCTGTGACACATATAAATACATTCTGTAAGCATATAGTCCTGTAAAGGCTTTGTATTATCCCCTTGCTTTTCCGCAAAAAGATTATTTTGAAATACAGTAAAAAAATAATTAATCCAAACTTTACTTTTAAAATAACCTACACGCACATGAGGTCTCTGAGATATATGTGCTTTAATATTTCTGTTCAAGCACCATGTCATCGAACCATTCTTGTACAAACCTATTTTTTAAGAACGAGGTAATATAATGTTTAATAAGAAGAATTACAATGAGTGCTTATAATGTCCGATGATTTCTTTCCTGGGGAACTTAAAAATTCCCTTATGGTAATTACAATGCTACAGTGAAAACATTGGGGTGTTTTTGTTTTTTTTTTGGGGGGGGGGCTTATCAACGTATCTGCATTGTGTGGTCTGTGATTTTATTAAACTAACCAGTTCGTTCTTAAGAAATATTCTGTCTCCATGTAGTTCCCCTTTGTAATAATATCCTAGTTAATGTAGTTGCTCAAACAAGGCAAACTTCGCTACCAGACTAAGTTGCGGAGAGTCGGCATATTACCATGAGCTAGCTAAAAATCTCTAACCTCGTCACAGGGAATTTTATTACTTATGAAGAAGGCTTGTGAAAGTTGGAGTATTTTGTTGCTTCTTATTTGATACCAGTTTGAGATAAGTGTTTAACTCATCTGACCAAAACAAGTTATTGTTGTTGATAATCTCCACGTCTAGCCCCAGCTCTACCAAATCAACGAGTCCATTCCCTCGCACAAAATCATAAACCAAAAGAGGATCTGAAAAAAAGTCGACCCCGAGAACCAACCCCAGGCACTCGAGAATGTACGCTGGGGAGGCCTGGTCCGGATTGCAATTAAGGCAGACAGGACGAGTCTTGCGACCACAGTTGTAAGTGAGACTCTTCAGATAGCCACTGAAAGAAAGAGAGTGCCGTGTCAGTGGGTCTGTCGCAGATGAGAGCTTGATATCTTCCGGAACGATCTCCACGATACCAAGAGTGTTCCGGGGACATAATCCAAGTCTGCCTATCAAGATTTTTTTCTGACAGAATAAAATCTTGTTCTTAGTTCAAGAACCGTCAAAGAGTGAAGGGGGGACAAAGGCTCGTCAGCACCCTCCTTTGCCAATTTGCCTACCACGTCGTTTCCTGCAAGGTCCACGTGAGAAGGGGGCTGAAACAAGTGGTTCGTAGAAGTGTCTCGATACTTTTAGTCATATCTTAAAGGACAGTAAAATCCTACCATACAGACCTTTAACTATACTAGCAGCATTTTAATCTTTGCTAGTCTTTACAAACATTTGGTGTTTGGTTTGGAACAAATGGGTTGGTTATAAAATTGTTGCAAAACTAGTTACGCGTTACTGGTGAAAATGGGAAAATACTGTTGTTCTTAGTATTTTCAGCGACAGGGCAGTGTTGTATAACACATGCATTTCCGATAAGTGCATGTAAGTGCATGTGAGTGTAAGACACAGGGAATGAAGAACAGAATGCGTGAAAAATGTATAGAACCAGACCACCCTGAAAAGGAGTTTGCCTCATAAGAAGAGTGGGCATGAATCAAAACTGATTGTGGTGTGTGAATGATTGGTTTGTTTTGGAGCGCTACGGTCAACTTTTTGCTACACGAGGGCTAATTAGACCGGGACCTACAGTTTAAAGCCGATTCCGAATGGCTACAAACACCCATGCCAAGAGTGAGATTCGAACGCACAGGATCTGAACCGAATGCCAGCACCCTAGCCATTCGGCCATCAACTGGCGGTGCGTGAATGAAGCGCTCCAGGATGAATGCTGTTCAAGGTCTGCGGGAAGCGATGTGGAAATGAAACATTCTCCTGACTTCATTTTAACGTGTTATACAGAGAGAGAGAACACAAAGGCAAATAAATTTTCCCTTTTTTTTTTTTTGGCATGGCAAAGCTCGATATCACACTGTTGCTCTTCTATGATATAATCTTCGAGGGGGTGGATTGAATATCAACGATATTTCCTTGACACGATCTTCAGCAGTTACGTACCCATAACGAAAATAGAAAAATCTAATGAGAGAAAACATCTTCAAAGCAGAAACGACTGCAGTTCTTCATGCAGTAAGGCCTTCAAGTGCTAACAAAAATAAAAATGGATCACTATATGGTACCCGCAACCTTCCATATTTTTCGGAAAAGGTCTTAAATTTGGTATATGGTTATATCAGAGTCACCAAAACCTTAATTCGGAGGTGATATTAAGTAATTTGCAACTTGTCCGTATTAAGTAACTACACTGCTGTCCACCCAAATTGCAACACCAAGAAAGACAAGAGATATCACAACAAAATTTATTTTGTAGATAACATGTTGACCAAGTATCAAATGATTAAATTTATAGACTTCTGTGAAGTGTGGTTCCTGCCAAAATCAGTAGCCAGAGTAGCCGCCATTGTTGGAGATCACTGCTGCCACACGCCTCGGCATTGATTCAAAGAGACTTTGGATGAGTTCTTGGGGTACAGCAGACCAAGCAGCTTCCACACGTTGCCAAAGTTGATCTGTTGTGGCAGCTGGGGATGGAATCTAGGTCAATCGTAGAGCAACCATGGACCACATGTTTTCTATCGGCGAAAGATCCGGAGAGCGAGACGGCCAGGGAAGCAATTCAATCTGGCGATTGACGAAGAACCGTTGGACAATGCGTGCCACGTGTGGTCGCGCATTATCCTGTTGAAATATGGCTGTGGGCAAGCCCTGAAGCTAAGGAAGGACAACTGGCTCCAACACCTCGGAGATGTAGCGCTGGCTGTTTAAAGTACCGGCAATGCGTACTAGAGGTGTGCGAGAGTGATATCCAATACCGCCCCATACCATAATACCCGGTGCAGGACCAGTGTGGCGGTGCATAACGCAGCTGTTCAGCATCCTCTCTTCACGGTGTCTCCAGACTTGAATGCGACCATCGTGGTGTTGCAGACAGAAGCGTGACTCGTCAGTAAAGACAATTTCATTCCATTCTGCCGTCCACATCCTTCTGTCATCGCACCATTGGCGGCGGAGACGTCTGTGGTTCTGCGTCAAGGGTAGACAAAGCAATGGACGTCTTGCGGACAGACCACTCTGCTGTAAACGGCGTCGAATGGTACGCGCAGGCACTGCATGATGCGTTAGAGACTGCATGTGCTGTGCTATGGTGATGTGACTGAGCGATCCGTCACTGCCATGCGCACAATTTGCCTGTCATCACGTGAAGTGGTGCGCTGAGGTGGATGCGATCGAACACACCGGTCCGTCGTACCCTCCTGCAGCCAACGATCACATATCCGCATTACAGTTGTTTGGTTTCGTCCAACACGACTACCGATTTCCGTGAAAGATAATCCACAATCTCGGTAGGCTATTATCCTTCCTCTGTCGAACTCGGATACTTGATCAAAAAGTGATCGCTGTTTTCGACTGGGCATAATTGATCGTTTTTTTTTAAAAAACCACAAGAAAAACACAATTGCCGAACTTGAAATCGTCGAAATCTCCAACCCTTAAATAGCGCTTTGAAGTGGCGCCACAGGCGCGCGTGATATGCAAATGATTAGAATTTCAGCGCAGACGCACATCTCACCTCCGCTAATGCATGTTGTAAATTTCATGTTATTTGCATGTTTCCTTCAGGGTGTTGCATTTACAGTGGCCAGCAGTGTATATATAAAGTTACTTAACTCTAAATTAAGTAACTATATATTAAATTAAAGAACTCCATATTAAGTTATCCATATTAAGTAACATCCTCTTATATTAAGTAACCTGCAACTTATCCAGGGTCTTTAATTTATACCCTACCTTCGTAGTTTTGTCAGAATATACGATTGTCACCGGCTTCATCAGAACTTTCGCTAGTTAGTAGGTTTATCAGAACTCACACTTATCCGGTCGTTTAACAGGTTTGGTTGGTTTGGTTTAGAGCGCTGCGGTCAACTTTTTGCTACACTAGGGCTAATTAGACCGGGACCTACAGTTTAAAGCCGATTCCGAACGGCTACAAATATCCATGCCAACAGCGGGACTCGAACCCACAGGATCTGAACCGAATGACTAGCGCCCTAGCCATTCGGCCATCCCGTGAGTCGTTTATCAGGATTTAAAACAGCTTTGAATATCCGTGAATAAGTGCTTCTTACCTTTAAATATATCGAGTTTCAGAGATGAACATAGCAGCTCTGCATTCTTTAATTTTTGTGGCTGAGATTCACATGGCGCCCGCGCCGTCCCTCGACGTGATCTCTTGTGACAAGAATTGGACACTTCCCACCGGGCAGCGAAGGCTGAGACGTCCGCTTCGATATCATTTGTCGGTGTTAAAAAGTCATCCTTTTGATTTTTGTTGAAAGTACCACAAAGTCCTGCAGTTCGTCCAATCAGCGACGGAGGAGCATCAATGTATATTCTGTTATGCTCATCCCATAAGATATTCAACCCGTTCGCCAAATTTACCTAAAATGAAACGATTAATTTGTTACACTAGATTGAAACTACATTAATGAACTGGTTTCTCAGATACATGTTACAACTTAACACTTCTAACGCAATGTTATGCATACAAATTACGATAAATGGTTATACAAAGTAATCTTTTTTTCTCTAATCGAAGAGTTTTGAGTCACTTCGTTTAAGGGTGATCATTAGAAGCCAATGTCTATTTATGTACTGTGTGTGTTTTGTGATGTGGCTTATACCCCTTGACCGACAGAAGCATCAAATCAGTGCAATTATAGGCTATTGGGCTCGGAGATACGGCTCCAATTTTAACTAGGGTTTGACGGTTTTTCAAACCCGGTTTTAAAAAACCGGTTTTTGAAATAAATTTGTCACATTTGAAAACTGGTTTAAAAGAATTCAAATTATTATGTAAAAATTCATTTTTAACTTATTTGATTTCTTGAAGACCCTGAAGAAAAACTTACAAATCCAAAGACACTGAAAGCTGAATTTCCATTATTTGAGGCAACGAATAAAAGAACCAAAAACTTAGATTTGTTATTTGATGCCCTGAAAACTATAAAACCAAGCTCAGTAGCTAGTGAACGAGAATTTTCAATTTCAGTCAATATTGTGTCCAAAATAAGAACAAGACTTAGCCACCGTTCAGTGGATATTTTATGTTTTTTAAAATCCTACTTTCTTAGGAGAAACTAAAATTACTGAAATAAATATAAATATTATTTGAAATTTGAAATTTTTGTTTATTTCGTTATTTTGTGTAAGTAATGTGTAATCCTTAATTTTTTTTTTTATATTTTGACTTTGATATTGATTTTGTTCTTTGTTATTTTATATAAATTAAG
This sequence comes from Dolomedes plantarius, assembly GCA_907164885.2. NCBI lineage: Eukaryota > Metazoa > Arthropoda > Arachnida > Araneae > Dolomedidae > Dolomedes > Dolomedes plantarius. The sequence goes on from OU015495.1 coordinate 66,518,453, forward strand.
TAAATTTTTTTTTCCTATTCTATTCTATTTGACAAAAATTCGAAAACTGGGTTTTCAAAAAGTAGGTTTTTGTATAAACCCTAATTTTAACTCAGCACCACAAGGGCCAGAGTCCGACTTGGCTGAGGGTCCGGTTACGTAATTTTTAACCGAGTCAAGCGACGAGACCGGTAAACTTGACCCCGCACCTCCAGAGGTAAATTTTGAGAACTTGGAGGATATTGCAGCCACGACAGATTTTACTTGGATTCGATAGACAGATCTTACGACAAATTACGCCGTCCATTAGCGTACACGGTGGTGGATTTGTCAGCGGCGAGCATCGAACCAGAGGCGTTCAGATCACTGGTCCGCTGCTCTTGCCAACCGGGCCACCGGGCCCTGCTTATGTACTACATGCATTAATAATTTATACCCTACCATCGTAGTTTTGTCAGAATATACGCTTGTCACCGGCTTTATCTGAGCTTACGCTAATTAGTAGATTTATCAGAACTTACATTTAGCATCAAGTTTTTCAAATCTTACGCTTAGCAAATCAAAACTTACTAGTATCAGTTTGAAAATATTATATTTATCAACGATGAAAGTATTTCATTAAACTTACGCTTAAGAACATATTCGATGGTTTAGTAGCAGAAATTCCGGAAGTCGAAATAGGTAAGACAGCACTTTTCTCATTAAATGTCACCTGGAAAAAAAATTGTTTAATAAAATTAAACCTTTTTACGAAGAAAAAATATGTACTGTTATTCACAGATATTTATCAAACAAAACTAATATATATGGGCTAGTTGCCCTCTTAAACCTACTCATCGTAAGATATAAGCAAAAATAAATAAAAAATACAGGGTCATCGAAAAATGTGTCCGTCATTTCAGTTGTGCCCACCGTTAACAACAATGGACCGATTAAATTTTGCGTAGCAGCAGATGGTATGTTAACTCTGGGAAGTTTTATTATCCATGTCATGGTGACCATGACATGGATATGCGCCTATACCATGACGTCGCGCTTCCCCCTACATGGGTTTTGACATTGGTTAGGAAGGGACGGTCCGATTTCTCGGCCACCAAGAAGCACCAATTTAACCCCTCTAGACTTTTTTTTCTATGGGGTTACATGAGAAACATCGCGTACGCTGAGAAGTTCCGGAACCTACGCCATTCATCGGACAGAATCACTGCTGCAATAGTGACTGTGATTCCTATGATCGAGCGTACCTGAATGGAGATCGACTATCGCCTAGATGTGTGCCGAGCAAGGAAGGGTGCTCATATCGAAACCTACCAGGTAATGTCCCAAACGTGATTCGTTTCTGTGCATAAGCGTAATGTGCTTCTAACTTTTTTTGTGGGGGAGAGGGGGCCTCCTCAGCGAATTGACTGCCGGATGGTCCTTAAAATATGAAATATGATTTTTTTTATATTGAATAACAATAGAATTGATGTTTGAGTAGTATTCAAAAGGTATACAATGAGAAAAATAAATATAATATAAATAAAATGAGAAAAAAATATAGCATCGCATTTTTGTTATGGATCATATGAGGCGGTGAAAGGCAAAGTGGTGTAAGTCACATTTTCAACTTTTTTCATTTGAGGGCAAAAATGTAATCTCCATGTTCAATTTATAGTAGAATTGCAAGTAATTATTATTTGCAATATTATAATAATTATTATGTATTATAATTTTTTCAATTTACAGTGGAATTTTTTGTAGCTTTTGCAGTAAAACGCTTTGGACTTACACCTCTTAACTTACTGACTTACACCACTTTGCCTTTCACCACCTCATATCATTGTTAAAAACTATGTTAAGGCTAATATTATATCGAAATCTTCAGTTTCACAGATTGAAAAAGCGGGAAAAAACCAACTTTACTAAAAGTTTTCTATAATTTTAACTAAACTTCTATTAACGTTTTAACTTGTTTCAAGTTAAGTTGGGGGTACGTCCCCCCTAGTGCCTCACCCCCCGACGTTTATGTAGTTTCCCCCTATGTTTCTGTATCTTTTGGTGAAAAAATAAACATCGTGAGCTCTATTATATAGTTCTTTATTTCGAGTTGCAATCACGGACATATTTTTTTGATGACCTTGTATTCGACGTACTTTTGTTTTCAATTATATCAAGAGCAATAGATGCATAGAAGAAAAAATTATAAAACTTTAAATTTACTTTTGTTTCAGGCTCTAAGACCAGCGTTTCATCCAGATACTTCACTTCCAGTTTGTTTGTACAGTACATTCCTTCCGTGGCTGGTTCTGATCCGGAACTCGGTGGACACGGCCCAGTTTCTTGGACGATGGTGAAATTGTCGTTATAGACCAGGTAATAGGAACAACTGCCGTAGAAGTCGTAGTTGAGACCGTCAAAAGTCGTGTAATGCGGATCTCCTACCGAGGAGCACCTCGCGTCGCATTTCTCTTCTGTGCATTTCCATTCTCCAGCGTTGCATTCACTTTAAAAAGGTATATTTTATTCTTAAAGAGAGTAATAATTTAAGGGGACCCATGACTCTTAAGTCGAGGAAATAAGGCATATTTTCATACGTTTTGACTCTTTGTAACTATTTCAATTTAGTCCCAATTTTTCCAAATTTTATGTACATGATGAATTGATATATTTATTTTAATGAAAAAATTTTCAACTCTCGAAATAATTTTAAATAATTTTTTTTTTAAATGCTTTAGATATACCTTGTTTTTTAAGCATTTTTATTGTATACTGGCTTGCGCGCAGAACTATGAAATTAATTTTACACTTAAATGTATAATTCCTGTTTTATATTTAAAATAAATAATTCAAAATACAATTGAACATAAAGCATTCAACATTAAAATATTTTTTTATTTTTTTAAAACTGCTCAAAATATACTTAAAATTTCCTTAAATTTTTGCATTAATTTACCCTTGAAAAAATAACAAAATGTGCAGTGATTGCAATAATTCGAGTTCAGACGCAATAAAATAAAATGATTATGCAGTGATAAAAATTTCATGGAATTATGTTTCATAGTTTTCGAGATATCAGTTGCGGAATGATGCAAAATTACATTTTGAGAAAAATGAGTTTAAAATCTTTCTTACCAGTTACTTGATCAGTAATTAAATATTTAGAATATCAATATATTCGGGACTAAGCGGAATATTTTCATGCGGTTTGCTTTATTTTGTTCAGAAATGATCAGGATTTAACATATATTTTTTTCAAAAAATCGAATGTTTTAAAGATTTAATGGTAGTGAGTCCCCTTAAACTAATTTGAGCACTGCAATCAAATTGTATGTGGATTAACCTTACAGTTCAATGCCGGCCGAAATTTCATCGATAGAGATTGTTGTGATAGCTGTTAAAATAGTGGATAATCCGTTGTCTCAGTTCTATTATTTGATTAAAAGCTAGACCAATCGCAAATATTTGAAGGTTGAGAAGAGTACTCGCCAAACTCGTTATTGTAGCAAAATGAAAGTTCCTTTCGATTATTTAATTTGAAAATTAAATAAGTTCAATCTATTGATCTTGATTGTATTTTAAGGCTGCTGTGTACTAACCTTATTAAATTCGCTCCCCTCAGTGTTTACCAATGGAGAAAATGTGTCTACTACAGTCGAACCCCGTTATAACGAACTTCGAGGGACCAAAGGTTTTGTTCTCTTTATCCGGTGGTTCGCTATATCCGAACCGTTAAGAAAAAGGAAAGAGTTCACAGAATGTATCACTCATTATTTTCAATGTGTATTTAATAATTATGTATTAAAAAATGCTAAAATCTATTAAAAATGATAATTAATGAATTAAATCGACTAAAATCAATTACATTAAACTGACACAATACTAATTAAATTACGTATAATAGGAAAACGACGGGACCAAAATCTTCGTTCGTTATATCCATGAGTTCGTTATATACCGGGTTTGCTATAACGGGGTTCGTCTGTACAGCTACATAAATGCTGATTATGCAATAAAAATGATATTGTCAGATAGCCTGAACTGTTCTGCACCTTACAACAGGACTCATTTTATAAATTTCGTCCACCAAAGGAATTTATGAGCGTTTAAAATACACTATACCTGATTTTTTCTCCCGAATAATTTAAATTTCAAAATATTATTTGCATTTTTGTTAAAAAATTAAAAACGCCCCAAGGTGTAAAATTTCTTTCTCTGTTACGGAGTACAATTTTTAAAAAAAATTTCAAATCCAAGTCGACAATCCTTGTACAAATTTTCTCCATAGGTAAACATTAAGGTGAGCGAATCCAATAGAGTTAGTACACAGCAGCCTTAACAGACGTGAAAGCGATCATTCTTAATTATTTTGTGAGGTAACTTATTTGATCCTGTTAAAGAATTTCATTTTTTTGATTTGCCGTTTTCAAAAACAATTGAAACTTTCTTTTCAATTAAAGTTGGGTAGTAAATCTAACAAAATGAATTGCAATATTGTAAATATTTTCACTAAGTGATCACATGAGTTTATAAAAAAAGATAAGTTTTAAATATGCTTCCCCCCCCCCCGAAAAAAAACGAAGTTTTTTTTTATTTCAGGAAGTCGTTTGATTGCTATGAAAATCAAACTATAGGGTGATTTTTATTAAACTGGTACTACTCAGAGCCATCTGTAGCGCGATCTATCTGCCGGAATTCCACCAAAATTGATAGAGGTTACTAAGGCCGACAAGGGAAAGAGTTTCCGGGAGGAAAAAAAAAAGTTACAAAAGTCGCTGATAGGGGAAGATATGGCGCTGTTATTTGTCGGCGTACCCGAGAATTTGCATAAAATACAACTAAAACATCAAAATGCAAATTCATGACTACGTAGTCGACAGCAGCGCCAGTATTTTGGGCTAAATCGGTGCGAAATCTGTTGCGCCATCGCTCTACAGAAGGGTCATCAGTCGCTTTTTTCCATGGCCACTTGCATGGCCACCTCGCTCCCGCACCTAACCCATGTGATGTCTTTCTGCGTCGTTATTTAAAAAGTCTAAGGCCGTCCGCACACGGAGCAACTGAAAAGAAACTGATAACCGACTCCAATCACAAACCAGTCCGTGATGAGTCGTAACCTATGTAATTGAATGGAGCCACGCACACGGCGTAACTGGTTACAAACCCGTCAGCAACGCGTTTGTAATCAGTCGCAGGCAACTCAACGTGTCGAGTCGCTAGCAACTTCAGTCGCCAATTTATCTTGCGTTGTGCGTGTTATTACACAATCTATGTTACAGCCGCTCTTTTGGCAAGCTGCCAAATGACGTACACGAGTCACGTGACTTCTGCCTAGCGGTGAAATGAAATTCTAACGTTTTTTGTTTTATGGAATATGTGCGCCCATATATACAGTCCATTTTTAAACGATTGATCAAAGACAATCTATTGTGACGATTTTTTAAAATAATTAATTTCTGATAATAATTCATTTAAAAATAATGCCCGTAATAATGATGTTCTTCCTTCCATGACAGGTCGCAAACTATTGATTTGAATCCCTTTTGAGTCGGCCCGTGTGCGGAGTCGCATCACTAACGAGTTTGCAACCGATAAGCAATTTCAGTCGCTAACCAGTTGAGTTTCCTTTGAGTCCTCCGTGTGCGGACGGCCTAAGGTGTATCTTGGTGGAGTCTCGAACTTGGCGGCCCTAAAGGATAACATTTCCCGGACTGTGATAAACTGTGGACCCGGACTGTGTTGAACATTGCTGGGAACATGTTATGCTCGGCCGTTGAGAGCGTAGTATTCAGGATGTAATGTGTCGGATGTAAGGTATTTAAAGGAGATTCGAACCAAGCATCCTCGGCGTCGAAAGCCGACGCGCTACTTTTAGGCTACCTCGGGCCCATCGAGAATAATAGATGTTGCATGGAGAATAATAGATGCTGCATGGAGAATAATAGATGTAGGACTGAATTTTTAAATTAAGTAGCACTTTTTTTCTCAGTGATTAATTTCCATATATTGTCAATATATTTTTTTTCCTAAATGAATAAAAGCGCACCTACCAAGCATTACATTCAGTCAGTCTTCTCTCTCCAGGCTGATGTTCTTTACCACCATGCATACACGGGCAATCTCTCTTCTCTACACATCGGCCGTCCTGTAAAAGCATTCCGTCCGGACAATGGCAACCATCTAAACAGTGGTGGTCCTCACAGTCATATACAGTTTTCTTGCACGTTTTGGGACAGGAAGTTCCACAGTCTTTATAGATCATACCTTCGGGACACGATAAGGCTAGAAAGTAAAGAATGTATAACAGATTTTGGATCAAGGTAGACATATGTATACGCATTTGCAATATTAAATCCGTTTCGAGATTAGGAAACATAATTATATCAAGATTCGGGAACCTATTTGGTTCGGTGTTAAGTTCGAAAGAGCTCCATCCTGTCTTTAAGTAACAGAAACTATTCATTCTTTCTGTCTGGTGCCTCGTTTCATGAAAATGAAGAACGGAATTGTAACGTATTCAAATGGACTGTAACTGTAACGTGAGAGTTGTTACGCTATGAAAATACTAGTCATTCGGAAATCATACTGCGTAAGAATTTACATGGCAATTTTGAATATTTAAAAAAGGATGCAATGATGTTTCAGACACGTATATGACATGAAGTTAAAAGTACTACAAATAATTTCTTAAAAATATTCACAATAACAATCCTTGGCACTGTTCTTGGAAAAGGATTACACGTCATGCGCCTCGAATTCGGGATATTAATTTTAAACTCTCTTTCAGTTAGATAAAAGATTATCACAAAGAACATAATGTCGATGAATTTCAAGCAGGGGTGAAAGGACTTAGGGGAAAAAGAAAGGACTTAGGGGGTCTGGTACCTTTTAACTCCTGCAAAAGTCGACAAACACATCCTATTTTCGATCTACTATAATTATAAAACTTATTTTTATAGCAAATGAAATTTTTACTGCATGTTCATCTATCTTTCTTCTTTGAAGATATAGCATCAATACCTTTCTAGATTCAACAGAAAGTTTTTATAGAATTAAAATTCTAACCATTGTTTTTTTCACAGCTATCTGATTGCGAACATTGCGCATTCATTTTAATGAATATACAGAATTTTTTTAATTCAAAATAAATTAATATATTATGTCTTTAAAATGACGAATTATGAAATGAAAATTATATGTTTTTCATAGAGAAAAAGAATTTTAAAAAATTTAATTTTTTGAAATTAAAAAAAATTTCTTGTAAATTAATTGTAATTAAAATTTTTATCATCAAAATAACATAATAATCCATCATTTTAGTCATACCTGACTATATTTTATTCAACACGCGGTTTCAAAATATCTACAATAAAAATTAAGACAGCATGTTTCGAACTAATTAATATGAACCTTCAATAAGCCGGGGAGCTTTAGATTTGACTGCGGACTATTCACAAATTCAAAGATCATCAAACTCTTTGATGCAAATATAAGGAAACAACTGAAATTTCCAGAAAGTCATCCTGGTTGGGGGGGGGGGGGGGCATGAAAATGGTTCGCCTGTCAGAAGAAAAGGGAGTCGAAATTTATGAACAAAATCCCACGCAAAGGGTCGCAACCGAAAACAAAATAAATAAAGCACGAGGAAGGGAAAAGTTGGGAAAACGGAACAGAGAGGGCTAAATTATGAAGTGGAATTAAGAAATATAGAGATGTGATCAAATAATTAGAAGAAATCGGGAAATTGGTATATTAAAAAATTCATAAGGGTCTCTCTGATTGGTTTTCCGTATTTTTCGGACCGTAAGACGCACCGGACGATGCGACGCACCTCAAATTTATGGGGGATTTTTAGAAAACAATATTTTGGTATTGTGTTAGGTATATAAATATATTTTCAATTTCTTACTTAATAAAGATATATATATATATATATATATATATATATATATATATATATATATATATATAATAAATAATATATATCTGTGTTTGCTGTGTGTGGGGTGTTAAGTTCAAAATGGGCTAAAATGAGCTATCCAACCAGACATGTTTGAAAAATCAAGGACTACTGCAGGGTACAGGAAGCTAAGTTCAATTCCACTCCTAAATATTTTTATTCATCAGTGAAAATTTGGGATATTAAGTCCAAAATGGGCTAAAATTAGTTATCAAACCAGACATGTTTGAAAAATCAGAGGCTACTGCAGAGTACAGAAAGCTAAGTCCAATTCCACTCCTAAATATTTTTATTCATCAGGGAAAATTTGGGATGTTAAATCTAAAATGGGCTAAAATGAGTTATCCAACCAGGCATGTTTGAAAAATCAAGGGCCACTGCAAAGTACAGAAAGCTAAGTCCAATTCCACTCTCAAATATTGTTAATCATCAGTGAAAATTTTGGGATATGTGAAACAAAACACAAAAATATTTGTTTTCAGTGCTATTTTTCTCAAAACTACGATTTAGGATGTGATACCCTTTACACAACAAACACAGATACAATATAAATAATAAATATCTTTATATATATATATATATATATATATATATATATATATATATATATATATATATATATATATATATATATATATATATATATATTTCTTCTGTCCCTGTGTATGTCAATGAACTCCTCCTAAACGGCTGGACTGATTTTAATGAAATTTTGTGTGTGCGATTAAGTTGATTCGAGAATGGTTTAGATTCACAATTTGATCCGATAGAAAATGTTTTTTTAATTAATTTATTTATTTATGTGTTGTTGTTGATCTTTGGTTAGTTTAGGTACACAATTGGATCCGGTAGGCAGCGCTGCAATCGCGTTTCAGAATTTTTTTTTCATGAATTTTAATGCTGTATACACGTGCATTGAATAACAATTAACTTAACCTACAAATTTTAATTGTCAATTCTCATTTGATTCTATGCAACTTATGAAGTATTGAACAGCTCATTGATTAGTCATATTAATAGCCATATTAATGAAATTTCGTCCACATTCTTGCTAATTTTAAGATAGGTCGAGTTGTGATAACTGTACGCGTGGTGGTGTAAGGTTTTTTAAAAATAATATTTTAACACATTTTTTCATGAAATCGGTCCAAACAATTTATAGTTTATTAAAATAATTTTATGATTTTTGGATTTACAACGTTTGAACAGCACAACGTCTGTCGGATCCGCTAGTATATATTATATAATATATAATAAAATATTCATTTTAATTTAATTTTACTTCGGACCGTAAGAAGCACCTAAATTTTAAGTCGATTTTTTAGTCCGAAAAATACGGTAATTAAAAATTATTGGTCCAGTCTGGCCCCTGCAGTAATTAATGACGAGCCACCACTGGTATTCAGTAATTTTAGCCAGCTAATCGAAATCCTGTAGGTACTATTTCCATTATAGGAGTTTATCAAACAAGGTACTTTCTATTCTATGCATATTACTAATGAATATAAAAGATGATTCAAAAACGAAAAGCAGTAATTATTAACTCACGACACAGCTCGCTGCTTCTCCATCCTCCCTCCACCTTTCCTCCAAGCCTGGTGCATTCTCGGAAATATTCTGCTAGCGTTCCACAGTAGCAAGAATCAAATGGACACGCACAGTGGTCCATCTCGCAAACTTGAATATATAATTCGGGATCTACGAGCTGCAAGAAATATTGAGATTTGAAAACACGCATCTGATAATACCAGAATACTCCACAGAATTTCAAAACCAGCTATCTGGTGTCAGTAATTTCCAAATTTAAGAAATTTATCCTTTTAAAATCGTTAAATAGGAAAACAATTAATGCTTTTTATCAGTCTCTGAAGATAATAGCAACAAAATCTTAATTAAATATCATTAAAATCATTAAAATCATTAAAAAGGAAAAACGGATGCATTGAATCAGTCTCTGAAAATAATAGCAACAAAATCTTAATTAAATATCATTAAAATCATTAAAAAGGAAAAGCAAATGCTTTGTATCAGTCTCTGAAGATAGCAGCAAAAACTGAATGAAAAATTATTAAAATTATTAAAAAGGAAAACCTAAGGATTTGTATCAGTCTCTGAAGATAATAGCAACAAAATCTGAATAAAAAGTCATTAGAATCATAAAAAAGGAAAAACTAATGCTCTTTACTAGTCTCTGAAGATATAAACTTTTCTTTCGATTTGTTTTGTATTTATGAAACTACGTATTATCTAAAACAAAAGGATGAGAGCAAACATTAAAAGAAAATGATTGATGGAGAGCTCTACATTCAACTTTTAATATACGAGGGCTAATTAGACCGGGACATATTGCTTAGAGCCGATTCCGAACGGCTACAAACATCCATGCCAACAGTGGGACTCGAACCCACAGACCCTGGTACCGCAAGCCAGCGCCCTAGCCTTTCGGCCAACGTCCGGCTAAAAGAGAATGAAAGATATATTATGTGTTATGTGTAAAATGACGTGCGTTATTCCGAAAGCCAAAATAATACTCATATTTAATTTTAAGATACCGTAGTAACTTATTTTAAACTTTATGGCTTGTAACTGTTTTAAACTACTATATTCTGGTATTAAAAAACTGGAATTGATAGGAATTCATTTTCAGAGCCTACAAAATAATATTTTATAAGTTTTTTACCAATGAATAAACACTTCCCACTCCCGTTAAATATTTTTTTAAATACTGTAATACTAATGTCTACAAAATGTGTATCGTTTAAGCTGCGTATTTTGTACGCTTTCGACAGTTCCTCTCTACTTTAAAACAGTTTCGTTAATTTTTTCTTTAAATTCACATTTTGTGGCGTAAAATGTTTTTTGAAATTTATTAATAATTATGGCTTAATTCCATAATGAGTACCGTACTTTTGGGACCTTAAGACGCACCGGGTGATACGACGCACCTCAAATTAATGGGAGTATTTTTTAGAAAAGAATATTTTGTGTTTTGTTAGGTATATAAAGATATTTTCAGTTTCTTTCTTAATAAAGATAAAATATATATCTATATATGATAAAAAATATATTGTAAATCTAATAAATAATAGATATAAAATATGAAGGCCTTATTTGAATAGTGGACCAACTCCATTTTTTGTTCATGATACAGAGCCTTAAAGTCTAGTGAATGCTGAAAAATCACTGATGAAGTCGGATTTGTGGTGTCTTCTGTTGGCAGCAGAAATAAGCAGGAGGTGTACCAGCTTTAAAATAAGATAGAAATGACTTGTATGAACATGAAAGTGAGGCTAACTCCATTTTTTTTAAAGTGGAGTTGGCCCACTATTCAAATAAGGCCTTCATATATATGTATTATATTATATATATATATATATATATATATATATATATATATATATATATATATATAATATACTAGCTGGATACCCATGCTTCGCTATGGAGTACATTTTAGGATAATTACAGCGGATATTTTTATAGACAAAATAATGTAGAAGAAAATATTCAAATAAAATCTAATAGAACATACTAAAGAATATAGTACGGAAAGTATAGTACAGTTTGAGGAACATTTCTTTTGCTGTATTTTAATATTTTTTGTCAATTTATTTCGTTGTTATGCACGTGACGCAAAATTAATTTGAAGTATCACAAAAATAAAAGAAACCACGTGATCAGCATTTAATAAATTAAATTCTAAAAATTAATCTTTAAAATTTCACCAAACTCAGAAAAGGGAGGTAAAGATTCGAAAAAGATTTAATTTTAAAGAAAATTTTATGATATTTCTCGTGATATAAATTTTATACCCCTCAGATTATTATTTTAAATTCAAACTTAAAAAAATGCTACAAAAACAGCTTAAAAATTTAATTTTTAAAAATTTAAGAAGAATTTTTCAAAAACCTTTCTTAGTGCACCCCTACACTATAAGAAGAATCTCCATACAAAATTTCAGCCCTTTAGGTCCAGCGGTGTGGTCTGTGCGTTATCTGTCTATCAGTCAGTCAGTCACGGAACTGTTTTATATATGTATAATAACTTATTCATTTTATTTAATGTCACCTTCGGACCATAAGACGCACCCCAATTTAAAGTCGATTTTTTTATGTAAAAAGGTGGGTCTTATGCAGAGACGTAGCGAGCATAACTGTCGCCCGGGGCACGATACCTTTTTGGCGCCCCCCCCCCTTCCGAAAAAACATATAGTAATATAATATATAGAATTAGTGAAAAGGACCATTTGGCGCCCCTCTGCGAGTGGCGCCCGGGGCATAATAGACCCCCTTGCCCCCCTCTCGCTACGCCACTGGTCTTATGGTCCGAAAAATACGATAAATAGGCTTCTTCAATAGCTCCTGTTTCTCAAACACCAGTTTTCATAAAAGTTTCGTGCATTTTAACTGTGAAAAGAAAACTTACATCATGACATGATGAAAATTTCTTGTCCCGTATTACACTACACAACTTCTCAGCTTCAGGGACTTTATCTTTGTTCTCTGAACAGGAATCCTTAACCACAGCCTTTTTCTCGCATTTCTCTATGATAAAAGAAAAATAAAGTTTCATTTGACAAAATAATGGGTATAAGTTTAGTGTTGCTGCCTGAACGCCTATAAAATATTTCTCTTTTCGTCATCTCTTTTACTTTTTTTGCCTTTTATCACATTTTCTCTATCCTGTTTGTATTTTACTCTACATACAAATAATGAAATGCGAATAAATAGGAAGTGTATACGCATAACGTAAATATAAATTCAATTGTGAATAGAAATGCATAGAGCCTGCACTGCTGGGCTCATTGCAAATACCTCCAGCATCCTTGAACGCACCCTTGTTACGGGTTCTTATACCCGCTGAGGTTGCTGGAGGGATAGGAAATCTAAATGCAGAATTTCTCTAAAATTTTTACTCGTTGCTAACAAAGTGCAGTCATCCAACCTACTTCTGAAAGATTCATTATATATCACGAATAGTAGCAGAAAATTTAAAAGTTCTTGAAGATGACAAAAGTTATAAAGCATGCACTACCAGGCGGAGCCAATTGAAAATTTATACACCTGTAATGATTTCGCCTCGAAAGATGAATCAAAACGACAACGTCCTACCACGCGGTAATTTAGTTTCTATTTGGTCGTAACCAACGTGAGTAAATCTGAATTCTAAAAAGGACAACTATGGTTATAATTTTCGAGCAAATATGTACTATAAGTCAATTGAGATGCGACATATTATATTTACAAGTTTGATGCCCATATTTACAATTTAATTTACATTACTCCGGCGTGTTACCGGATCTAAATCGAAACTTCTCATAGAGAGATCAGCAATGAATCTAATCTATTCAAAATCAAACAAGCATCTGCCGACGTCATCAGTATGAATTCTTTCGAACGACGCAGCGTTCGCAACACGTGGGGGGAGCAACACTTCACAACACCTCCAGCGTACCACGCAGCCTTTGACCTAAGGTTTCGGCCTTTTTATGGGCTCCTCAACAAGGCATAGCCTCTGCAAGGCAAAGTGCTCTCTAAGAGCAGTGAGTGCCCTATGCATTTTGCCATCTTCAGGCACTCTAAATTTTGTTCCCAATTCGTGATAGACATGGCTCTGCTGGATGACGACTCTCTGTCACGGACCAGTAAAAATTTAAGACACTGTGCTTTGCGGAGGAGCCCATGACAAGGACGAAACCTAGTCTCCATGGCTGTCTAGTATAGAGACAGATTTAAACATACCACTGTGCATTCGCAGAAATCAATTTTTAATTGTAAATTATCGCTAATTAATAGAAATTGTGGTTACAAAAACCAAATCTGACAAATCTACAGATTACACTCTTTCGTTTAAGACCAAAATGAAATAAATTGATGCAGTAGTTTTCTCTCACGGACTGCCCAAAAAGTCGGCTTAGCAACTTATATATATATATATATATATATATATATATATATATATATATATATATATATATATATATATAAGTTATTTAGTGCTTTCTATGTGAGAGCATTTGCAGCAAGTTGCAAAATGTTCCCTGATAAAAGTTTATGAAATAACGAGGGAGGAAAAATCAATTTGTCTTATGAATATTATGCTATTAACTTGCAAAGTTGATTGAAAGCCCTTAAATATCACAAAGGGTGGATCGTGAGAAAGCCGGTCTCGACAACTTCTCTGATATATCTCGTTTAGTTTTCCGAATTTCAAACATTTTCTTTAAGACTGAACCAGAATTCTGAACCAGTTGGCTAATCAGCAAGAAAATACACAAAGAAACCCGCACCTGCTCAAAACTTATAACGGGAGGATGTAATCTAGGATCTTCCTTCCCTCATCGTGATTAAAAGATGACTATCACCAAGTCTCACTCGCTCTTTTAAATTTTAGGAACGATGAATTGGAACGGCCACAACGTAGAAAAAAAAATAGACCAAAACGTCTCTCCACCAACCTTCGAAGTCATCCATTGTCCAGCTGTTTACGAATCCTTCCACATTGTCGGTGATGCTACCGTCCGATGTCTCGAGGTCGTTCAGAACCGAGCCATCAAACTTCCCGCATAAACCGCAGGTCCTGTTTCGAAGCTGATTATTTGCCCTCAGCAAGACGGTATTTTTCCGGTTCCATTTTAAACTGCAAAAGAAATTCATTTCATATATTGTATGCAACTGAAATCATATATTCACTTTCATATATTGTATGGAACTGAACACCCCCGTTGTTTCATAAGAAGAACGCTAGACCTATAATCCTTTATGATAAAGAAAGAGGTGCATTTTACGAATGTATTCCATCCCATCTTATCACGCTTTCTCTAAAAAAAAAAAAGAAAGAAAGAACTTCGTGCCCTTTGAGGGTTTAAGTGGCTTTTTTGGAAAAAATGAAAGGAAAGACAAGAGTGCAAGCTGTTTCTTAAAACCGGTGGATTCATTCTTTAAAACAAAAATTTTAACATAGAAATAATACATTTGTTTTTGTTTTTGCGATATTGATTCTTATAAACGGTTGATTCTTATAACCGCTGATCAATATAAGAGGTGGTTACTGTTTATATATATATATATATATATGAATGTGTGTATATATATATATATATATATATAGTGGCTCCCAAAAGTGTTCGTACACTTACGATTTTCAATGAAATAGGGGTCTATCCATCAATTAAAATGAATATTTCAGAATGGGTATTTAATAAGATCTGTAATCAAGAAAAAAAATACTTTTTTGTAGCAAGAAAAAAAAATATTTTTTGTAGCAAGAAAAACAAAATATTCTTTTGTCTATTTCGTCGCTATGAACGTGAAGATAAATTAATTTAAAGTACCAGAAAAAGAAATCACGTGATCAGAATTTTATAAATTAAATTCTAAAAATTAATCTTTAAAAATTCACCAAAATTCAGAAAATGGAGGTAAAGATTCGAAAAAATTTTCATTTTAAAGGAATTTTTAGGATCTTTCTCGTGATATAAATTTTATAACCCTCAAATTATTATTTTAAATGCGAACTTAAAAAAGGTTACAAGAACAGGTTAAAAATGTAATTTTAAAAAATCTAAGAAGAATTTTTCAAAAATCTTTCATAGTGCACCCCTACAATATAAGAAGAATCTCCATGCAAAATTCCAGCTCTTTAGGTCCATCGGTTTGGTCTGTGCGTTGTATGTCAGTGAGTCAGTCAGTTACAGAACTGTTTTATATACAGTGGCTCCCAAAATTGTTCGCACATTTACCATTTTCAATGAAATAGGGGTCTATCTATTAATTAAAATCAATATTTCAGAATGGGTATTTAATAATAAGATAATAAACTTTATTTTTAAGAAACCAGTAATCAAAAAGTAACAAAAACTTTATCTCACAAAAATCATCGTACACTGAAATATTTTCGGATAAATTCATAATTAAAATTATCGTCTGGCGCTTTATTTTTATTTTTGAATTGTGGTGGCATTTAAAATATCGTTTGGCTTTAATTTTTGCTTGCCTACTCTGTAATATTCTATTTATTATTTAAAAATGGCTCGTAGTCGTAAAGAAACAACAAACAGCATTCGAAAATTGATTATTTTTCATCATAGTAGTGGTAAATCATTTCGGAATATTGCTAAATTACTTAATTTATCCCATTCTACTGTGCAGTATGTGATAAAACGTTTTAAAGAAGAAAATCGGATCGAAAACAAGGTAAGAAGAGGCGTCCGGCAAAGTTATGAAAACGTGATCAGAGATTTATAATTAGAAAATTTGTGAAAAATCCACGTTTGAGTGCTGTAAAAATTTCTGCAGAATTTAATGAAACATTTTCTATTTCAATTTCACCTGAAACTGTTCGACGAGTTCTCAGAGCAGCTGGATTACATGGGCGTTCTGCCCGTAGAAAATTTTTAGTGAGAAAAACAGAAAGCTTAGGCTTTCCTTGCTCTATCAATGATAAATAAGCCCCAAACGTATTGGAATAATGTCTTATTTGCCGATGAAAGCAAGTTTAACATTTTTGGTTCCGATGGGCTGATAATTGTATGGAGAAGAAAAGATGAGGAACTTGATCCCAGTAGGAACAGTTAAGCATGTCGGTGGAGGTATCCTTGTGTGGGGTTGCATGTCAGCATCAGGACTATGAAATTTGGTATTTATTGATGGCATAATGATTCATGCTGTTTTTATAAATATTTTAAAAGACAATTTAAAATTATCAGCTCAAAATTTGGGTATTGGAAACAACTTTGTTTTTTTTTTCAAGATAACGATCCTAAGCACACGGCTCTCAACGTTCGCATCTTGTGTCTCTATAATTGTCCACAAGTTTTGAAAACACCACCTCAATCGCCAGATTTAAACCCAATAGAACTTATGTGGAGAGAACTAGAGGTTCGAGTACGAAAACACTTAAAACAATTATGATGGAAGAATGGATGAACATTGATGCAAAAATTACAAAAGAACTAAAGCAATCTATTCCCAGACGTTTAAAAGCTGTTGTGGATGCTAAATGATATCCTACTAAATATTAATTTAACGAAAAATTAGAATATTTACTAATATGTAGAGATTTTTTACAAGTGGACGATGACTTTTGTGAGATAAAGTTTTTGTTATTTTTTGATTATTGGTTTCTTAAAAATAAAGTTTTATTATATTTTTAAAATATTTCCTGTAGTTTTCTTAAGAATAGATTATAGATCTTATCATTAAATACCTATTCTGAAATATTCATTTTAATTAATGGATAGACCTCTGATTTCATTGAAAATCGTAAGTGCACGAACACTTTTGGAAGCCACTTTATATTGTATATATATATATATATATGTGTGTGTGTGTGTGTGTGTGTGTATACAGTAGAATGGGATAAATTAAGCAATTTACAATATTCCGAACTGATTTATCACTACTATGATGAAAAATAATCAACTTTCCAATGCTGTTTATTGTTTCTTTTCCACTACGAGCCATTTTTAAATAATAAATAGAATATTACGGAGTAGGCAAGCAAAAATTAAAGCCAAACGATATTTTAAATGCCACAACAATTCAAAAATAAAAATAAAGCACCAGACGATAATTTTAATCATGAATTTATCGGAAAATATTTCAGTGTATGATGAATTTTGTGAGATAAAGTTTTTGTTACTTTTTGATTACTGGTTTCTTAAAAATAAAATTTTACTGTTTTCTCAAAATATTTCATGTAGTTTTGTTAAGAATAGATTATGGATCTTATTATTAAATACCCATTCTGAAATATTCATTTTAATTAATGGATACAGCCCTATTTCATTGAAAATCTTAAGTGTACGAGCACTTTTGGGAGCCACTGTAGGCTAGCTGGCTGAGGGGTGCAGCTCCAGTTTATAACGGCAACACAAGGGTCGGAGTCAGATATAGCATGATGCCACTGCAACTTTGACCGAACAGCCCCAGGGGCACATCTGGGGGAATCGTACCCTCTCCCACCCTTTCTGACTTCATAGAATAACTCTCCGGTCTACGGATTTAATGTGCTCGTATCCGGCCTAGACATTATATGAGGCTGTGAAAGGCAAAGTGGTGTAAGTCAGTAAGTCAAGTGATGTAAGTCCAAAGCGTTTTACTGAAAAAATTACAAAAAATTCCACTATAAATTGAACAAACTATAATTCATAATAAATATTGTAATATTGCAAATAATAATTATTTGCGATTCCACTATAAATTGAATATGGATATTACATTTTTGCCCTCATCTAAAATAAGTTGAAAATGTGACTTACACCACTTTGCCTTTCACCGCCTCATATAATGATATAATTATTATATGATCTGTAATTTGCGTCGCCAACTACTACACAACGGGGGAAGTGGGGGAAAAAAAGAGTAAAAATCGAAGAATTTTAAATCGCAAATAAGTGTTGCCGAAAGGGATCGATGAAGTATTGGAATCTACAAACATCGAAATAATCTCTAGAATAACGTTAGCGTGAATCTTGGGGATAGCTTAAAATATGTATCTTCGTATTTTTCCTGTAAAGTTTTAAAGTAAATATGTTACACAAACCTGAAACCCAAAGAGCTTTTGACAGTCACGTAGTCTGACAAAAATTGGAAGAACAAGCCTCTGACTGGACCTGGAATGGTGTGGACTTCACCACCATTTATTACAATCGGGCCTCCTCCTTCTCCGTTGGTCAACAGGTATTCTTCAGCGCCAATGTATATAGCTAGGGTGGTAGGGCAGAAGGACACCGTGTCACAGAGTTCCGCATTACGGATATGGATAGCGAAGGTATTCTGCTCGCAGTCTTTGGACAAAACATACGTGCAAGGTCCTTGAAAGCTGTAAATGCCGCCGTCATATGTGCGATAGTTGGATGCGCCCCACACAGCACATACCCCGCTGTTCGGGAGCGCAGAGCTAACCATCTGACCTAAAAATTTAAAAAAAAAATCTTCATCAGGTATTTTTTAAGAACGTGTGAGGAATTTCCAGTAATATTTAGATAAAAAAAAGGCCTCGAAAATTTACTAATCATCATAATTACATAGTGTGCATGGGCGCGTGTGTGAGGCAAAATGCTCCGTTTACAATGACACTCCACCGACGCTACTCCGTGTATTACCAGTCATTGATATTACCAAGCTGTGTGACAGAATGTGAAAGCGGAATCAGAGTTCCGTTAGCGCTCGAAGCGCAACGACGAAATGCAAGATGGAAGAATTGCTGATGAAATGTGGCAGACTGTTTATATTATTTTTTTCACGTAACCGTGTTTGTTCCTAAAGAGTTTCAACTGTCTCATTTGCAAGACATAGGGACTAACATCATATATATATATATATATATATATATATATATATATATATATTATTTATTTATATATATATATATATATATATATATATATATATATATATATATATATATATATATTATTTATTTATTTATTTATTTAAGGTGACGAGAAAAAGGGTGAATAGATGTTTTAAGAGGGGGGAAATGAGTATCTGATTTGTGTATTGCACGCACAGACATTTGGTGAACTCCACAATATCCATTTTAATTAACCACCCAAAAATTGGAAACCCGGATAAGCCAAAACTGTTCTGTTTATTGCAATCGAATAAACTATTAAAGAGTATAAAATTATCTCAAAAATACTGCTATTAAGTAGTATTTAATCAAGTAAGGAAATTTTATATAGGTTTTCATTTTCTTTCTGTAATTGAGTCATTCTTTCCTCTGCATTCCATGTTGAAATTCTTTTCTAGAATTTTAATATCATTTGAAATTTTTCTTGGCGAAGGCAATAGATAATCAAGAATTTAGTGTATATTCCCAATGCACTGATCATGAAAGCTTCTGAAAACTATGAAATACCTTTCCTAAATCTGATTGTCTGACAGAATTTTAAATTTAGAGTCTATGTGTTAGTGATGACCTTCCTTGCTGAACGAGGGCTACCTAAGAAAAACGGTGATCGTTGACATCCTCTTCTACATGGGACAGATACTGAGAGGTTAGAGGATTAATGGAATTACACTGTCTACTGTTCACTTTGTCCTTTGTTGCCTGTTATGGGATTCTTTCCTTTATTGTGACATCTTCCCCGCCACTGTAAATAAAACTTCCCTTGTTGGGGCATCAAACACTTTATTACACTTAAACATCATATTACACTTTCTCACAATCGGAAATATTTGAAATATTTTGGAAGGAAAGTTCCAATAATAATAAAAGAAAACATATTCAATATTTTTACCATATTAAAAAGCTACGTAATGAAATGTAAAACTGTTTGTTTGCATCATAAAAAAAATTATCTGTCGGAACTTTTCATTAAACTGCATTTTCGTTCGATGTGTAAAAACTATTTTGCAAAAGGAAAGTGATTTAAACGACATTTTCATTGACGTTTGAACTGCTGGTTATAAACTGGGTGTAGATTTACAGCGTGTCCGAGAAAGACCTTTATTATTCTAAAGATTAATAACAAAACTACGAACAGATCAAATGAAATGCAGCTTGTTTTCACCTGTTCGTATCATCAAATCGTTAATGAATGACGTTGTTATGTTAATGTTATGTAATGACGTTGTTATGTTAATGCACTATAAAAAACCTTTAAAAGAAAGACCTTTATTATTCTTGTAGTATAATGTATTTTGTCTCCTGTGGCAACACTTGATTTTGTTTTTACTTTTGGCAACACTTCTGTGTTGTTTACATTGATGCAACAATGTAGTTTTATCACCTCGTGGTTTTCCAGTTGATTAAAGCCTGAATCTAGGTTAATATGCTGCCATTTTATTTAACATCTCACTACAATTTAATCAACTGAATTTCTCGCATCCCCACATCGCTCGATTCTGCAAAAATGGAACAACTTTTGAAACCCGAAAGATTTGATACTGATCCCACGTGCACGGGTGCCGAATCGAAGTGGAAACGATGGAAAAGGACTTTCAATAATTTTCTTGGCCAAGTTACCGGAATTACAGAAGATGGTAAGCTACAATTATTGTGTAATTATATCTCTGCTAATGTTTTTCGCTACATAAGTGACTCTGAAAACTACTCCAACGCTATCGAAGTACTCGATTCACTATACGTTACAAAACGAAACGAAATTTTTGCAAGACACTGCTTAGCGTCTAGAACTCAACAAACGGGATAATCTATCAACGAATACCTCCAGATATTGAAACAAATGAGTAAAGACTGTGAATTCAAAGCTGTAACAGCAGACATATACAAAGACGAATACATAAGGGATGCCTTTATACGAGGTCTTAAGAGCTCGCGTATCCGGGAAAGACTTTTGGAGAATACCACCATTACATTAGAGAAGGCTTTTGACCAGGCTAGGTCACTGGAGCTAGCCGAGTTACACTCCGCATCATATTCAAATACGACGAATTCTATTCCAGTGTCCGCTGTTGAACATAAAGATGATGACTTGGAGGAGACCCCATCGACTTCAGCTGCCTTAGCACGCTCAGAAAAGTGCTTTTTCTGCGGTAACGAACGTCACCCAAGGAACTCTTGCCCTGCCAAAGATGTTATTTGTAGAGGATGTGGAAAGAAAGGGCATTACCAACGAGTTTGTAAATCTCGACCTACTCGCTCTTCCACTAATGCTACAGCTTCTACACTGCTTTTGGCTTCTGCCTCAACAACTCCTCAATGCCTCCAGAAATCCATAACCAAAGTGTTAGTGAATGATGTGGAACTAAATGCATTAATTGATACAGGTAGTTCTCTCAGCTTTTTGAACGAAAATTTCGTAAAAAAAATGTAGAATAAATGTAAAACCATACTTTGGGAAAATAACTATGGCCAACTCATCCTTGAGTTCAGATGTTACGGGATGTGGCTCACTAACTCTAAAGATGCAGACTCATATATACCACAATATTGAGGTATTAATCATGAAGAATCTGTGTGTGGATTTCCTGATAGGACATGACCTTCTGAAGAGCCACTCTTCAGTAGAAATCGAATTCCATGGTGACAAACTGCCTCTTAAAATCTGCTCGTTGGCCACTGCCAGAGTTCCAGCTGCATCTTTATTCGCCAATCTCACACCAGATTGCAAACCAGTCGTCACAAAATCCAGACGGCAGACGGAAGCAGATAAGATATTCATTGCTGCTGAAGTGGAGAAATTGCTCAAGGAAGGGGTGATTGAACCTAGTAACTCACCATGGCGGGCACAGGTTTTTATAGTCAAAGGAGAAAATCACAAGTCTAGAATGGTAGTTGATTACTCCCAAACTATTAATAAATTTACAATGCTGGATGCCTACCCACTCCCAAAAATTGAAGAGATGATACATAACATATCCCAATTCAAAGTGTTTAGCTCCATTGACCTCAAGAGCGCCTACCACCAAGTACTTATCTTAGAGTCGGACAGGCAATTTACAGCCTTTGAAGCTGCAGGAAAACTCTACCAATTCCGACGAATCCATTTTGGCGTTACTAACGGTGTCCCAGCTTTCCAAAGAAATATTGATAATATTATCAAGGAAGAAAAACTCAAAGGCGTTTTTCCATACTTAGATGATGTAACAGTTTGTGGTAGGGACCAACACGAGCATGATCAAAATTTGCAGAAATTCTTGAATGTTGTTAAAAGATATAACCTCACACTAAACCCAGATAAATGTCAATACTCAACAAAATGTGTCAGAATACTAGGATATCTTATTGAAAATAGAATTATTAAACCTGATCCTGACAGGCTAGCACCACTTATGAATTTACCTATCCCAAATGACATGGCAACCTTACAAAGAACTCTTGGTATGTTTGCACATTACTGCCGCTGGATTCCAAGATTCTCAGAAAAAATTCGCCCTCTTCTGACAAAAGCATTCCCACTCTCTGAAGAAGCTGTGAGAACATTCAAGTCAATCAAAGAAGATGTTGCAGAGGCTTCTTTGTCTGCAATTGAAAACAACA
This sequence comes from Dolomedes plantarius, assembly GCA_907164885.2. Lineage (NCBI taxonomy): Eukaryota > Metazoa > Arthropoda > Arachnida > Araneae > Dolomedidae > Dolomedes > Dolomedes plantarius. The sequence continues at coordinate 66,541,323 of OU015495.1, forward strand.
TCCCATTTAGAGTTGAAACTGATGCTTCGGAATTTGCCATTGGGGCAACTCTCAGTCAAGGAGAACGTCCCATAGCCTTCTTTTCGAGAACACTTAATGCAGCTGAGCAAAGGCACTCTTCTGTCGAGAAAGAGGCTTATGCCATCGTGGAATCCATAAGAAATTGGAGGCACTACCTGATAGGAAGACATTTTGAAGTCCTCACCGACCAGAGATCTGTGGCTTTCATGTTTGATCAGTATCACTCAAGCAAAATAAAAAACGAAAAGATTATGAGATGGCGACTGGAATTAGCTAACTTCAAATTTGATATAATTTATCGTCCAGGTAATCGGAACACTAGTGCAGACACAATGTCAAGAATTGCAGCAAATATCTATCCAGGAACAGAAACAAACCTCAAACAGTTGCACAATAGCTTATGTCACCCTGGTATAACACGTATGCACCACTGGATTAGAGCTCAAAACTTGCCATTCACATTAGATGACATTAAAAGAATGACTAATTCATGCCCTGTCTGTAATGAGCTGAAGCCTCGTTTCCATAGGAATGAGGGGCAGTTAATAAAGGCAACTTCACCATTTGAGAGGCTTAACTTAGACTTCAAGGGGCCCCTACCTACCTACCTCATCTAAGAATCGTTTCCTTCTGACTATAGTAGACGAATTCTCAAGATATCCTTTTGCATTTCCTTGTACAGATATTTCTGCTGCAACCATAGTAAAAGTATTAACTAATGTATTCTCCCTCTTTGGGACACCAGCCTATATACATTCCGATAGAGGTGCTTCATTTATGTCACATGAACTGAAATCTTTCCTCACTTCCTTAGGGGTTGCTACTAGTAGAACCACTGGTTATAATCCACAAGGCAATGGGCAAGTCGAAAGATATAATGGGATTATATGGAAGACAGTACTTTTAGCCTTGAAAACAAAAAGTGCAAGGACAGAAGATTGGGAAGAGGTGCTTCAGCCAGCTCTCCACTCAATTAGATCATTACTGTGCACTGCCACCAACGCTACTCCTCATGAGCGTATGTTCACTCACCCTAGGAGATCCTTTAATGGTCGATCCTTGCCTACATGGTTAACCCAGCCAGGTCCTGTTTTAATGAAAAATCATGTGCGGCATACTAAATATGATCCTACCGTGCTAGAAGTTGAACTAATTGAGGCTAATCCAGACTATGCATTTGTTAAGCTTCCTGATGGACGTGAGTCAAGTGTCTCTGTTCGACATTTGGCACCCAAAGGTGACTCTGCAGCCAAGCTCGACACGCAACCCATCCATCTTCCCCATACTGATCCTTCAGATCCTCTAGAGGATGTCAAGGTTTCCCTAGACAATGATCAAGATACCACCATGCCAGAGATCAACAGTCCTGATCTCCCTAATGTGGATTCCATAAAGCCTACCCAGAACAATTCCCTGTCTGCTCGACAGAGACGACCACCAGCATATCTTCATGACTATGTGACTTATTAACTTTTTCTGGTAGGGGGTGAATGTAGTATAATGTATTTTGTCTCCTGTGGCAACACTTGATTTTGTTTTTACTTTTGGCAACACTTCTGTGTTGTTTACATTGATGTAACAATGTAGCTTTATCACCTCGTGGTTTTTCAGTTGATTAAAGCCTGAATCTAGGTTAATATGCTGCCATTTTATTTAACATCTCACTACAATTCTAAAGATTAATAACAAAAATACGAACAGATCAAATGAAATGCAGCTTGTTTTCACCTGTTAGTATCATCAAATCGTTAATGATTGACGTTGTTATGTTAATGTTTGTTTGCACTATAAAAAAAATTATCTGTCGGAACTTTTCACTAAACTGCATTCTCGTTGAATGTGTAAAAACTATTTTGCAAAAGGAGAGTGATTTAAACGACATTTTCATTGACGTTTGAACTGCCAGTTACAAACTGGGTGTAGATGTATAGCGTGTCCGAGAAAAACCTTTATTATTCTAAAGATTAATAACAAAAATACGAACAGATCAAATGAAATGCAGCTTGTTTTCACCTGTTCGTATCATCAAATCGTTAATGATTGACGTTGTTATGTTAATGTTTGTTTGCACTATAAAAAAAATTATCTGTCGGAACTTTTCACTAAACTGCATTCTCGTTGAATGTGTAAAAACTATTTTGCAAAAGGAGAGTGATTTAAACGACATTTTCATTGACGTTTGAACTGCCAGTTACAAACTGGGTGTAGATGTATAGCGTGTCCGAGAAAGACCTTTATTATTCTAAAGATTAATAACAAAAATACGAACAGATCAAATGAAATGCAGCTTGTTTTCACCTGTTCGTATCATCAAATCGTTAATGATTGACGTTGTTATGTTAATGTTTGTTTGCACTATAAAAAAAATTATCTGTCGGAACTTTTCACTAAACTGCATTCTCGTTGAATGTGTAAAAACTATTTTGCAAAAGGAGAGTGATTTAAACGACATTTTCATTGACGTTTGAACTGCCAGTTACAAACTGGGTGTAGATGTATAGCGTGTCCGAGAAAGACCTTTATTATTCTAAAGATTAATAACAAAAATACGAACAGATCAAATGAAATGCAGCTTGTTTTCACCTGTTCGTATCATCAAATCGTTAATGATTGACGTTGTTATGTTAATGTTTGTTTGCACTATAAAAAAAATTATCTGTCGGAACTTTTCACTAAACTGCATTCTCGTTGAATGTGTAAAAACTATTTTGCAAAAGGAGAGTGATTTAAACGAAATTTTCATTGACGTTTGAACTGCCAGTTACAAACTGGGTGTAGATGTATAGCGTGTCCGAGAAAGACCTTTATTATTCTAAAGATTAATATCAAAAATGCGAACAGGTCAAATGAAATGCAATTTCGGGCAAAAAAATTATGAACCTTCAGTGTAGCTCTACGTGAGCTCCGTTAGTAGTACGAAGAATGTTGAGTCTGAAGTCGATTCCCCACCAAGTTTGGTTTTTTTAACATTCGCGGTGTAACAGTGAGGATTGCGAATTGTATCCTTTCCTTTAAAATCAGAACAGTGATCACGGATCAGACCAGAAATATCAGAACAGATGTTCGATAAACAATGTCTTTAAGGCGACAATGGACCTTTAGATTGACAAAAATATGTCCACAAAACGATTTTTTTTTTCTTTCAGAAAATGATTCTGCAACTCATCAGCTTTAAATTAATAAAAAAGTATGTTGATCCGATCATTGTTAACCGAGTTATAAGTATTTTTTCAAACGTAAACAATGGAAATGTTAGGCAAATTAAAACTTTAAATGCCATTTTCTTAAAACAAGTTTTCATGTCGTTTCGGTAAGTTCAAAATGTTCCATGCGTCATAATTTTTCTTGAATTTTCATAAAATTTCATAAAATGATTATTTATATATGTTAGAATAAATCTTAGGAATCAATTCATTATACTATTTTAAAACAACTTAAATTTTTTACAATAAAAAACATCTTTTTGATAAAATTTTGCACAAAATGACCTATTTTTATCGATTTTTTTTCTAGTTTTTATAAATATCACTGTAAATCAAATATTGCTACTAACTTTTATTATAACTATATAAAGGTAGTTTAAGAGAGAAAATTAGATATCTGAGACAAAAATTAATGCGCATGGAGCATTTTCAAATAGAGTAATTAACAAACTGATTTTAATTAATATCTTAATTAATAACATTCTGATTTATTTATTTTTTATTATTTAGAATTTCCATCTCTAAACAACACTGTTTAAATACACAAAATTTCATAGCAATTGGTTAATAAATAAATAAAAAGTTTTTCATGGTCCATTGTCGCCTTAACGTAACACCAAAAAAGAAATTTAGTTGAGTTATGTCGAGCGATCGCGGAGGCCATGGTAATTGGTCCTCCCCGACTAATCCATCGTTCGGGAAACATTCTATCAAGTATTGATACTAGAAAAAAACTGTTAGATTTCTTCATTCGTTTGCCGCAAACTGCATTTCATTTGACCTGTCCGTATTTATATTAATAATGTTTAGAATAATAAAGATCTTTACCGGACACGCTGTATGTTACTTATTTCTCTACCATTGACATTAATTAGGGAGCATTGCTGTCTCACCTATAAGGTGCTCCCATAATAAAGTAGCCAGTAAATCACTGTGAATAACAGAAGGCTAAAGTCTCACGACATAGTGCCTCCGCATTAGGAAGAAAAAAAACCTTTGACATTAAAATATCACTTTCTTTGATATTACTAATGCAATTGTCCTTATCACATGATTTTATGCATAAATCTTCATGTAAGGCTTGTTTCCAAACTGGCATATTTATAACATATAAGCATCAGGGCCCGATTTAGAAAATTCTTGACTATAGGCACAACTTGGAATGGGGGCCCCCCTAACACTGATGTGGGCATAAGATTTCCAAAATTGACATACCAAAAAAAAAAAAATAATCATGAAATGTGAAAGTACAATTTTACCAAGAATTGGCTAGTTGAAGCGTAGAAGCCTAGAACATTTGCAAATAACAAAAAGCAGTACAACATATTAACTTCATCATTAAAACACCAATACAATGCAACCAGAAAAACTTATTAATCCCTGATATACACTATAACATACATATGATGAACTATACATATAACTATACATATAACTATACATATGATGAACCAATTAATCAAATTTGAAAGGATATATAAAAAAAATTGCTATTAAAAGAGGTAAAATAAAAAATAATTGAATTGGGAATTTTTTCTTTTAAGATAAATTTTTTTTGGGGGGTCCCCGACATTCGGGGGCCCCTAGGCCCAGGCATACCGGGCCATATGGAAAATCAGGGCCTGATAAGCATCGTGAAGTTTCATGTCTATTTGCACAGCCATCAATAACAGAGGAACAAATAAAAAGGAATACACTTACTTGTTGCAGCTGAATACAATCCACTAGCAGCAGGGGCTACGACAACATTAACTAGAATTTTTAAAAAATATTGCTATATTAAAAAATTTTCGGTGCATGTGTTTAATGCACATGACGTTCACATGAATAAGATGCTTACTTGGAGTACACTTGGGGGCAAAACTTGGGGTCCACAACCCGTCCAAACTGCATAGATATGTATCCGCAGGTGGTGACTCATACCTCGTAGCTTGGGGACATTTCATAGCACATAAGGTTTGCTCTGATGTATGATTGCACGTCCATTCTGCCGATACATGAAGTCCCTTTTCTGGTTCGCACAACTCCAAAGCTGGCAGAGACAGTATGATAAAAAGTAATATAAAAATCAAAAACTAGAAAATCTTTTATTTAAATATAGTATATGATACATTTTGAATGAATAAATCACTCGCACTTCTTTAATTTCCCACTATTCCTCAGTTGTGACAGTAATGACTTTATTTTACAACAACTGCTGTATTTATTTTCAGCAGTTATGAGTTTATTACAAACAGCTGCTGTTACTTTTATAGGTATAACTTCGTGTCTTTTATATATATTAAAGGCAAGAAGTCATACCTGTAAAAATCACAAAAATTGTTCAAATTTGAAGGAGAGAGAGTTAGTTCAAAAATATCAGATATAAGATGCAAAATTTAATTACTTTCTAAATTGCACGAAAGTAATTTCAAAAATATTTTCATACCCCAAACGATATTTCATTAGTCATTATGAAAAATTCTGTCACATTTTATAAACATTAATAACTTCAAAGTTTATAATTTTAATACCAAAGTCATTGGTAACTAAAAATTGATAAAAATCTCTAGCTTTTAACTCTTAAAATTATTCTAATAAATCTTCAACAAATTTGAAGAATTATATTCAGAATAGGACACTTTTCAAGGCCTTGAAGGTACAAACTTATTAAATTACTTTCATGAAGTTTAAATTTTCCTTAATGAAAATGTCTTACAGTTCTAGATGACTGAAATAAATATTTAATAACTTCATAAAGGAAAGCAAAATAAATTGGAATAAATAGGATTTTTTTTATGTGTGATATATACATACATCTCATGTATTTATTTTTAAACATAACAATCATATAAGGCACATATATATTTGATTGACATTTTTTAAAAAAATTTGGGGGGGGTTAAAAGTGACTATTACTAAAATAAATCAACAAAATTTACATTTATTGGGATGGTAATGAAACGCTTATCTTCATATAGATTTTAATTTAGGGAAAATATAAGATAGCTCTCAACTTTTCTCACCATTTTACTGTAAACTTTATATGACTTCAAACATTGAAAATAATTTCAAGAAATTGTGACTGTGAAGTCCGAGCTTTAGTCATCTTTTCAAAATCGTTTAAAAATATATTCATAGTATAGTTTCTCATTTTTAATTTAATGAATAAAATTTGCTATTAATATAGGATTAGATATGTACTAATCAAAAATAATTACCGTATTGACACCTGTCTCCTCTGAATTGTGGAGTACAGATACAGTGGTTTCCTTCTGTGCATTGACCACCGTTCTCGCATGGTGGACTGCATATTGCTGGAATGAAAAGAAGTTAGCTATAGATTTGAGAAATCTCACACCATACTTTGTCCATGTAGGTGATGATTGGAAATTTTTGCAAACATAGGATTGCATTATTCAAAAATTTTCAAGTTTACACACTATGAAAGAGTTGAATATAGTGTCATAAAGAAACACAAGCTTGTAAGTCAAGGAACAAAAAAAATTGTAAGATATTCACTATAAATAACTCCAAATTAAGAGCAATTTTCTTTCCTGACTTGGTTCAGTAGTTTATGTGAATTTTTTCCAGTCTTGTAAGAGTCATTTATGATCAATAAACCTTAATCAATGTCCATATAAGTAGGTGAAAAGAATACTTATATATATACAGATGCAGATTTATTGAGTGGTCTCTTCAGGATTCCGACAATTATTATGGAGGATTCATAGAAAAGTCCAATTTTAAGAATGAATTAATTTAAGATTCCATTCAAGACACCGAAAATGATGGTTGAATACGCAGTGTCTACTAATGAAAAATAATAGGCACATTCTCACGAGTAGAGGAATATTATCAAATTCAATAAACAGAAATTTCCATTTCTTGATATGATGCTGTTTGCAAAAATTATTTCTAAAACATTAATTTCTCGCATATAATCTGATACCGAAAAATTACACCTTACAAAACCCACACTGAAACAATTAGGTTCAAACGTTACAGCCAGTAAAATATTTACGATATCCGTCAGTTCATTATTGATCTAACGTTTAAACTAAGTTCGAACTTAAGAACTTAATTTTGTAAAAACTTAACTTATTTCTTGATGAAAATTTCGTGAGAATTTTCGATGGTACGGAGAGGGATTATTAAGGAAACTTACGCTCACAGTCAGGGAATTCGAACTTTTTCCATTTTCCAGTGTTCAGATCACAGAAATGTCTTCCCTTTGTCTTTCCGTTGGGAAATTGGTACCCGGGTTCACATTCTGCTTTGCACACATACCTGTAGGTGACAATGTATGTAACAATGACTCATAAATACTAAGTCTTTGTCTCATTTTATTTCTAATACATATATAAGAGAGTAAACTAAGTTTTTGCATGCAAATTTATAAAACAGGTTTGGGTACTTGCCTGTCTGATTTCGTTTTATGCTTTCCACATATCATTTCTCCATTTAAAGGAGGTGGAGGTTCTTCACAATTATCTATTAGTAAAAGAAAAATTAATATTATCGCATAATTCAGAATGATGCCTTACCGTTAGTGCCAAGTTATTTTTAGTAAAGAAAAAGAGTGAATTTTTTTTGACAAAAATCACAAATACTTAAATTTTGTTTATAAATTAATTTCACTTTCCTGACAATGTGTTTGACTTGTCTACACAATTGACTTGTCTACTATTTGCGTTGGCTAAAATAGGGTTTAAAATGTTATTAAAGAAAAGTAGCTTCCTAAAAGAAACTGACCCTAAAAGTACTACATTCATTTTTATAAGTTATTTTTTTCTTCGCAAAAAGTGAACGTACCATTTTAATTCATACCCTAAATCACGGATACTCAAACTGCAGCCTGCCAAGCTTTTGTGTGCTGCCCGAGACACTCACACTCATTATAAGACAGGCACTTTTGTAAACATAATTTTGGAAATGAGTGCCTAAAAAATACAAAATTATATAAAAAAAAGTGCTACCTCCGCCTCACGTTGTTCGCATCAGCGTATCTTTGCGAATCATCCAATTCCAAAATGAAATATTCAAAGAACGTAAATAGAAATCGACTTACTGATTTTTACCTTGATGGCGTATTGAGAGTACCATGTAGAAAGTATAAACCCGATTTGTCTAAAACAGTCAAAAGTTTGTCTCTACATAAAATATCACACTATTTTTTTAAACAAACGTGCGAATACATTTACCATCAGAAGGTATCTACCATCAGAAGATTGTAAATTATGAGGTTGGTCCTAAAACTCTACAAGTCTGGGGAAAAAAGAACTCCAACCGAGAAACTTGAAGTTGAGTATAGTATGTGTACTGTATAGAACGATGTTGTTTCACAGGCTAAAAGAAACGCTGGAACAATACTTATTGTTGACTCTTCCATGTGTCCTATATTACTCTGTTTTACCAAACATACAGATGATATACTACGCAGAGATGATTCGTCTTGATTGACGAAATATTGGGCCAGAGCTCCACTCGAGCCTTGTTGAAACCCTTAAAGAGAATTGGAGGGATACTTGCAGTTTCAAGTACATTTGTATTTAATACTTCTAAGGCAGTCGCTTTGTTGATTTATAGGTTACGTCAAAGTCTACTGAAATGCGGTTGAGAGAGTATACCGACGCATGTTGACATACATTGGGTTTTGAGTTTTATTTTTTACATTTTTATATTTCGAGGTATAGTTTTGTGTTGCGGCCCGCGTAACGTAGCAAACCTATGCATGTGGCCCGGGAGAAAGAAAGGTTGAGTATGGCTGCTCTAATTACCTAATCCAACCGGACATTACTCTTTCTGAAGCAAGTTATCCAGTGGTCCAACTTACGCGTTTCATTTAGGCCCTCTCCACCTTTCTGTTACATGCGTCGGTATACTCTCTCAACCGCATTTCAGTAGACTTTGACGTAACCTATAAATCAACAAAGCGACTGCCTTAGAAGTATTAAATACAATGTACTTGAAACTACAAATATCCCTCCAATTCTCTTTAAGGTTTTCAACAAGGCTCGAGTGAAGCTCTGGCCCAATATTTCGTCAATCAAGACAAATCATCTCTGCGTAGTATATCATCGGTATGTTTGGTAAAACAGAGTAATATAGGACACATGGAAGAGTCAACAATACGTATTGTTCCAGCGTTTCTTTTAGCCTGTGAAACAACATCATTCTATACAGTACACATACTATACTCAACTTCAAGTTTCTCGGTTGGAGTTCTTTTTTCCCCAGACTTGTAGAGCTTTAGGACCAACCTGATAATTTACAATCTTCTGATGGTAGATACCTTCTGACGGTAGATTATATCATTTCTAGTTCGGTTTCAGTGAAATGTATTCAAAACCATACGGATATATCCTACAGCCAGCCAATCTTGAAAAGAATAAAACCAGTGGTATCATACATGAAGACCCTTTATTTTAGGAACTCCCGAAAGTCCAGACGTAAGTTTACACGAACCCGTAATTTAACTGAGGTTCCTTCGGCAAGAATCTAAGTACTGTAGACCGCATAAATAAAGTAGTATACAGATTATTTTCTTGGTCTTCCCTAGTGTTATACCTGCAAAAATCTTACAAATCGATTCCCATCTAGTTATTACAAATGTAGCCATTTTCTATTTTTAAGCATAAGTTATGATTCATAAAACAGGAATCCACATTGTTGATGCTTTGAAATGTATCGGAATATTCTAACTACGACAACTCAATATTAAGACAAAATGACACCTAAAGTATGGCTTTTGGAGTAAATTCACCATATACGTTATATAGTGGGAAAATTACGAACAAGTCAGCACAGAGACTGAGCTACAATAGCAAGAATCTATGGAAGTTTGCCGTCTGACCTGTCACCTCTCCTTCCATCAGTTTCGATGGCCATTCATTAAATGTAATTAGCTGTAAGGGAAGCACCTTAGTTTTATTTTACAGGAAGTTTGAATACTATGATCTATTGGAATATATTTTCTGCAGTTGCTACAAACGTGCTGCCCTAATTCATTTTTAATATTTTGTTGTCTTTGTGAATAGTATATTTTCGTATAGGCAGTTCTTAGTTACATTGCATGTTTAGTGAATTTCAGCTAGTTTTCTCCTATTTCATTCTTTTTAATTTATTGCGACTGAACAGAAGTTCAAATCCTTTCAAGATCAGTGTATGGTCGTACATTTACATTACATTATTCTTTATTTATTTATTATTTTTTAATGAGGCAAAATACCATCAAGACAGTTACTAGCTGGAAAATCCTTAAAGTTTTTTTTTAAAAAGAAAGTTAGTAATAAAAACAGAAATAACTTACGTTCAAGGTCATCATCTTCGGAAACAAAAGCAAGTTCAACTATAAGAGAATTTATAAATCATACACAAAAAATTGTGACAGTATAAAATATCAACTATTTTATGACAGCCTTTTTTAAGATGACTGAGCTTTTACATGGGAATAAAAATTCATGAAATAATAATGTAGTTCAAGTTTTTTTTAATTTAAACAACTATATGTGTGTACAAATTGAGATTTAAAAGTATTCTCAATTGTCAATTATTCAAACTCAGAAGGAATTCAGAGAAAAGGACCATTCGTAAAGGTCTGTCAAAGTATATAACTTGTTTACAATGGGATTAAGAGCCAGTTTTTACTCATAAAAAAATTATATTTATTCAACGATCATTATAAGCCAATCTTCTGAAAATAACTGTCCTTAATAAATATAAAGCGGTTAATTCATAGTAGTTTATTAAAGGAAAATTAAATATACAAGTCTGATATTTTTAAAAATTTTAGTTTTCATTCTTAAGTTGTTTAAAAAGAACGTATACGATTATATTTATTTCAGTGAAAAGGAGGCTTTTTTAGCTAACCACCAAAATTTTAGATCCTCTAAAGCCCGTAGCACATGATAAATATTCACTCAGCATAACATTATTGCTTCAGAAGCAATACCGCCTCCGTAAATAGGAAACATTATATATATACAATACACTGGCTCCCAAAAGTGTTCGTACACTTACGATTTTCAATGAAATAGGGGTCTATCCATTGATTAAAATGAATATTTCAGAATGGGTATTTAATAATAAGATCTATAATCTATTCTTAACAAAACTACATGAAATATTTTGAAAACATAGTAAAACTTTATTTTTAAGAAACTAATAATCCAAAAGTAACAAAAACTTTATCTCACAAAAGTCATCGTACACTTGTAAAAAATCTTTACATATTAGTAAATATTCTTATTTTTCGTTAAATTAATATTTAGTAGTATATCCTTTAGCATCCTTAACAGATTTTAAACGTCTGGGAATAGATTGCTTTAGTTCTTTTGTAATTTTTGCATCAATGTTCATCCATTCTTCCATCATAATTGTCGTCTTCGACTTTTGAGAGTTTAATCCTTATATTTTGCTTTTTATTTTATCTTATATTGGGAATTTTTTTTTTTTTTTTTGGACATGTCTTGCTGATATAATTTTGTGTTAACTTTAACTTACTAAATTCCAACTTTTTTTTAAATTTAAAAACTTGATTCATTTCTTCTTGGACCATGAGTGAAAAGCTTCAGTGCTTCCCATATCCATACCGAGGGTAAAGGGCTTTCTTAACCCTATTTGGAACCTCACGAAAACTTTTTGTCCATGTATGTCCATCATAATTGTTTTTAGTTCGCTTTTCTTGTGAATGTCGTGTTTTCGTACTTGAACCTCCAGTTCTCTCCAAATATGTTCTATTGGGTTTAAATCTGGCGACTGAGGTGGTGTTTTCAAAACTTGTGGACAATTATAGAGACACCAGATGTGAACGTTGAGAGCCGTGTCCTTAGGATTGTTATTTCGATGATAAAAAAAAAAAGTTGTTTCCAATACCCAAATTTTGAGCTGATAATTTTAAATTGTCACTTAAAATATTTATAAAAACAGCATGATTCATTATGCCATCAATAAATACCAAATTTCCTAGTCCTGATGCTGACATGCACCCCCACACAAGGATACCTCCACCGGCATGCTTAACTGTTCTTACTAAGTTCTTGGGATTAAGTTCCTCACTTTTTTCTTCTCCATACAATTATACGCCCATCAGCACCAAAAATGTTCATCGGCAAATAAGACATTATTCCAATAGGTTTGGGGCTTATTTATCATTGATAGTGCGAAGGGAAGCCTAAGCTTTCTGTTTTTCTCACTAAAAATTTTCTACGGGTAGAACGCCCATGTAATCCAGCTGCTCTGAGAACTCGTCGAACAGTTTCAGGTGAAATAATGAAGTAGAAAATGTTTCATTAAATTCTGCAGAAATTTTTACAGCACTCAAACGTGGATTTTTCACAAATTTTCTAATTATAAATCTCTGATCACGTTTTGATAACTTTGCCGGACGGCCTTTTCTTACCTTGTTTTCGATCCAATTTTCTGCTTTAAAGCGTTTTATCACATACTGCACAGTAGAATGGGATAAATTAAGTAATTTAGCAATATTCCGAACTGATTTACCACTACTATGATGAAAAATAATCAATTTTCGAATGCTGTTTGTTGTTTCTTTACGACTACGAGCCATTTTTAAATAATAAATAGAATATTACGGAGTGGTCAAGCAAAAATTAATGCCAAACGATATTTTAAATGCCACCACAATTCAAAAATAAAAATAAAGCGCCAGACGATAATTTTAATTATGAATTCATCCGAAAATATTTCAGTGTACGATGACTTTTGTGAGATAAAGTTTTTGTTACTTTTTGATTACTGGCTTCTTAAAAATAAAGTTTTACTATGTTTTCAAAATATTTCATGTAGTTTTGTTAAGAATAGATTATAGATCTTATTATTAAATACCCATTCTGAAATACTCATTTTAATTAATAGATAGACACCCCTATTTCATTGAAATTCGTAAGTGTACGAACACTTTTGGGAGCCACTATATATATATATATATATATATATATATATATATATATATATATATATATATAATATTGTTTTTACACGATCGGTTATTTTTTACATGATAAAAAAATGTCGATATTTTTGTCTTTTTTCATTCTCTTTGAATTTTTTTTTTTTCATAACACCTGCACCGAAAATTGCTTCTTTCGTTCTAATGAAAAATTTACCAATATTTTCTTAAACTTCTAAGAACTGCTAGACATGTGTGTTTGTGGCGGTGAATTATTTCTTTACTCTGCGAATTGAGGCGCTTTTTGACGAATAGAGAAATTCGAAGTTTGATTACCATATAGAAAAAGTCAGCAATAAAATGTAACAAAAGATATCGATTACGAATGGAACAGACACTATGTTGCAAATACTACTTTTATTTAATATATCATTTATTAACACTTTATTTTGTGTGTCAGGATGGCCGAGCGGTCTAAGGCGCCAGACTCAAGGATTAACCTTCCTCTGAGGCAGAGGATTGAGTGTTCTGGTCCACGAATGTGGGCGTAGGTTCGAATCCCACTTCTGACATAATTATTTTTTTTATTTTTTTTACCTTGTGTGTGTACAATTTAGCGTAGGGAAAATTAGGACATTTACATGAATGAAAATGAATGAATGAAAAATGTGTCCACATTTTTTTAAATTTCTATGAACCGTTAGACATGTGTGATTGTGACGGTGAATTATTTCTTTCCACTGCAGTCTCAAGCGCTTTTTTATGCAACTAATATTTTAGTAAAATTCTGAATTTATCTATAAGAAAAGTCAGCTATAAAATAGAACAAAATAAATCCAAGAGCTATCCAAGACAGGTTCTCAACGATCTATTGCAGAATTTATGACTCAAAGTATCCAACCTAAGTCATCAGAAGCTTTGCCTGAAAATGCCAAAACTTATGAACCTACTGTACAAATTTCATCGTGCGAAAGTGGTTCTGCACGATAAAAAAAAAATGGATTCGTTCCAGAGAACGAATTCCTATAAGAAAGCGTCTAATCGTATATTTCTTTTGTTTTGTTTCTGAATTTCTGTTTTTTTTAAATTTAAAATAAAGCTTTGATTCATTTTGAACTTCAAGAGACTGTATTTTTTTTATTTTTTTAAGATTGTAAAGAAAATGAATTTGTTTTTGTTTAATGCATACAATTGGTACGAATATCGAAATAAATAAATAATTTTATTTAATTTTTCAATTATTTATCATTATTTAATATATATATATAAAACAGTTCCGTAACTGACTCATTCATTCATTCACTGACTGACTGACATACAACGCACAGACCAAACCGCTGGACCTAAAGGGCTGAAATTTTGCATGGCGATTCTTCTAATAGTGTAGGGGTGCACTAAGAAAGATTTTTCAAAAATTCTTCTTAGATTTTTTTAAATTAAATTTTTAAGCTGTTTTTTAAACTTTTTTTACGTTTGCATTTAAAATAATACATTGAGGGTTATAAAATTTATATCACGAGAAAGATCATAATTCCTTCAAAATGAAATTTTTTTCGAATTTTTACCTCCATTTCCTGATTTTTGGTGAATTTTTAAAGATTAATTTTTAGAATTTAATTTATTAAATGCTGATCACGTGATTTCTTTTTCTGGTACTTTCAATAAATTTATCGTCACGTGCGTAACAACTAAATAGACAAAAAAAATATTTTTTTCTCTTTCTAATGCAGCAGACGATTGGATATTATCCAAAAAAAAATGCATATCCCTTACGATTTTTTATAAATATATATATATATATATATAGATAGATATATGTTTTACATCAATTGTATACATTGATCATCGCATTTATTATAAATATATATATTTATTTTTTGGCATAAATTGCATACGTTGACCGTTGTATTTAATTTGAATGTACTCCGTAGCGAAGCGCGGGTTTTCAGCTAGTATATATATATGTAAGGAAAAACTAAAATATAGGGGGGCTTTTGTTAGGGAAAAAGGGAAATTTATAATCAAAAATTATTAACTCACAAAAGTTCGCCATAAAAGAAGAAGGGTTGTTAATAGCAAAAAATAGCAATAGAGGGCGCCACTAGACGGGTGCTTTTTAGAAAAGAGATATTTTTCGGCAGGAGCAAGTTACGTAAGGAGATTACATAACGGAGAAAGTTTCAAGAACATTCCATGATGAATCAGCGAAAAGATTGGGCGGGAGTTTAACAAGGAAAAGCTAGTCAGTCGGCACAGAGATCTGATTGAGAGAAGACGTATGTCTTGATAGAGAACCTGGGTGGAGTGGTTGCATAATTATGTTGGAGCTCTGATAGTAATAATGAAAATAAACGAATTTAAGTGATCTCTGTCATCTCATCTAATCATTCGGTCCACGATTGTCTTTAATTAATAACGAAATGGATACGAAACGTGTTATATATATATATATATATATATATATATAAATATAAATAGGTATGTATGTATGTATATATGTGTGTGTGTGTGTATTATTATTATTATTATTATTAACAAAAACAAACATATCCATCATTTTACCATATACCCAATGCCTGTTTTTACACTACACAGTCTGAAACGCATCCTTCATGTAAAATAAAGATTATATATATATATATATATATATATATATATATATATATTAATTACTTTCCTAAGGAATTAATAAATTTTTGAAAGGGGAAAACAAAATAAAAAGCTAGTCTGCTGTTCTTAGAACCATGTTATAGATAACACAATACGTAGTGGCCAGGTTTTGGCACATGTCGAAACCCAGTTCCGACTATCATACAAAGTATTGATTTCGACGACTTTTCATGATTTTTTACCACTTAACCAGCATACAAAGAAGGATTTTGATAAACTATGAACTATTAAAGTTGAAATATCATGACTCGCTAACCGATAAATTGTATAATGGTATATATTCTTTATACCTTAAAAATACGAGGAATATTTAAAGGAAATGTGTTCCGATCCTATCATATAGCGGTGTTGTGTCATGATACCACATTATTTTTGTTTAAAAAATTACTGGATATTAAAACTAACTAAAATATTACAAAAGGAAAGAAGTTAAATAAAAATTTTAAAAATGTATTATGATAGTGAATAAGACATTTTGGGGGGAGAAAGACACATCACTTTTGCTGTATTTGAACATGCTATCGTATTAGTTTAAAACCGAGAGTAAACTTTTTTTTTTAATTATACACTTCGTGAAGTGAGGTTCAGCAATAGTAAAATAACTATGAGAATAACCCGGGCTTTTAAAATCTCATTCATTATAATTACGAAAGACAAAATTAGTTCAAACTAACGTATAGTTCATAAAACAATGTTGTGAATGCTTATACATTCTGCAAACAAAAATCATCAAAATCAGTTCTCCCCAACACAACAACAATATTTACGACAATACTGTTTCTGAATTTTATAGCTTCTAAGACATATAACCTTTTATAAAGGGCAATATGCAATATCTACTATACTAATTAAAAACCGAATAGGAAAATTTGTTTTCGACAATAATCTTTCTGACTTTAACTCTTTATTCACTTACGCTTCTGATTTTATATATCACCCCCCCCCCCCCCGCAACAAGAAAAAAACTTTCGGGAATACCGTTAAAACATAAATTATTTTGAATCCCCGCAAGTTATAAATAAAAATTATTTAACCGCAGTCAAGCTTGTTAGAATATAAAGGAACTTGATAAGTTAACACTGACTGTTGAATTCTTCATAAATACATATTTAATTTTTTTTTTAATTTAATGCTTCTTCCATAATAACTTATTTGAAAAAAATAGATAATAACTGAAAAAAAGTTTTTCACAGGGAAACAATTTTATTAATATTTTTCGGCACCCCCTATCAACTTACGACGACTACCCCCCCATGCGTCAACTTATTTATGACTTATTTACGAAGTAAAATTTTCCATTTATCTTTAGAGCTACCAAGCCAGTTGATAAACTGGTTTATTATAACATGGGTAGAAATAAATATATATATATATATATATGTGTGTGTGTGTGTGTGTGTGTGTACTCTTCTTGTTGGTATAGGATGCGGCAAAATGGACTCTCATATTTCAAAGGGTAATAATAGAAAAAAAGCGAAACAATTTACAGAAAGAAGCTTTATATTTTCGAAAGTGAAAACAGTCTAGTTTTTTCTACCGGGTCTTGAAAATACATCACCCAGGTAGAGTCCAGAGGTTGGGGGGAGGGACAACTGGGGCACTTTGACCAAGGCCCCCAATTGCCGGAGGGGCTCCCCAAAAAAAATTTTTAATTAATTTATTAGATTTCACCCGATAGAAAATTCTGAAACTTGTAAACTACTTCAAAATTCAAAATAATCTCCTGATAAAAGGGGCCCCTAAAAAATATAAAAAAATTATTCGATGACTCAGATTTCTCTTACTCCAAAATAGTCTTCAGAAAAATACATGATTTAGTTTAAAAGAAAAATATAACTGTTTAATCCTAACTGCTATAAAATTGCATTGTCTCTAATAAATTGAAGACAGTACTAACTACTAAAATAGATAGCAAAAAAGCTTCGGGGATGGAAGCTGTTAGAAAGATAATTTTATCTTTATGAAGAAGTAAAAATTAAATTTATGTCTCCTTTAGTAAGTCCCAAAACATACGTAAAAGTCACGGTCACCCTCGCTCCCCTCGCAATAGAACGACCGGCAGTCGTCTGCAGAGCTCCCTTTGCTTGTGTTAGATTAGAATTTAGATTGTCATTTATTTAGACATTCAGCAGACCTAATTCCAAAACCATGAAGCGCATCTATCCATCTGGTGCTGAAAACAGGAAGGAAAAAAAAGTTGTTAGAAAAGCTGGAAGAACGTGGTAAACGGACCCTCGATAGTTTTTTTGGGACCGGAACCAGTACAGAAGAAGATGGAAAACAATTTTACACGGAAGACCTTCTGTCATTGCCAGAGAACGTCATGTCTACCTCAGAGAATCACCAGGATATTCCATCAGTTTTCAAAGAAACTGAACTGATTAGTAATAGTCGGTCTCAAGAAGTGGATTATTCAGTTCGTGGAGGTGAAAATCAGAGAACGGAATCAAGTAAAATTCATACATCAAAAGACGAACAATGTTTAATCAACCCTCCTTCTGACTTAGAAGAAAATTTCAAAGGAACGAAACATTTTGAAGCGAGTACTGATCCAGCCACATGGGTTAGACGACTAATAAATCTAGAGATATGACAGTCCTAAAGGGGGCACTTAGTAATCCAGTGTGTATGCCTCGAGAAAGCAGTGGCAGGCCTTTCCCGATGACTGTCTTTTCAAAAAAATCAAGTAATAGAGAATCTGCTGACAGAGATTGGATGGTTTGGAGTAAAAAAAAAAGAAGGGTTATTTTGCTTCTCTTGTTGTTTATTTGAATAAGATGTTAGTAAACAACAGTCAAAATTTGTGCAGTGCGGATTAAATGACCATTGGTAAAAGATATATGACAAGATAAAAAGCCATGAATCAGATCCAAACCCCATTAATAACCATGTAAAATGGAAATAAAAAATCTTCTCAATGTACTTAAAGGTGGAAAACCTGCAATTGATAGAGCTGTGATGAAATGAAATTTTCCCCAAGCCCCGTAAAGTCTCTGGGCGGCCCTGCCGTTATATGTGATGCACTGCCGAAACCGTTCTCTAAAGTTTTCCATCAGTCTGTTGGTTATCTCTGGGGCAGTGGCGGTAACTTCCTCGAGAAAAGTGGACTAACGGATTCGTTGCTCAATTTCAGGTGTTCTAATATCCACTTGGTAATTCAGACCCATTTGCTATCACGATTGAAACCCATCGCATGATTGTTTTTCGATCAGGAAAGGCATCATTTGCATCCCAAAGCGCTTCCTAAATGCGCGGTTAGTGAAGGGTTGTTTTTGGAGAACGCTTCGATAACTAAACAGCGATGTTAACCGGACCAACTCGTGGTGTATACTGACAACCAGTAAATCCACCCGAACTATTCCCACCTCCCGCGCTGCACTCCCTTGCTAGTGACCTTCAGAATCATGAGAGTAAGTTCTGTCGCACCCTGCAGTTCTAGCGTTAAATTGCAGAAGTTATGCAAGTATCACTGGTGATGAAAATTTTAATAAATTTTTATATTGATAAGAAACATACATATTGCAGATGAAGAAGAAGCATTAACTATAAAATCTTTTAAACACACACACACACACACACACACACACATATATATATATATATATATATATATATATATATATATATATATATATATATATATATATATATATATATATATACAGAGAGAGAGAGAGAGAGAGATAGAGTTTTCAACAATATACTAACCATGTTCATCTTCGTTTGCCAGAACGTGGTAGCTGAAAAAAAAAAAGTTTTTTAGTTCCAAAATGCACATAATAGAATATGTATTATTATTCAATTTCATTTAGGCTAAACAATTTTTAACAATGATTTATAAGGATTGTCAAGTTTTATAAAACATAAACATTTAATAAAAAATTACCGGAATTTTCATGCGTAGGTACTTTTGAGAGATGCTCTAAATTTTAGTAATTTTCTTGATGATGAACTCTAGAAATATAGACAGTTAAAATATATCTATTTCTACCAATGTTAAAGCCAGTCATTTTGACTTGCTTGGTATATGCATCTAGTATTAATTTGTTCCAATCAAGCAACACTACTGCTTTCAGATGTAAAGGCTTTCTCCTTCGCTAAGCGGAGATACTACTCTTTTTTATCATAAAATATGGTAAAAAATTTATAAGAACGCCATTCGTTCCCTTTTAAGCACGCTGTGAGGACTAGTAATGAATAGTGTGATGCAGTCACAGTGAATGCTGTATTAACCCTTTGAGGGGCGCCGTTTGCACAGTGCAAACGCCTAAGTCTAGTCTTTTTTCCACTTGCATTCAATGTATGCCAGTTAAATGAACAGAAAAATGGTTAGTACTGCCATCCGTTATCAGTTTAAAGAAGTAAACATATTTTGCAACCTTTAATTTGAAAATTTTTCAAAATTCTTTAGGTTAAAAAAACTCGGAAAAAAAATTGCTCCATGCAAACGGTGGGCGTTGTTGCCATTGAAAGGGTTAAAGCGGTCTAACCGGTGGAGGATATAATGCAGAGGTAAAATGGACTTCACTTATGCCTGTACTATACCCAACATAAACAAAAATATATTTATACGAGGAACGCTCATAAATTGACGGCACTGATCAAGTTTAGATCGGTGCCATTTAAATCAGTTAGTCAGATCAGTAATTTACATAACACGAACAGTTGTAGAATGTAACGGCATAGGAAAGCATGTGTCCCTGCCCTGTGAAAACAAGTGTTTAGAGATGCGGCATCTCCCAAAACAGGCTGTAAGTCTTCACTTGTTTGCTATTGTGATATCGTGGCAATCACAGCTGCACTTCAGTACTCGACAGAGGTTGTTTCCGAGAGAGGACAGAGCCGTTCCTTCGAGTTAAGCTCTTTTATTATTTTCATTGGTATAAATTATGTACAGAGTATTTACAATGCAGTTACATGCAGCATCAAACCGGCTCTACTAGATGATCAACATAAAGCCTTATCCCTCAGAATTGCAGTCCTCCATCCTTCCTCTCCTCCGACCGTGTCTCTGACATTCCAATAAACATATGCTCCGCCCGGATGTGTTCGACCCTTTTTAAACACCCTCCGAATCTTCTAGAACAATCTAGACTCCTATTCAGAAATTCCAGGCGGTTCCAAAAGAGGCCTCCCACAGTGCTTAGTGACATCTGGTCCTTAATGATCAGGCGGTACGAGAAACGGTGGCTGCTAATGAAAACTGTCCTGCTAAAGGGAAAGGATACCGGTAATCGCATTCCACTGCCGCTTCCAAGAACCGGCCTAATGGAAAAAAATACTTTAACACATTTAACTAGCGTTTCCGAGAATCGACCAAGTAGTAAAAAAGGAGAGTATAGCCACGTTGCTACACACTATTCATTCTAAACAGCAACAACGAGCGGTGTTAAACTACCCGCTCCCAACAGAAGAAAACTGAACCAGAAACTTACGAAATTATTAGAATAGCGTATAATAAGAGAGCCACTTCGCGGAAACAGGCGGAAGAGTGGCATAAAACAATCTTGGCCTGAGAAAAAGTCTAAATGATGCACGGCGTTCTGCGCGTGTTACAGATGTCGCCAGACCCTGATTTTCCATTAGGCCCGGTAGGCCCGGGGGCCCCAAAAAAATTTTTATTTTAAAAGAAAAAAAAAGAAATTCAAAATTTTTTTAATTTTACCTTTTTAATAGCAATTTTGGAACGAAGTTCTTTTACGCGGCTTACAGTAGAGTGAACTGGCAGGAATCGTCACGTAACGAAAATGCGTTATGCCCCCTTCATAAGAACTTTTTCTCAAGGACTCTGTGGCTGAATGGTTATCGCATCGGACTTTGGACCTCTTCAGTCCTGCGGAGCATCGGAATGCAGAGGCCCCCGGCTCAAATCCCCGCACAAGCGCTACCAGCAATTTTAAAACCCTTCACTGCACACTGTATCAAATTTGATACATAAGTTATTTTTCCCCTTTATATTAAAAAGCAATATTTTTAATCCACTTGTGCACCTTGTATTAATTTTGAAACATCATAGAAAAGCTTTTAATCACTGTTAGTTACATTTTCATAGTATAGATGGCAGCAGGAATACAACTGCGATCTCAGTAAAAGATAGCCGTTCAATTCATACCAGACCTGCCTTAGTATTTGATATATTTTCAGCATTTTAAAGTCAGTTTACATCTTTGAAAGTTTTATAAATATATTTTAGAGGTACGTAGCTTTTATAATTATTAATAAAATACTTCTTTAATCTTTTATAAAAAATTCAAGTATGATTTCAATTTTATGTGCCAAAAATGATACATGGTGTACTTACGCCATTTTTTTTAACACAGAAAGAAATTGAGGAACTTATGAACAGATCGTGGAGTGATCATAGTGAAGATGGATTTGATTCAGAAAGCGATGGCAGCACAGGTGATCCTAATTATAAACCAAACAAAGTTTGTGATGAAATTTTTCATGGTAGTAGTGATTCGGAAGATGAGGTATCATTACTTGATAATAGCGATGTCCTTGATCTGCCTAATGGTGGGAACATGCCAAAAACTAATAGAAATAATACAGGAAGAACAAAGCCTGCAATCAACTGGAAGAAAACTAATTTACTTCTAAATGATGATCAAATTTTATTCCGAGGTGACGAGAATCTCGCTCCTGAAATTATGAATTTAAACACACCTCTAAATTCTTTTAGTTATCTTTTTACAAAAGATTTGATTGAGCATATAGTTCTAGAAACAAATTTATTCAGTGTGCAAAAAAACCCAGAAAAGTGTGTCAATGTAACGAATTTAGAAATTAAACAATACATTGGTATTTGTATAATGATGTCTATTGTACATGTACCAAACACTAGGGCATATTGATCACCTGCCATAGGCAATGATGTAATAAAAGAATGTATGTCATTAAAATGCTTTGAAAAGATAAGAGAATTTCTACATTTTAATGACAACAGTAAACAACCACCACATGATGACCCTCAGCATGATCGTTTATATAAACTTCGACCAGTTGTAAATGCTTTACTTGAAAGATTTTATACCGTCCCTATGGAATCATGTCTTTCTGTTTAAACTTATTTATTGTTTGTTATTGTTTTAATTCATACGGGATTTATATTGTGCCATTAATTTATTTTTGTTGGTGATTAGATAATAAAATTAATCCGATTAAAAATTATGCTAGGTAACATCCAAATCAAAATAATTAATTTATATATTAAAATTTTTAATTTTAATAAAAATAATTAATTTATATATTGAAATTTTTAATTTTAATAAAAATAATTAATTTATATATTAAAATTTTTAATTTTAATAAAATAGAGAGAGAGAGAGAGAGAGAGAGAGTTAGTTGGTTGAATAAAAGAGGGCTGCGCTTTTTGGCGTGACAAAAATATACTAATATAATTAATAGAAATCTACATATTAAATCACGTTTAGAGTTGAAAAAATAACGTAAGGAACTTTGTTCCTGACGAGGGTCCCCCGACCGCACAATTTTTTTTTATATATATACTTTCAAATTTGATTGATTAGTTCCTCATATGTATGTTATAGTGTATATAAGGGATTAATAAGTTTTTCTGGTTGCATTGTATTGTTGTTTTAATGATGAAGTTAATGTGTTGTATTGCTTTTTGTTATTTGATACTGTTCTAGGCTTCTACGCTTCAAATAGCCATTTCTTGGTAAAATGGTACTTTTACAATGATTCATGATTATTTTTGTGTGTGTGTGTGTGTGTGTGTGTGTGTGTCAATTTTCGAAATTTTACGCCCACATCAGTGTTAGGGGGCCCCCATCCCGAGTTGTGCCTATAGTCCAGAATTTTCTAAATCGGTGCCTTGGTGTCGCACTCAATTGAGTCGAGGCGGCCACATTGCATCAATAGTTATCCAAGAAATATCTGTTGTTGTATACGTTTCCGTGAGATGTGTAGAAGACATTGTTAGAAACGAACTTAGTACAGGAAGGTCCCTGCGAAAGACACTGACCCACAGAACATCCTCCCCAACCCCCCAAAAAAAAATAAATAAATAAATAAATAATAATAATAATTTTTTAAAAAATGGGATTCTACTCTAAAATCTTTTTTTTTTCATCCCGATTATAACAATCAAATACATAGGTGAAAAATTGTTTAAGATGCTTCACTTATAAGTGCTGGGTGAGTTTACTCTACTGGCTATCAAATCAATCCTTCAAAGATACTTTTAACCGTAAGATTCAACTATCTTAACGATATATCCAACTGTAAGAAAAGTATTTCGAGGGATACAAACTGTTATTTATGGGGCTATGTATTTTTAATGTCTATTGTTCGATTGCAGGGATACTCAAACTGCGTCCCACCAAGCTTTTATGTGCGGCCCGAGACACTCACACTCGTTATCAGACAGGTGCTTTTGTAAACATAATTTTGGGGAAAAAGTGCCTGAAAAATACAAAAGTGTATAAAAACATGTCACCTGTTACTCACGTTGTTCTCATAAACGTATCTTTGTGAATCATCCAATCCGTAAATGATAAATGCGAAGAATGTATATCGATATCGGCTTATTGATTCTTACCTTGATGACGTATTGAGAGTAGCTGATTTGTCAAAAAAAAATTGTCTCAGCATAAAAAATCATTCTCATTTTTAAATAAACGTTTCAATGCATACAGGTTTTAAGTTTTATTTTTTTTACATTATTATATTTTAAGGGAAGGTGTACTATGTTGCTTCCCTTCGTAACGTAGCAAACACATCGCTCCCCGGCAAGAAAAGTGACACAACTCAAAAATGCAGCATTTGAGAAAAATCAACTTAAAGAATACTATAAATCTTGAACTGAAACTAAACTCATTGGCGCAACAGTCCGTATGGACAAAGGCCGGTGGTGCCCATCTCCACTTTCTTGACCGTAGGCTTGGGCTGCCATACAGCATATGTCTCGGTCAGGTGGTCAACCTGACGCGGGATTACCAGAGTTATGCTTGGTCCCCATTTTATCGGCCCACTCAAGGGATGAAAGGCTGAGTCGACCTTGCTCAATCGCAGGATCGAACCCTAGACCTGTAGTGTGGTAGCTTGAAGCTTTTAATCACTACGCCACCGGGCGTCTGAAAGCTTGAACTAGCCTACAATAAAACTGATACAACCGCTCTCAGGTGGACAAATTGAGAGATAGAGATGTGTAGCTTTTCGTGCACGATGGGATACTTCATACATATTTTTCAATGACATAACCTCAAAATCGCCATTTTTTGCCACTTTTCTTGCCCAAGCGCGATATGCGTGTGACCCGAAAGGAAAAAATTTGAGTATGTCTGGTATATTGTGTCCATTCCTTTTTAATGCCCCTAAGATAGATGTAACATATTTGTTTCAATCACGAGAGGGCGATGCTTTGTATGCCTCATGTAGCCCCTATCTTTGTTTTAAGACAGAGAACTGAACCACCGGGGGTCGGACGCGCAGGGCCCGATTATGAACGCTGGGGGCCCCTGGGCAGATGCTATTTGCCCCCCCCCCTTACGAACATTTATAAAAATAAGAACTATCCATGGGCTATACTATTAGAAATACTAGGTGCATACACCAAGCGTGTGAGGAAAAGTTAAAAATCAGGATTTAAAAAAATAGTTTGATTTAAATTTTGATTCAAATAACGATTTAAACCAAATAACCCTGCATGCGAGTTCTATATTTGCTATCACAGTGTATGGCTGATGAGTTGAAGCATTCGTAAACATGTTTCACATCAAATTGAAAACGCCCTTTACCTTCTGCTGTACATCTGATACAACGTGATAGTTTAACATTTTTCCTACAGCAGAAAGCGAAATTAAAAACTTTCACTTATCTGGCACCCTATCTATTTTAGTGTTGAGAAACATCGTTAAAGAGATTTTGCAAGTTAAAGAGGACAGTTTGGTGGCCCCTTAGCATCAGGGGGCCCTGGGCAAAGTCCCGATTTGCCCATGCGATAAAAAGGCCCTGCGGACGCGGAGTGTTGTTTCCACTGGTAATGGAATATGTATAAATAAATATAGTTAAAGGAGATTTGTGAGACCTTTCTTCAGTGTATGTGGATGTGTATTATTAGTAATAGCTCTTTGTGTTAATAGATATCAAACATACGCAACTAGGAGATGACGGGTGTAAGAGAGAGTGATATATCCCGTGTAGATCTATATTAATAAACTTTGTGTTGTATCGTGAGCAAAGCTAGCACACAGGCGCATCAAAAAGTCAAACTCTGGTCAAACAAAAGCCAAACACAGTCTAACGAACAGAAGTATTAAATGGTTTCATTTCGTCTATCGCTAATTAAAAAGGAAGCTTGGCGTGGGATAAATCAGTCTGTGTGAATCACGAATAAATGGGTTATGAAAATGTTTAAGTGAACTGTTGCACACCGGAAAAGTAAATAGTCTGAGTAAACGTGGATATTTCAGACTGCTGTATCCAAAACGGAAATTCTCTGAAAAAGGGAAGTCGTTAAAGAATCTGTCTCTTTCCTCTATCTTTTTTCAATGTATTACATTAAAAGCAAGCAAATTTTGCAATCGCGAAATATCTTTAAACTTTTATCGGCTATTTGAGAAGTTTTTGTCTGTTTTGTCCTGCTATCGCGGTGGTACAAATTTCATGTCAGACGAAATAATTTTGAATGAATCTCTTCTATCCTTCCGTTTGTTTGAAGTCTATCCATTATGGCTTTTTCGTAAAAATTGGGAAATACTTAGTATTTGGTAAATCTTAAAAATTGGGCATTTTCCCCTAAAAAGATAGCACGATTTTTGTTACACGTTTTAAAAATACAGTGATTTCCGCTTATAAGAATCACGTTTGTTATTACTGTTTTTGATTCTTATAAGCGGTTGATTCTTATAGCCGAAATTTAGGTTTTTGGACAGGCACACACACACCTATATATACATATATTAGATAATTTACCATAAAATACTCTTTAATTTACATTAATTATCTTTTAATAAAATTATTTTTATAGTTTTAAAAATACAACTTAATTTTTAGACCTATAAGTAGATACATGTGATTATAGTAAGAGAAGAAAAAAATACAATATTTGTTACAAGTTACAACATACCTGCTTAACAGTTTTAACATTTCAACTACAGGAAGGGAGCAAGGAAAAGTTTTCTACGGTAGTTTGACGTAATGAAGTTTTCAGGAGGCTGTTTATACCTCTTTCAATACTTATAGTCTCGGACGAAGATTCACCTTCTAGCTTACGTTTCTCGGTTTGATAACGTGCTGAATCTACTAATGTCACGTTTGCCTGAATGATAATGGACACTTCGCAGAAGATTTATGTGTTTTAGGGTCCAAGAAGCCGCAACCAGGATGTGGGAGGTGGGAAAAAAGAGTCCCTATTTATGTTTATCAGTGGAGAAAAGTGAAATCGGACTCGGACGAGTAAGATGCCCCGGGTCAAGCTAATAGGACAGTGTTGTGGTAAAGCGTTTAAGGGGAAACTATTATGTTATGTCTAATAAAGAAAGTGATGAATTTTACGACTATATTCCATCCCATCTTATCAATCTTTGTTAAAAAAAAAAGAAAATACTTCGTGCCTTTTGGGGGGGTTAAGTGACTTTTTTGGAAAAATGAAAGGAAAGCGAAGAGTGTAAACTGATTCTTAAAACCGGTGGATTGATTCTTTAAAGCGAAAATTTTAACATGGAAATAATACATTTGTTTGTTTTTTTCGCGATATTGATTCTTATAACCAGTGATCACTATAAGCGGTGGTTACTGTATCTTTATTATATTGGTTTTACATATTTTTACCGTACACATATGCAGGGCCGGATTTACGTATAAGCTAAAATAGCTACAGCTTAGGGCCTCGCAATCTGCCGGGACCTCAAATAAAAAAACAAAAAATATATAAAATTTGATACAAAAATATCTCGCAGAAAAATCACTCAAATGAAGTCAGACATATCACGATAATTTCTAAATAATTTTAAATACACAAAATACAGCATTAAAATAATTTAAGCGCATTGTAAAATTGATCGAGACTAAATTTTTACCTCAATAAAAGATGAAGTTTTTATATACTACCAATTATGTTGTTATATTAATTTAATTGTTACCTTTTATTTTCATACTTTAAAACTTTCTGTTCTATGAGCCTTATTTGTCATTTTTAAAACCCTTAAATTATATAATTATTTCTGTGACTTTGTAAACACATCCTTTTTTTATCTTTTAATAAAAATTAAAAGACAATATATTTTCATACATTAAAAAAGGCGTATATATTTAAATTTTCTCAGACACCAGCTGATGTAATTTGAAACAGCAAGGGGCCTCTGGGGTTTGTATAGCTTAGGGCCGCAGCAAATCTAAATTCGGCCCTGCACATATGTGTAACATATTCCCTTACACGGAACTGAAACAGGTAAATGAAAAAAAATCGTGAACGATTTCATGAACATTTTACTAAACTAACAGTGAAATAAGACATCTTGTCTAAAAATTTAAATATATCAAACGATAGCTATGTCCAAGTGATTTATATGGGACATTTATATGATGGGGAACATTACAATCAGCACTGAAACCATTATTCCATAATACGTAAACTGTAAAGTTTGTTGACTTTGGTCTTTTGTGATTTAAGACACCTAAATAAATACTGCCCTATCTGATTATTACAACAAAATTTCTCTAACAAGTGTTGTACCAAAAAATACAGTGTTCCTTAGAGTTAATTAAAACAAAGTACACACACAAATAAGTGAAACAATGCACAATCACTAACACGATAACACTTCTTGTGTGACGTAAAAACAAAAGATAACAGAGCTAAATGTAGAAGTAAAACCAAGAAAGCTTAGTAGATTAATGAAAAGCGAAGAATGGGTAAATTGCTCAGTCCATTTTAAACTTGAAAATAAAAATGCACTGAATCAAATAGTTAATGGATCTTTACTGTGCACGTACTATTTGATATTCCTTTTTTTTTCTCAGAAACAAATGTGTGAGTTTGACAGTGGAATCTTTTTTGCTGTCGTTTAAGGCTGCTGTGTACTGATAACCCTATTGGACGTCCCTCTAAACTGACACCACGTGAAAAGCGTTTTATCCTGAAATCCGTAGGCCTAAATCCAAGAATTACTGCATCTCAAATTGTAAATGAAATTAGAGAGAGGTTTGAGAAAACGATTCATGAAGATACTATACGGAAGATTTTGAAAAAATCGCTCACCTCAGTGTTTACCTATGAAGAAAATGTGCCTACTATTGACAGCTACATAAATGCTGATAATCCAATAAGAATGATATTTTCAGATAGCCTGCACATTTCTGCACCTTGCAACAGGATTCATTTTATAAATTTCATCCACCAAAGTAAATTGCTAGCGTTTAAAACACACTATACCAAATTTTTTTCCCCGAATAATTTAAATGTTAAAATATAATTTGCATTTTTCCTTAAAAACGAAAAAATGTCCCAAGGTGTAAAATTTCTTTCTCTATTACGGAGTACAATTTTTTTTAAATCTTTCAGTCCAAGTCGGCAATCCTTGGACACAATTTCTCCATAGGTTAAGCCCGTCTGCACACGGGGCAACTCAAAAGAAACTGCGACGGGTTTGTAACCAGTTGCGCCGTGTGCGTGGCTCCATTCAATTACATAGGTTGCGACTCATCACGGACTGGTTTGTGATTTGAGTCAGTTATCAGTTTCTTTTGAGTTGCTCCGTGTGCAGACGGCCTAACACTGAGGTGAGCAAATCCAATAGGGTTAGTGCATAACTTTTGGGAGATATTTCAGGAAGTCAACCAACTCATTCTAAATTCAGTTTGGATATTCACAACTATTCATAATTTCATTAACCTAGACCAGTAGTTCACAACCTTTTTCGAGTTGCGACCCCCTAAAACGGCTTACAGACATCCTGCGCCCCCCTCCCCCCCCCCCTTCTTACCCTGCATATTTTCATTCAAAAAGACCTTTTTAAGACAAAGAAAAAAACATTTAAATGCATTTCCAATGATTGAATTCCAACTTAATGTTTAATTTAACAAAAATTAAATTTGTAAGACAGGAAGAAAATTGAGAAACGTTCATCCCTCAGTTAAAGACGTGTAAAGACAAGAACTGAACAGAACCTCGACAAAAATAATGCACCTACCACCATATAGATTAAGAATTGTATAACAATAACGAACAAAATAACTCTTAACCTAAATAAAATTGCTTTATTCCGTTGGGGAAGCTACAGTAGTAGTGCCAAAAGTGACACCACAGATTCATGAAAGACAAACTGACGTTTAGAATTTGTGTACTGTACGAAGCAATTAACCCCTATTTTCAATTACCACCCAATTTTTTTTTCATTGCAGGCAGGCACTTGTCTCAGATAGTAATTACTTCATCCTGACATTGGCCTATGAAGACCCGCGAAGTTTTGCTGGCTACTTTATTGTGGGAGAACCATATAGTAGGTGAGCCAGCATTGCTCCCTATGAGGGGAGCGACATGGAAATGACCAAGCCTTATTAACGAACCAAGCCTTAAACAACCATTCGGGATTTGAATCTAAGCCCACTGCGGGGCAGCTCAGAACGGTAACCACTACACCATGTGGGTGGCTTACCACCTAATATAAGCTGTAGATCTCTAACGAACTGAGTTTGTTCTCTGAATGAGATTCCTTCCTTTAAAAACACAACTGCCTCACAGTTCCATGATTAATAAATTCTACCAAATTTTTCGGCGAAATTTGCTGGGAGGTTATTTTAATTCGATATATCCGAGGATACCCCCCCCCCCCATATGCGTAGCGTGCTTCTAACTTTTTTTTTTTTTTTGGGGGGGGGGGGGGCACGAATTCAGTTAGGGCCCTCTTCCTTCCAATAGTCTCTTCCGCCATTGACTTTCTGGCGGTCCTTAAAATATGAAATACTACGATTTTTTTTTAATTGAATAACAATAAAATTGATGCTTGAGTAGTATTCAAAAGTTATACAATGAGAAAAATAAGTATAATATAAATAAAATGAGAGAAAAAATATAGCATCGAATTTTTGTTATGGATCATATCATTGTTAAAAAGTATGTTAACATATAATCGGAATCTTCAGTTTCACAGTTTGAAAAAGCGAGGAAAAAACCACCTTTCTTAAAAGTATTATAGAATTTTCTGATTTTAACTGAACCTCTATCAATGTTTTAATTCATTTCAAGTTAATTTGGGAGGGGGGCACGTGTCCCCCGTGCCCCCTCCCAGAAAACATTTCGAAGGGGGTCACGTCTCACGGATTGAGAATTCCTGACATAGACGCAGGTACGGCCAACATGGCCGGATGGATTCAGTGCCGATTATATAAATATTGAGATAATATTTATATCCAACACCGTGAAAACCAAAATTCTGTTTGATAGTAACATGACGATAAAATTCTGCGAAAGAGTGCATATATGAGATAGTGATGGGAAGATCTTGCGATTGTAACACATTTAATATTTTGAGTACTATAGTTCCTGAGATACAGACAGGGTTACTTACTTACATAGTTACCTGCAACAGGATTGACAAGTTAGCAACCGAGTTCAGAGTAAATGAAAAGATCGATTCCAAGCACTTTTGAATTCAAATATATTTTATGTACACATCACAATAAAAGATCTTCGTAGATAAACAGAATAACCGATTCAATAAAGGAAACATAAGGCCAATAAAGGAAACATAAGACCAATAAAGGAATTATAAGGCAAATAAAGGAATTTTAAAGCAAGTAAAGGAAATATAGCAAGCTAACGTCTGCTATATTTCAGTTTTTTCCAGGAATTAAATGTATTTTTATTTTTTTCATATTTCAATAAAAAATATGTACATGGAAATACACTTTTATTTTATATATGTCTTTTTGGGAGCTGCTCATTTAAGCTTTCCAAACAGACTGACGTCAGTTCACTTTCGCGACATTAACTCGTTCGTGTCATTAAAGTCAGCGGTATTCAGTACAGTTGGAGTATAGGAGATGGGGACGAGAAGCTGATCTGACAACAAACTACGGCTTTTTATACACAAGGAACTTCGATGCATGTTTGTGATTTCAAAAATCCACCTAAATTTTAAATCGCATTTATTGCTAAAAAATATCTATTTCTCATTCACGTCTTTTCTATTATTAATAAATCTGCGACGGGAAAAAAATTGTTTGTCACTTTTAGATGAGAGCTAAAGAGGTAGAGAGTTTTATTTTATGAAAAGTCTTTTTCATCAAACAAACTGGAAATCTGCCATTGTAACCACTCTTTTATTAACATCCGAAGTGCGTTCATCGAAAGAAAAATTCCAACTTAAAACCTTCCAGCAACAAACCTATTATACCGCTGGATGGATCACAGTGTATTCTCTGTTTGTGAATTTTTAACGTCCATTTGTTGTGTATGTTCTGCTTCAATAAATGTGTTTCGTCTGTCAAATGCTCATCATATTGAACAAAGCCTCTCAATCATCACGACAAATTCCTCCTTTGTTATTAATTGCTGCTAGAATCTTTGTGATTCATAAAGATAATGCTAATATGTCTTTCTTAATTTCTTTAATCACGTTTAAATAATTATTTTTAACATGTTTTTATTAACTCGCTTTCTTGTTTTTGTGTTTGTCCAGTACAAATCTTGCAATCGAATTTTAACTAACTTTCCGACAAGCTAGACATTTGAAACTTTTAGAATAGCTCAGAACACGATGACAATGCATTATTTTAATACTTTTAGCCATCTTTAAGCAGCATTGAATGCATTTTCAGTTAATTTTGTTTTGTAGACTGATGCAGCCATCTATCGGCCGGGACGGGGACAAAAAGTTAAACGCAAGTTAACTTCCAATTAACTTCATTTTCTTTCAAATTGATGGGATAATTCATCAAAAAAATTTTAAAAAGTATTTATTAATACATAGAATTGTCAAGTTTATATGATTCAACAGAAAATTAAAAAACATGGTACATAAAAAGTTCTTTTTTATCTTGTAATTATTCTGAATTTTTAGATATTATAATTAAAATTTCAAGTGTTGATTGTAAAAAAAAACTCCCTGAAAATGCCGAGCATTTTACTCGCTGAATTTTTCTTAGGTTTAAAACGGGATCCTTATAACAAACATACAGGAATCAGCATAGGCGTAGCGTGCTTCAAACTTCTTTTTTTGGGGGGGGGGGGGGGGGGGGCACAAATAGAATTCAGTTACGGCCCTCCTCAGCGCATTGACTGCCGGACGGTCCTTAAAATATGAAATATGATTTTTTAATTGAATAACAATAGAACTGACGTTTGAGAAGTATTCAAAAGTTATACAATGAGAAAAATAAATATAATATAAATAAAATGAAAAAAATATATAGCATCGAAGTTTTGTTATGGATCATATCATTGTTAAAAACTACGTTAAGGCTAAAGACATAAATCGGAATCTTCAGTTTCCCAGTTTGAAAAAGCAGGATAAAAATCAACTTTCTTAAAAGTTTTCTACAATTTTCCGATTTGAACTGAACTTCTATTAAAGTTTTAATTTATTTCAAGTAAAGTTGGGGGGGCACGTTCCCCCCCCCGTGCCCCCCCGACGCTACGCCTATGGGAATCAGAATAGGAAATAGGAAGTTTAATAATTTACTGTACACTCTAAGTTACGCCTTCTATTATATCCTTTATTACAGAGAATCTTCGTTAACTACATTAAGATAAACAACCTTTGATACTAATTATCGGTAACGTTCTATATAGATAGCTGTATATTCAAAAGTTGCATAGTAATCACCTAATACGTAAATAAACATTTGCAATGAAAAAGCTTTTCTGATTAATTATTTCCAGACTTAAGTTCATATATAACCTTACATTTATAAGTGAAACTATTAAGGCTATGTTACTGATTTTCACAAACTTGTAATCAAAAAATTTTTTACCTCAGACAAATACATAATATTTAATAAGATATGCCGTCCACAGCGGATAGTTTATACGGCAATATTGATTC
This sequence comes from Dolomedes plantarius, assembly GCA_907164885.2. Lineage (NCBI taxonomy): Eukaryota > Metazoa > Arthropoda > Arachnida > Araneae > Dolomedidae > Dolomedes > Dolomedes plantarius. The sequence goes on from OU015495.1 coordinate 66,575,120, forward strand.
TGATGCCTATTTCCACGACAGCAATCCTGCTGATAACTTAACAAATTTCTACAGTTCATATCAAATTTACCTATTTCTAATTACATATGGTTGACAACGGCACAATTTCACCACAACTACTTTAACTGACTAACTTAAAACTGTACTAAACCATAAATGCATATTGAACATTGTGTTCTCGATTTCTTAAATGACACTAACCTTTTTTAAACCCCCTTTCCAATAAACGACAACTAATTCAATTTAATTATTATAGATACACCCCGTGTTACTGATGTTTTTACTAATGTTTTACCGATTTATAATATGCCCGATTTAACGTAAATTTTCAATTTTATTTCATAATAATTAATAGCACTATGCAGCTTCAATTTTACTGCAACTATTTACTCCTGAAATTTTCTCATTAAATTTTTTAAGGGGACTCACGACCCTTAAGTCGAGGAAATAAGGCATATTTTCCTACTTTTTGACTCTTTGTAACTATTTCAATTTACTCCCAATTTTTCCAAATTTTATGTATATGATAAATTGATATATTTATTTTAATAAACAAATTTTCAACTCTCAGAATAATTTTAAATAATTTTTTAAATGGTTTAGATATACCTTGTATTTAAGTATTTTTATTGTATACTGGCTTGCGCGCAGAACTATGAAATTATTTTACACTTAAATGTATAATTCCTGTTTTATATTTAAAATAAATAGTTCAAAATACAATTGAACATAAAACATTCAACATTAAAATATTTTTCAATTTTTTAAAACTGCTCAAAATGTACTTAAAATTTCCTTAAATTTTTGCATTAATTTACCCCTGAAAAAATAACAAAATGTGCTGTGATTGCAATAATTCGAGTTCAGACGCAATAAAATAAAATGATTATGCAGTGATAAAAATTTCATGGAATTATGTTTCATAGTTTTCGAGATATCAGTTGCGGAATGATGCAAAATTGCATTTTGAGAAAAATGAGTTGAAAATCTTTCTTACCATAAACTTGATCAGTAATTAAATATTTAGAACATCAATATCTCCGGAACTAAGCGGAATATTTTCATGCGGTTTGTTTTATTTTGTTCAGAAATGATCAGGCTTTAACATATATGATATTCAAAAAATCGAATGTTTTAAATATTTAAGGGAAGTGAGTCTCCTTAATTTAAATTTTTTGGCATGTTGCGGGGCCCGAACCGTCGATTTGCCGATCCGAAGCGCGCATCTAAAGAGAAATACATAACAAGACAAATACATAATTCTGAAGGTTCCACCGACCACAATGATAAGCTTATACGGCATATTTAATTGGAGCCAAGTCGTCCCCCCAGCAATCCTCTCAGCAGGGACCCATTGGCTCGGGGGCGAACGACTTACTCGGACACCACCAAGCCGATTTTTTCCCTTTGCAATTCGCAATCCTAAACTATCTATTTAACCAATTTATAATGGCAACCCCGCTTAAGTTCCACACTAGTCCCCTGTTGCTTTCTTTGTTTTTTCCCTTTACTTATTTATACATATATTTCTTATCCATACCCTGCAAACTAATTGCGCTTTACAGTTACAATTTGCATTATAAAATTGCTCTTTTACATTCAAACTGCAGTTTCAATTACAATTACGCTTGAGAAAATGTTACAATTTACAATTACAGCTTACATTATATACTTACAATTTTACATTTAAGGTGCAATTTCAAATACTCTTACTCTTACTATTATAATTACCATTGCATTAATAACATATTACGATTTACAATTTCAATTTACATTATATACTAACAATTTTACATTTTTGATGCAATTTCAATTACAATTTCAGTTACAATAACATTTACCACTACATTATGGATACATTGCAATTTTGAATTACGATTTACATTCTATACTCACAATTTACATTCAAGGTAAAATTTCAATACAATGACCTTACTCTTACAATTTTACATTTAAGATGCAATTTCAAACATAATTACACTTACTATTGCATTAAACAATTACGTCACATACATAATACAACTGTATTACAAACTATTAACAAACAGGTTTACTGGTAAACATTTTCATAATAATTATTTCTTCTAAAAGTCATTAAATCATTCTTTTTTTTATTAATTTCAAGTACTAATTTGCTCATATGCCTCCAATGCACTTACTATTACATAAAAGAATTTTAACCCAAGTATCAATGCAATGTAATCAAAATAGCATTTCAATAGGAGAGGATTTTTAAAAATAATAATAACTTACTGCAACAGTAGTAAACAAAAAGTAAATAGCACAACCCTGTTGACTGAAAACGAAACTGTAGCAGCGTGTTTCATTGTAGCTGCATGAGCACTCCCAACAGGTGTATTTAGTGCCCAGTTAAGGACGTTAACTGTACTGGACTCAACCGTCACTGAAGCACAGATTCCAAATCTAAGAAGGTGTTCTCGAAGGCATACCGTTTCTGGAAACAAGCGAGGTTTGCCGGATGACTGCTGTTCGAGATATATGTTTTTTATCCTAGAGTCAAAAACTCTGCCATTAAAAGATTGTGTTTCCGGGAAAATAAAAAGCATCCTCGCATCCTCTGTGAGGGTCATATCTTCCTTCCGCATTTCCTGTCTACAGCAAACATTTTCTTTATTTTCCTCCGTTCAAATTTCTACATTTTTTTTCTTAATCTGGCATTTATTGAGAAATTGAATATTTCGAAAGGAAATGAGAAATACAGAAGAATTTAAACGCCAAAGCATGGGATCATTGGGAATGCAGTTTTCGAATCCCACTGTCACATTTTGGTTTGATGCCTCCTCCCAACGGAAAAAGAAAGAAGAAACAAAAAACTCGAGATTTTCCCATTTTTACCATGTTTTTATTAACACGCTTTCTTGTTTGTTTGTTTGTGTGTGTGTCTGTTCCGTCCAAATCTTGCAATCGATTTTTAACTAACTTCCCGACAAGTTAGACATTTGAAACTTTTAGAATAGCTCACAACACGATGACAATGTATTATTTTAATACTTTTAGCCATCTTTAAGCAGAATTGATTTCATTTTCAGTTAATTTTGCTTTGTAGAGTGGTGCAGCCATCTATCGGACGGGACGGGAACGAAAAGTTAAACGGAAGTTAACTTCCAATTAACTTCATTTTCTTCAAGTTGATGGGATAATTCATCAAAAAAATTAAAAAAGTATTTATTAATACATAGAATTGTCAAGTTTATATGATTCAACAGAAAATTTAAAAACATAGTATATAAAAAGTTCTTTTTATCTTGTAATTATTTTTTATCCGATGTCATCCTAGAAACTTTATAACTCAACTCAACACAGCAGTCATCGGTTGGGACGTTTATAAAATATCGTATAACTAGTTGAAAACCCGTACTTCACTACGGAGTACATTCAAATTAAATACAACGGTCAATGTATGCGATTAATGCCAAAAATATGTGTAAATATATTTATAATAAATACAACGATCAATGTATGAAATTCATTAAAAAAAGGAAAAAATACATTTATAAAAAAATATTAACGGATATTTTTATAGACAAAATAATGTAGATGAAAATATTCAAATTAAATCTAATAGAACATACTAAATAATATAGTACAGTTAATATAGTACAGTTTGAGGAACATTTCTTTTACTGTATGTTAATATTTTTTTTATAATGTCCAATCGTCTGCCGCATTAGCAAGAAAAAAAATCTCTTTTTTTGTCTATTTCGTTGCTATGCAAGTGACGCAAAATTAAAAGAAAATAAATCACGTGATCAGCATTTAATACATTAAATTCTAAAAATTAATCTTTAAAAATTTACCAAAAATCAGAAAAGGGAGGTAAAGATTAGAAAAAGATTTCATTTTAAAGGAATTTTTATGATCTTTCTCGTGATATAAATTTTATAACCCTCGGATTATTATTTTAAATGCAAACTTTAAAGAATATTACAAAAACAGCTTAAAAATTTAACTTTAAAAAAACTAAGAAGAATTTTTTTAAATCTCTCTTAATGCACCCCTACACTATAACAAGAATCGCCATGCAAAATTTCAGCCCTTTATGTCCAGCGGTTTGGTCTGTGCGTTGTCTGTCATTCAGTCAGTCAGTTACGGAACTGTTTTATATACTATATAGATTTAAAACTCAAATCTTGTGATTTACAGTATTTTTCGAACCATAAGACGCACCGGACGATAACACGCCCCTCAATTTTATGGAAGGGTTTTTAGAATAGAATATTTTGTATTTTGTTAGGCATATAAAAACAATTTCAATTTCTCACTTAATAAAGTAAAAAATATATAAAAAAATAAAGTAATAAATAATATACCGGGTAGGCAAAAAATCCGTAAAAACTTTAAAAATTCATAAAAACCGAAAAAATAACCAAAATAAAAAAACGTTTGCAGGGTTAGCATCGCTAGGTCACGGGATTTTTTTTTAAGACAGGAAAAAAATAACTCAAAAAACAGCCGACAGGTGGCGCTGACGTACACAAGTCAACGGGTGTATCATCCCGGGTGTATCTATCTGGTCCATCCAATCTTTTGGAACTGAAAGATGCGATCCGCCGAGAGGTGTCATGTATATATTCGGACTTGCTGCACTCTGCCGTGTTGGATTGGTGACTCGCCTGCAATGTATTATCCCCAGTGTTGGGGGTCGTGTGAAACACCTACTGCTGTAATAAACGATTTAGAAGCATTCTTTTCGTTATTTGCGTATCTTTTTTTTGACTTGTGTACGTCAGCAGACTTTTCATATGAAAAATAAGTGTACCCTCAATTTTGGGAGTCACTGCATATATCTGTGGCTTGGTTCTAAAAGAGCCAATGTCAAAATTGTTGGTTTCGAGAAAAAGGTATTCAAAGATATTGGAACATTTTGCTGAATGTTATATCTTTCTTATATGACGTGTCACATTATTATTTTTTTACTTGTCCATTGATAGTGTAAAAAAAATTATTTTTATCATATAAAAAATGTTCATCTGTTACTATTATAAAACATATATGCCTTTGACCTTTTTAGAAATGAATCAGAAAACACTGTCGATAACATTGGGTGGTATTATAATGAAAATATAATATCACCCAAATTTTGGTATAAATAACTCAAAATCTGAAAAAAATTGGCAATGACCCTTTTAGAACCAAGCCACCGATATGTACTATTTCTATATACAAGGTGCGCCCATAAAGTAACTGGACAATTTTTTATAAATAAGAAAAATATTACTCACCTTCAAATAAATTTATCTCCTTCAAAATAATCGTCAAAGGAGTCTATACAATTTTTCCAACGTTTCTTCGAGTCATCGAAACGCTGTTTAAAAGCTTTGAAACTAACCGTTCGCAAAATACATTTGATTTAATATCCCAGACGTTTTCAAATCTCTGTCCTTCCATGGCCAAAAAAGATCAGTGGGCGACAAGTCGGGAGAATATGGTGAGTGATTTATCACTGTAATTGAATGCTTAGCAAGATATTGTTGTACAGAAATTGCTGTATGGGGCCTAGTATTATCGTGTAAAAGAAACCATTGCCCAGAATCAAACAGTTCCTTTTTAACTCGCCTTATCCTGTTTCTTAATCGAAAAAGCACCTCCTTGTAAAAATACTGATTAATTGTTTGATTTTCAGGAACAAAATCGTGGTGAATAAGTCCTTTCTAATCAAAAAATGCAATCAGTATCACATTAGTCTTTGATTTTGACATCCGTGCTTTTGACATCGATCTTTGAAGTTGAAGGATGCCCTGTCTTTGGTTCATCTTCTATGCTTTCTCGCTCACATTTAAAACGGTTGTACCACTCATAAATTTGTGTTCTTGATAACGATGCATCACTATATACTGTTCGAATCATTTCTAAAGTTACGGTAGCAGATTTACCTAATTTGTAACAAAATTCAATGTTACAACGTTGTTCCATTCCGAAGCAAATTTTTTTGTACAATGCCTTCTCAGTAAATGAAAATTACGACGGCGTTTTGATATGTAAACGACTAAATAACCAGATTAAACTGGCTTTAACAACAGTTGAGATGCCACTCTTTCTGGTCAGGGGATTATTCTTTCACTTATTTATTTTATAGTCTGTTCTTTTAATTTGTCCGGTTACTTTATGAGCTCACCTTGTAAAATTAGTGAACACCCACAAATATGTGTATGTCAAACTCCATATGACATAATATAATCAAAAATAGTATTAGAAACATAATAAAGTTAAATATCACGCAAAATATATTAAATCGTATTCATTTTGTAGCATTTTAATCTATTCCAATTAACATAACAAATAAAAAATTTCATAAAGTCTCTTCTAACGAAACTAGGTAGGATTACTTATCGTTGCTTACCTCTTTTGTATGTACATATGTATGTGTTATGTATATATGTATCTATCTATCCATATATTATATATAATATATATACTAGCTGAAAACCCGCACTTCGCTACGGAGTACATTCAAATCTATATGTATAAAAATTAATGTGTGTCTGTCTGTCTGTACTCGATAGATTCAAAAACCATACATCCAATCGCCTTGAAAATTTGGGAAATTATTAGGTATATCCCTTGGAAGGTTTTTGAAAAAAATTTTTTTAAATCAGAGTTTGGGTTCTAGGTGCTCCCGAACAAATATCTCAAAAATATCAAAATAATATTTAATTAGTAATGATGTTTGAAATTCAGCCTAGCAGTATGACGTAAGGTAATATTTGCAAGATTCCTGAACCTGAGATTGTTTGCATGTATGATATTATATTTTGTATTATTCGCGTGATATCATATTCTGTATTATTCCTACTTTACAATGACTGAAGATTGCAACTTCTATTATTTTTTATAGGATGGAATACGTTTGTAGGTTGTTTTTTAAGATGTCAAAAAACTTTTGCAATTATTAATACGAGAATAAATTATTTATACGTGATGAAAAAAAAATATTGGAAATACGTTTAATTTAACCCCTAAATTATGCCACCAAAGCGAAGTGCCATTGGTCGATCTACAAAATCAAGCATAAAGGAGAAGAGAAGAACGAGCTTCAGAAACAAGTGAGCAGAGAAAAACTAGGCAAGAAAGAGATCGAGATCACACTGCTCTTGCTCGAGCTTCAGAAACAAGTGAGCAGAGACAAGCTAGGCAAGAAAGAGATCGAGATCGCACTGCTTTTGCTCGATCATTAGAAATAAGTGAGCAGAGACAAGCTAGGCAAGAAAAAGATCGAGATCACACTGCTCTTGCTCGATCATTAGAAACGAGTGAACAGAGGCAAGCAAGGCAAGAAAGAGATCGAGTTCACATTGCTCTTGCTCGATCATTAGAAACGAGTGAACAGAGGCAAGCAAGGCAGCAAAGGAATCGAATTCGCAGGACACAGACAAGACGAACGATACATACTGATTTGAATTTATGTGGTTTCAATTACAATCCCCTTTACAATTACAGTCTTCATCCAAGTGTAATTATTGGAAAATGGATAAAAAGTGTGCGTATTGTGGTGCTCAAAAATTTAAAAATGAAACACCAGGTATGTGCTGTGCAGGTGGAAAAGTAAAGTTACCAGACTTGCGTTCACCACCTGAACCATTATTAACTTTAGTATCAGGTGAAAGAAGTCAATCAAAAAAGTTTTTGAAAAATATACGCAAGTACAATTCATGCTTCCAAATGACATCGTTCGGAGCAACGAATATCGTTAGCGTAAATTATATGCCAACATTTAAAGTACAAGGGCAAATTTATCACCATGCTGGATCACTACTACCCTTGCCAAATGCTGATCACAAATATCTTCAGATATATTTTATGGGAAATACTGACGAACAAATCAACAGACGGTGTCAACTGAATATGAGTACTAAACGAGAGATTGTCGCTGAATTACAAAATTTGTTTGAACAACATAATGAATTAATTAAATTATTTAAAACCGCCATTGAACAAATGCCATCTGACGATTACAAAGTAATAATAAAGGCAGATAAAACACCTATTGGTCAACATCGAAGACAATTCAACGCACCAACGATCGATGAAGTGGCAATTGTCATAGTTGGTGAAGAATTTAATTCTCGCGATATAATTCTTCATCGTAGAAATGGCGACGTCCAGAAAGTATCAGAAACGCATCGTTCATATGATGCATTACAATATCCCATTCTATTTTGGGAAGGAGAGGATGGATATCATTTTAATATTAATATGAGAAATCCTACAACTAATGTGGACATTAACAAAAAGGTCAGTGCTATGAATTATTATGCATATCGAACGATGATTCGTGAGAATGCTGATAATCATATATTGAAATGTAGACAATTATTTCATAAATACATTGTTGACATGTATGCAAAAATAGAAAGTGAAAGACTCCTCTACATATAACTAAATCAAGTCAAATTGCGTTCTGAAGAGTACATCCATTTACGTGATGCAGTTGTAAATGATGGCAATCTCAGTGAATTGGGAAAAATGGTCATTTTACCATCCACATTTACAGGCAGCCCAAGACACATGCATGAATATGCACAAGATGCAATGACGTATGTTCGTGCATATGGTCGTCCAGATTTTTTCATCACATTTACATGCAACCCAGCATGGGATGAAATAAAGGAGCTTTTATTAACTGGACAATCACCATCAGATAGTCATGATATTTCTGCACGTGTATTTAAACAAAAATTAAAACCTTTAATAGATTCTATTGTCAAACACTATGTATTTGGAGAGACGCGCTGTTGGATGTATTCCATTGAATGGCAAAAAAGAGGTTTACCACATGCGCATATTTTAATATGGATGATGGAAAAGATAACACCAAACAGAATTGATGAAATCATCTCTGCAGACATACCAGACATTGAAATTGATAAAGACTTGCATGATATTGTCTCAAAAAATATGATTCGTGGTCCATGTAGCTCACTAAATACTAATTCACCATGCATGTCAGATGGAAAGTGCACAAAGCGGTATCCTAGAGACTTACTTGCTGAAACTATTACAGGCAATGATGGATATTCACTCTATCGACGACGATCTACCGAAGATGGTGGAAAATCCATTAAACTAAAAGTAAACAGCAATACTATTGATGTTGATTATCGTTGGGTAGTACCATATTCTCCATTACTACTAAAAACGTATAACGCACACATAAATGTTGAGTACTGCAATTCAGTGAAAGCTATAAAATATATTTGCAAATATGTGAACAAAGGAAGCGATATCGCAGTGTATGCAGTGGAAAATACAACTGCTTCTAACGATGAAGTCACCCAATATCAACTGGGACGATACATATGTAGCAATGAGGCTGTATGGCGTATTTTATCATTTTCCATTCATGAGCGATATCCAACGGTTGTTCATTTAGCAGTACATCTTGAAAATGGACAGCGTGTGTATTTTACATCAGAAAATGTACGTGCAAGAGCAATGTCACCACCGCCAACAACATTAACTGAATTTTTCACATTATGTAGAAATGATACCTTTGCAAGGATACTACTGTACTCTGAAGTACCAACTTATTTTACGTGGAATACATCAACAAGAAAATTTCAGCGTCGTAAACAAGGTAGAGCAGTACAAGGACACCTAAATTTATATTCCACAGATGCATTGGGTCGTCTGTACACTTTACATCCAAATAACGCAGAATGCTTTTACTTAAGATTATTATTAATCAATGTTCGTGGACCAACATCTTTCCAAGAATTAAGAACAGTCAATGGCCATGTGTGTGCTACATTTCGTGAGGCTTGCCAGAAATTAAGTCTCTTAGAAAACGATGCTCATTGGGATATTTCACTCGCTGGTGCTTCTAATACAGCTCAACCACAGCAGATACGTACACTATTTTCCATCATACTAACTACATGTTTTCCGGCTAATCCAAAGGATCTTTGGGAAAAATATAAAGACTATATGAGTGAAGACATTTTACATCGCATGCGTAGAATAAATGCTAATCTCAACATTCAATTTACATCAAATATATACAATGAAGCATTGATTTTAATTGAGAATGTATGTTTGACAATAGCCAACAAATCACTGACAGAATTGGGAATGATTGCTCCAAATAGATCTGGTAATGACATTTTCGATCGTGATATACAACGAGAAACGCACTTCGATGTTAATGAATTACAAACATTTGTTCGAATTAATCTGCCGAAATGGGTATTAGAACAACGAACAGCATATGACACAATTATAAATGCAATATATAACAAGAGTTGTGGTTTATATTTCTTAGATGCACCTGGAGGCACTGGCAAAACTTTTTTTATTTCAATTATTCTGGCAACTATAAGATCACAAAATAATATTGCACTTGCTATTGCATCATCTGGCATTGCAGCAACTCTTTTGGACGGTGGTCGAACAGCACATTCAGCATTGAAATTGCCATTAAATATGCAGGTAATTGAAACTCCAACATGTAATATTAGCAAAGATTCTGGTATGGGAAAAGTACTAAGATCATGTCAGCTTATAATATGGGATGATTGCACCATGGCACACAAGAAATCATTGGAAGCACTCAATCGCACATTAAAAGATTTGAGAGGAAATGAGCAGCTCTTTGGTGGTGCACTCATTTTGCTAGCTGGTGATTTTCGACAAACTCTACCAGTTATACCACGTTCAACACCTGCAGATGAATTGAATGCATGTCTCAAATCATCAGTGTTATGGCGGTATGTGGAGAAAATATCTTTAAAGACCAATATGCGTGTTCAATTACAACAAGATGAATCTTCTGACCGATTTGCAAAACAATTGTTTGATATTGGGAATGGTAAAATGGAAATGGACGAATCCATACACTGTATAACATTACCAGAAAACTTTTGTCACATTGTAAAATCCACTGATGAATTGATTGCCAAAGTTTTTCCAAATTTATCGCAGAATTATAAAAATAATCAATGGGTTAGTGAGAGTGCTATATTGGCAGCCAAAAACATTGATGTGAATTTAATAAACTGCACAATTCAAAATGAAATACCTGACGAAGCAACAACATATAAATCCATAGATACTGTTGTCAATTACGATGAATCAGTTAATTATCCAACAGAATTTTTAAATTCATTGGATCTACCAGGAATGCCACCGCATATTTTATCTTTGAAAATTGGTTCCCCAATCATCCTTCTACGAAATATAAATCCACCGCGACTATGCAATGGGACTAGGCTATCAGTAAAAAAATTAATGAATAACATAATTGAGGCAACCATTTTAAATGGAAAACACCAAGGGGAACATGTACTACTACCACGCATTCCCATGATACCAACGGATACTCCATTTGAATTCAAACGTCTACAGTTTCCTGTACGACTAACCTTTGCAATGACCATTAACAAAGCACAGGGACAATCATTGCAAGTATGTGGATTAAATTTGATAAATCCATGCTTCTCACGTGGACAGCTGTACGTTGGGTATTCACGAGTTGGAAAACCATCAAATTTATTTGTTCAGGCACCAGATAGGAAAACAAAAAATGTTGTATATTTACAAGCACTACTAAGATAAAGTTCACCATCAATCATCAAATATCATTCATTTCATGATGATATTTAATAATCACAAAATTATTGTTCAATTGAAATTCGTTTGCAATATTGTTTAATATCACAAGTGAAGAAGCATGTTTATTCTACCATCAACTATGTATATCTATGTTTTGTACATATGTTATATTCAAATGACATATATGTAGGGATAATTTTATTGTTAATTTTCATTTTGATGTATTGTATACATTTGATCATTAATAAATTATGTTTGAGGTATCAAAACTGCCTTTTTGTACAAACACAGCAACGTGTGAACGGGTACAGCTAGTTAAATATAACGGACAATGTATGCAATTAATGCCAAAAAAATAAATAAATATATATATATATATATATATATATATATATATATATATATATATATATATATATATATATATGATAAATACGACGATCAATGTATACAATTGATGTAAAAAATATATATATACAATAGTTTTCAAAAATTAGGGAAAAGTCACAAAAAGAGGGATAACACGTTCAAAACTGGGCCAATCTGTTTAAAATTTGAATATGTTATTAAGTAAAAGGTGCTGAACAATACTACATTATGCAAAATAGTGGCGCTGCACTCGGAATACGCCATTTGCGAGGAGAATAAAAGTGCATGTCTCAGAGCAAGGTGACAATTGTCGCTGCGAGACTGAGATTAGACATCTGGCATAGCGAAATTGTAACAATTACCTCCAGGCATCATTTGACTGAAGAACTGCGATGGCGAGCTATTGGGAGACTAGAGGCAGGACAAAGTCAGACAGAAGTGGCCAGATGGCAAAATGTGAGTCTGTCTGTGGTTCATAGACTTTGGCAACAATTTCTAACTACTGATTCGGCATCCAAGAGGTTCAGTCAAGGACAGTCATACGCTACGACGCTGCCGATGGCCGATATTTGTCATTATGCGCAAGAAGGAATAGAACCGTAACTCCGTCTGAACTCCGTCTGAACAGATCCTCCCTCGCTGCGAACTACGGAAGGTTGGTATCAACGTCAACCGTGCGTAGAAGGTTTCACGAAGGTGGTCTTTTTGCGAGGCGACCAGCCATTTGCGTCCCGCTCACGTCATGCCATAGGCGGGAACGTTTGCAGTGGCACGTCAACATGTCCACTGGACGCGTGATCAATGGAGGTCTGTTCTTTTTACGGATGAGTCCAGGTTTAGCCTCCAAAGCGATAGTAGGTGTATTTTGATTTTGTTGTGATGATAATTAATAGTTTTGGAAGTGATTAAAGTTAATATTAATATCGGGTATTCAGATAATTAAATTAGTAAAGTAAGTAAGTAAGTAAGTAAATTTTAGTAACGATTGTGCTTTGTTTTAATAAACTTATTAAGCCTCTGCTAAATATATCTGAGGGTTTAAACTCGTGGTGATCAAATATTAATTGATTTGATTAATGTCATTGCATTTGGAGAAGTGTGCGCAAGTTTCTCTAAATGTTTTGACATTGAGAAGAATTAAGTTTGAAATAGATCATCACGGGTTATACCTTATTGTTAATATTGATAAATTAATAAGCATTATTTTGAAATAATTGTGAGGTGGCTGGTACGCTGGTGAATTTTTGGGTTTTTTTTTTTTTAATGAATGAATGCAAAATTATAGTGTGTCCTTTTCTTTTAAAGTTAAATCCTTCCTTTTGAGAACCCCTTTTTGTCAGTTGATCGTAAACTGAGACATCCGATAGCGACTGGTCACGGACACTCTCCCCTTCGGGACGTTTGGAATGTTGATGAGCCAAGCAGATACGAATGCGCTCCCTACGCGGTTGAATACAGTGATTCGTAGAGGCCCTGTAAGTTTTCAAGGAGGAAATAAGTCACCAACAATTATTATGTGAAATAAGAAGCTGAAAAAATATCAACGATGAGTCGAAGAAAAGATTTCTTCGGCCATTTCAGAATTTCTCCTTTTTCCTCGTCCGAGATTGACGGAGCGGATTGGACCTTCTTACTTTCCGCGGAATACAAAGGGAAAAACGGACCGTCAACTCGGGGGCGGAGGGTGCAAGGACACAGACAGAGGGGAGAGGCTAGCCAAGAGGCTGGGAGCTGACCCGCAACCCACGATGGAGAGCGATGTCTTGATTTTTGGCGGCCAGCACGCTATAGAAATGGCGCTGGCCTGGGGTTCCCCTCATGATTTTTAAAATAATAGTTTTTTTTTGTGCTGCAGCATTTTAATTGGGTAATATGATTTTAATTTCCTTTTTTTTTTGGTTTACTGAATTTTTCTATACTTTTACTTTTGTTTTTTTTTCTTATCACTTTTTCATTTAGAAGGTTTTTTTTGATTCGCCAGCCACTTCACGTATTTGTATTGTTTTTATTGATAATTATTTGTATTATGTAGAGTAGAACTCATTTAAACGAAATTGTATTTTATTCAATTGAATTTGGTTGTCAGAATAATGTTAAGAAGATCTGGAGATAATGAGTTTGTTTGTTATAATGTCAGGGAAATTGTTAAATAAATTGTTATTTTTAGATTGTAAAGTGGTGTCATGTCGGTCCTTGCCTTTTTAGTAAATTTTCTGATTTTCAGCTTTAGGTTTTATTTTATTTCAGCAGATATGAAGCTTTTTCCTTTAGGTGAAATAATTTTATTTTTTAGGTGTACTCCAATGATAGAGAGGTAATTTTATTAGATTTAATTTCATTTTTCTTTTGGCTCATTAATCACCACAGTGATGCATTCAGTTTGAACCTAGGATAAATTTTAATTATTATATGTTTTTGGGTTATTGCTATACACAACGCAAGTCCTTAAAATGTACTAACCACTAATGGCCAATGGCTACTATTGAAGTAAATTGATTTTTAAGATTGTAAAGAATATTCCTACCTTCAATTCATTAATTAATTAATTAGTAAGTAATTATAATAAAGGTTTAAGTTTAAATTACCCCCAATACAAAACATCGTTGCCACAATTTGGAGAGAACCTGAAACTCGTTTTCATCCATCACACATCCGTGAAAAAGATGGATACGGATCAGGCAGTGTTTGTGTTTGGGGTGGTATCTCTTTGGATGGACGCACAGACCTCCATGTCTTTCCCCGTGGAAATGTGAATGCTCACACCTATAAAGATGACATCCGTGATGCTTATGTGCGCCCTTATGCCGGAGCAATAGGTGATGCATTCGTGCTACAGGACGATAACGCGAGACCGTACAGGGCTCGCATCGTGGATGCTTATCTTGAGCAGGAAACAATTCAGCGCATGGAGTGGCCAGCTCGATCCCCGGACCTGAATCCTATCGAGCATGTTTGGGACGCTTTAGAATGACGTATAGCTGCTCTCAATCCTCCTCCTAGGACCCTAGCCACGCTTTCAACTGCTTTGCAAGAGCAATGACTCTCACTTCCTACCGAACGCATAGACGGCATAACTGACAGCATCACACATCGCTGTATGTGCTGTATAGCTTCTCGGGGGAATCATACGCCATATTAAAGGTACTTTTCCTACACCAAACTGACACATCCGATTTGTTCATTGTATACATATGCTAGTTTCTATAGCACCATAATTGTCTGGCGATTTCTTTTTACGCTATTTTATACCTACCTATGTGTTGTATAATGTGTAAAAGTTTCATTAAATTCTAAGCGTAACTTTTTGAGTAATCGCTATTTTTGTGACTTTTACTTAATTTTTGATAACCAGTGTATTTATAAAAAATTCATAAGGGATATTTTTATAGATAAAATAATGTAGAAGAAAATATTCAAATTAAATCTAATAGGACATACTAAAGAATATAGTACAGTTAATATACACTGAAGTGCCACTGAATTAGGGATACCTACCTAGTAACGAGTCGGGCCTCCTCTGGCCTTGATAACGGCTGCCACACGACGAGGCATAGATTCAACAAGTTTCTGGAAACGTTCCACGGGAATGGCTTGCCAAATATTGGCTAAAGCTGCCCATAATTCAGTAAGGTTCTTTGGTGCTGTGTGATGGCCTTTCACGCCTTGTTCCAAAACATCCCAAAGATGCTCAATAGGATTTAAGTTTGGGCTTCTAGGTGGCCAATTCATGACAGAGAAGTCAGAGGAATGCTCAGCCAACCAGCCAGTAGCCAACCGGGACTTGTGAGAGGTACAGTTGTCTTGCTGGAAAACTCCATTACCGTGCGGATAACAGAACAGCATAAACGGATGGAGGTGATCACCCAGCAACTCTACGTACCGAATTGTATAGAGGGAGGTTGGTACACGCACCAAAGATCCCAAACTGTGCCACGAAAAAACACCCCAGACCATGATTGAGCTTGCTGACCATGAGAGACCATGCTGCTTTGCATCGAAGCATTTTTATAGGTAACTTCAATTAAAAAACCGAGTAAAATATCTCTTGCATTATATGGAAATTATAGTCTTTTGCAGACTATGATTTTCAGTTCATGTACATTAATATATACGTAAGAGAGAAACCTTATTCAAGTTCCTCATGTTTTTAATTCTGTTTAATTTGCAGTTTACGTAGGAAATAAAATCTGAAGACGATTTTCTCATGTTTTTCCTTCTTAAAACCTTTGTTTCCTGATGATATTGTGCGCATCCGGTCTAACTCTGTTACGAAGAAGTTAAAGGAGGCACAGGAAGGGTAGTGACATTCGGACTGTACGCACCGGCGGTTACTAGATTCCTTTTCAACAGATCAGTTTAAAGTGAAGCAAAATGCATTATACGCGATAAGACAAAATGCCGCAATGTGATATCAGTTTTCCTACTTAATTTGGTCGCAAGTTCCGAGAAAGCTCTGATAAAGGCCGAAAGTAAATTTTTGTTGCACGTTGACCTTTTCCTTGCGGGGTGGGATAGCATGTATCCCAAGAATACGGGACCTAGAATGAATTTATACAGACACACACATACACACACACACACACACATATATATATATATATATATATATATATATATATATATATATATATATATACTAGCTGAAATCCAGCACTTCGCTACGGAGTACATTCAAATTAAATACAACGGTCAATGTATGCAATTAATGGCAAAAATATGTATAAATATATTTATAATAAATACAACGATCAATGTATGCAATTGATGTAAAAAAAATACAAAAAAAAATATTTATAAAAAATCGAAACGGATATTTTTATAGACAAAATAATGTAGAAGAAAATATTCAAATTAAATCTAATAGGACATACTAAAGAATATACTACACTTAATATAGTACAGTTTGAGGAACATATCTTTTAGTGTATTTTAATATTTTTTTGGATAATGTCCAATCGTCTGCCGCCTTAGCAAGAAAAGAAAATGTATTTTTTTTTTGTCTATTTCGTTGTTATGCACGTGACGATAAAATTATTTGAAGTACCAGAAACAGAAACCACGTGATCAGCATTTAATAAATTAAATTGTAAAAATGAATCTTTAAAAATTCCCCAAATATCAGAAAATGAAGATAAAGATTCAAAAAATACTTCATTTTAAAAGAATTTTTATGATCTTTCTCGTGATGTAAATTTTATAACCCTCAAATAATTATTTTAAAAGCAAACTTAAAAAATGTTACTAAAACAGCTTACAAATTTAATTTAAAAAAATCTAAGAAGAATTTTTCAAAAATCTTTCTTAGTGCACTCCTACACTATAAGAAGAATCGCTATGCAAAATTTCAGCCCTTTAGGTCCCCTCGATTTGGTCTGTACGTTGTATGTCAGTCAGTCAGTTAAGGAACTGTTTTATATATATATATATATATATATATATATATATATATATATATATATATATATATATATATATATGCATACATACATATATATATATATATATATATATATATATATATATACATATACACATACATCATACATATATATATATATATATATATATATATACATATACACATACATCATACATATATATATATATATATATATATATATATATATATGTGGGTCAGGATAACCGTGCGGTGATTAAAAATAATTAAACTATTATAATCTACACTAATATTTAATGAAAACTTATTATTTACAAAATATATTTACAAGGCTCCGTCTTAATAACACAATAGGCTGATGAACATTATATAGCAGTCGTCTACTGCTGTCAGACAAACGCGTCATAGTTCGTCTCCGTCAAACCACTCACTGACTGGGGTTGCCAGATCTCTTCTTCTTTAGTTGAGCTGAAGCGGCGCAAACGAATAATAGTGTCATCTGGTGGAATATGCAGGTATCACAGACCGATGTATATATATATATATATATATATATATATATATATATATATATATATATATATATACTAGCTGAAGTACCTGGCATTGCCCGGGATTTTAACAATATTTGTTAACCAAAATCAACACAGTATAAATAACATAGAAAAAGTATATGTAAAATGTTATACACATCTCAGAATTCAGGAATTTCAGCCTTTCATCATTGAAGCACTAAAATCTGAAAAGTAAAAATGTCAAATTGTCTAATGTTTGCTAACCAAAATTAATTTAAAACTAAACACGTTATAAATAACATAGAAAAAAACATGTGAAATCTTATACACATGAATAAAATGAAAACCCAATAAAAAAATATATAAAATTATAATAAACTCCTCAGAATTCAGCTAGATTTAGCCTTTTATCATTTGAGCAAAAAAAGAAGCTGAAATTACAGGTTTAGCTAAAATTTCCAATGGAACCATGATATGACTCTAGCGTTGCCTCTTAAAAAATGAAGTGTTTGATTGAGGGCTGCAAACCATTCAACTCCTCTCCACATTAAACTCCTATAAACATCCTCTACATATTAAATTCCTTTTCTCCCCATAATAAACTCCTCAGAATTTTGGTAGATTCAGCCTTTTATCATAGTACCACTAAAACCTGAAACATCCTCTCCAGAATTATAAATTTATTAATTACAATAATTAAACTCACGCAAATGTATGAATTACATAAGTTTTTTAACCAACATTTGAATAATTCGTAAATGAAAAAGCATATGAAAATAAAGATAATAAGAACTTCCGGAATCGAAATTAATTGCTCTTAATTTTTAATTAATAAAAAACCAACATAATATGAATAAAAACGATAGTGTTTAAAAGCATATGAAAATAAAGCTATTATAAAGATAATAATAAAAAAAGCATATGAAAATAATGCTCGCATATGAAGTTAACTTTATGATATAAAGATAGTAATAATAATATAAACCGCGTGCATAAAATATTTAGCTTTTCAAGCGAAATAAATTAATTTTTAGAAAAAAAACTTCTTTTAATCGAGAAATTAAATACATTGCACAAAATTTTGATTTTACCAACTTTCTACCCTACAATTTACACCCTACTTCTTTGGAGTTGGGTGTTGAAACATCCTCTTTGAAAAATTTACACCCTACTTCTTTTAAATAGGGTGTAAATATAAAGTTTTAACAGCGAATTGAATGCCAGTTAAAAATTATTATTGTTTAAAATCATATGAAAATTACGCTATTATAAAGATAAAAAAAGCATAGGAAAATAGAAGTTAACGTTGCGATATAAAGATAGTAATAATAATATATATATATAAAACAGTTCTGTAACTAACTGACTGACTGACTGATTGACTGACTGACATACAACGTACAGACCAAACCGCGGGAAATAAAAGGGCTGAAATTTTGCATGGCGATTCTTCTTATAGTGTAGGAGTGCACTAAGAAAGATTTTTGAAAAATACTTCTTAGATTTTTTTAAAATTAAATTTTTTAGTTGTTTTAGTAACTATTTTTAAGTTTGCATTTAAAATAATAATTATTTGAGGGTTATAAAATTTATATCACGAAAAAGATCATAAAAATTCCTTTAATATCAAATCTTTTTCGAATCTTTACCTCCATTTTATGATTTTTGGTGAATTTTTAAAGATTAATTTTTAGAATTTAACCTTTTACATTCCACACTATGATCAAGGAATAAAGTACCATATTTTGCTGCGTAACTTTGGTCGATAACTTCCAGGAAGTCAGTCCAACAGGTGTACTCCACTCATTCCTTTATTATATAATTTTATAATGTAAGGTTAAGGAAAATCGACTTTTATTTTAGCTCGGACATATCTTTTTGCTCTTCCTAATGGTTCGTGAGTGATAAAATTTGATGTAATAGTTACAACAAAACTATCGTTCCAATGGCACATATAACTTCTCCATCGCATCGGTAATCAAACTCTCCCCGTTGAAATTTCGATATTTCTTTTGCTGTTTTAAGAGAACATTGTCCCGTTCTGGAATCTCGCACTGTGCCGATTGCCTTAAAGCCTTTGTTAGATAAATCTGTCAGCAGACTGTACGATGTAAAAAAAGTTATCGAAACATATTTTGCGTTTCTCTGGATTGTCAATAAAAGATAATAGTTCGGAGACAACTTTTGATCCAAGTGGCAAATTTTCATTTTTCGAACTTTTTCCACCGTAGATAGACATAGCATAAGGATAACCATTTGCTGAGCAGATCATCCAAACTTTGAAACCAAAGCGAATAGTTTTCCACGTATGAACACCTTAGCCGAACGATGTCCATAACACGGAACCATGGATTCATCGATACTCATATTTTCATGAAAAAATTCAAATTGACGAAAATTTTTTCCAACCTCTTTAAAAAAGGGAGAAATTTTTCCTAATTTATCGCCTGGTTCCAATTTACTATTATCAACAATGTGGAAATACTTTTTTAACATCCGAAATTTATTTCTGGGCATTGTATTGTTAGCAATTAGAATATGCAAATCTTCCTGAGAGCTCCAATATGTATTTTCATCAGGTACTGAGTGGTAGCCACTAAACAACAGTAATCCAAGAAACTGCCGAATGTCATTTGCGTCGACGTCTAAAGAGTCTCCTTTTTGTAGGGCATACAGCTTTGTAAGTTCGGCTGAATTTTTAAGTAATCAGACGGCAGAATCACTGATTCACGGCAGAATCATTGATCACGTGTGATATCACTGCTTTTGTATATCGTTACATGCCAATGTTCCTTTTTTGGAACATTGCATTTTTACTCAGTCTTGAGGAAATATTTCTTGTTATTATTTTAATTTATTTTATTAACTCGTTAAACTTGTCCTTTGCAAGTACGATGGGGAAATTTTTGGGTGGATTTGAATTTTTAGGAATTTTATAGAATTTTTTTTCTTACGTACTGTAAAAATTGTGAAAAAAGCTGATTTTTAGAAATTTTTCTACGCTAAAATATTCATATTTGAAAAAAAAAAAGTCAAAAAATCAATCATGCCTTCTATAATATACGGTAATTTTTTCAAACTGACAGATATCACAGTTTATTTTTAAAAAAATATTAAAGATGGTGTTCCAAAAAAGGAACATTAGCATGTAAAAGGTTAATTTATTAAACGCTGATCACGTGATTTCTTTTTCTGTTACTTTAAATAAATTTATCTTCACATAACAACGAAATAGGCAAAAAAAAATACTTTTTTTCTTGCTAATGCGGCAGACGATTGGACATTATTCAAAAAAATATTAAAATAATGTAAAAGATATGTTCCTCAAACTGTACTACATTAACTGTACTATATTCTTTAGTATATCCTATGAGATTTAATTTGAATATTTTCTTCTACATTATTTTGTCTATAAAAATATCACTTACGATTTTTTTATTAATATATTTTTTGTTTTTTTTTACATCAATCGTATACATTGATCGTCGTATTTATTATATATATATATATATATATATATATATATATATATATTTTGCCATTAATTGCATACAGTGACATTGTATTTAATTTGAATGTACTCCGTAGCGAAGTGCGGGTTTTGGTTTATGGAATACTAAAAGTTTAAAATAGTGGCGCCATCTATTGCACATATGTGAATTGAGAATTGCATCCTTCAAAAATTGTTGGTTATCCTAATTGTTAGCAATACAATGCCCAGAAATAAGTTATTGATGAATGTTTGTTAACCAAAATCCATTAAAAAACTAAACACAGTATAAATAACATAGAAAAAAAAGCATACGAAATGTTATACACATTAATAATATGAAAACCAATTAAAAATATATAAATGTATAATAAACTCCTCAGATTTCAGCTATATTCGGTCTTTCATCATAAAAAAGCTAAAAAAAAAAAATAATAATAATTTAAAAAAATAATAAAATAAAATAAAAATAATAATTTAAAAAATAAAAAATTGTTGGTTATCCTAATTGTTAGCAATACAATGCCCAGAAATAAATTATTGATGAATGTTTGTTAACCAAAATCCATTAAAAAACTAAACACAGTATAAATAACATAGAAAAAAAAGCATACGAAATGTTATACACATTAATAATATGAAAACCAATTAAAAATATATAAATGTATAATAAACTCCTCAGATTTCAGCTATATTCGGTCTTTCATCATAAAAAAGCTGAAAAAATAATTTAAAAAAATAATAAAATAAAATAAAAATAATAATTTAAAAAATAATAAAATAAAATAAAGATAATAATTTAAAAAAATAATAAAATAAAAGCTGAAATAAATAAAGCCTTCATAAAGAAGCTGTAAATACAGGTTTAGCAAAATTTGCACGGTCCCATACGCGATCCCGAGTTTTACGGCGTACCAAATCAACCGTTTTAACGAATACACCACGATCACACACAACACCGTTGAGTAAAGTAAAAAATATACGCAATGAGTTTTTTGGAAAGTTGCTATGGGTTGGTGAATATACATACATTTATGGAGTAAGAGGAGTTTTAAGTGAGAAATAAGTTAGCAGGATAGAAGCTTAGTCTTTAACTTTTCAATAGACACAAAGACATAAGCTAGGGGGATTGCAGTAGCGATTAAAAAAGATCGTGACACTTAGCGTGGTTGATTCGAATTTTCCATCGCGTGGGAGAGTGTCAATATGCCGTTGGATCCGATTTATTTTAGAGTATAAAATCTGACTTGAAAGATTATTATTTTCATTTATTATTCTGGTTTAATATATAACTTGAAACTTTTTGATTTTATTTATTTTTATCTTTTCGCTCGCTGTTTGCAAGCTAACCCTAACGTGGACGCCATATTCAGAGGGGTGATTCCACAAAGTGTAACAGCTTACATTTAGCTTCAAAATTGTTGGTTTTTTATTAATTAAAAATCAACGGTAATTAATTTCGATTTTTGAAGTTCTTCAGACCCTCGGCTGGTTTTAAAGACGCCTGTATGTAAAATTTCACGATCGTTGCTCCTAAACTGTGGATTTCTGTACAATTACAGAGAGACAAACATTCATTTTTATATATTAGATATGTGTGTATATATATATATATATATATATATATATATATATATATATATATATATGTATGTATATATATATACACATATACATATATATATATACACATATACATACATATATATATATATATATATATATATATATATATATACACTGCTCAAAAAAATTAGGGGAGCAAGCAAAGAAGATAAGAAAACCGTGCGAGACAGCCACGTATTGGCATAAAATGGATAGTACACGCGTATCAATGCGCAATACAGAAAAAAAGACGTAAAAAATTGTAATTAGGCTTTAATTCTTTGAAAATATGGAAAAAACATGAAAAGATGATTTAGGGCACCAATTTGGTTACATGTAAACGATAAAAAAAGTATTGTTTAGAAATGATGCAAGATTTTTAATATGGCGTGTGGTCTCCTCGAACAGCTGAGACTGCTGCACACCTGTTTTCCATGGATGCGATGATGTTATCGATAAGACTTTGGGGAATACTGTTCCACTCCTCAAGAAGTGCAATCTCCAAGTCTCGGAGAGTAAAAGGAGGCCTTGGTCTCGCAGCAGCGCGTCGTCCGAGCATGTCCCAAACATGCTCGATTGGATTCAGGTCAGGAGAGCACTCTGGCCATTCCATACGCTGTATTGTTTCAGCTTCAAGCATGTTCTCCGCAAGACGAGCTGTATGCGGTCTGGCATTATCATGCTGGAAAACAAAGGAATCTCTAATGGCTGCAGCGTAAGGTATGACATGAGGTCTCAGTATCTCGTCTGCATACCTTCGGGCCGTCAAAGTACCATTCCAAATGATATGCAGGTCCGTACGTCCACCTATGCTGATTCCATCCCATACCATAAAACCAGCTCGTCTGTATTGTGACCTTTCACGAACGAATGTGGGGTTAATTCGAGTGCCCCTTTCCCTCCATACCAAAACACGTCGGATGTCACACTCCAGACTGAATCGGGACTCGTCTGTAAACAGCACTTGGCTCCATTTTGCTCCCAATCTCGATGTTTTGCAGCCCATCTTCTTCGGGCCACACGGTGGCGAGAGGTCAACGGAATGCAGACCATTGGCCTACGTGCATAGAGACCTCCCTGATGAAGCCTATTACGTACTGTTTGGCTGGACACCCTTCGTCCTGTTGCCAAGAGCAACTGTCTTTGCAGCTGAGTAGCATTGTCTGTTCTGTTTCGACGAGCTGTTAACAGTATATACTGTTCATCAGTTGCTGTAGTGGAGCGTGGCCGACCTTGCCCTGGTCGACGTCTAACATTCCCTGTTTCTTGGAATCGATTCCACAGCCTTGCAACAACACTTCTGGAGACTCCAACAGCGTCCGCGACACTACGTTGTGTTTCCCCGGATTCAAGTCTGCCTATAATACGCCATGTCATGGATTCCGGTAAATCACGTTGTTGAGACATTTTCAAGTCACCTTTTCTCAAAAAGAATAACTGAGCAATCGAATTTCACAGTTAAGGCAATGAAACAGACGTTTCTGCATATGAAGCGCATATGACGCATATGAAGTTGCATATGACACATATGAAGTTTTCTTCTTCTGTTTCCTGCTAGGCTTTAAATGTCAATTTTACGATTTATCGACATTTGCTGGATGTTCAGCTTCCAAAATATACCAAATACATTTAATAAAAAAAATATTATCATTCCAAAAAAACGTACTTACAGAACTCCCTTTTGAAATTTCCCGCGCTGATCGCCATAATATCTTAGTATGTAGCTGAATGCCGAGTTCGCAATTTTTAGACTTATTATTTTACTCACTAATAATTTCAGCAAGTTCGGAAAATTTGTTTCTAATTAATGAGCAACTGATGAAGATTCTTTCGCCACCAATTTTGAATTCATCAGAACTGTCTTTCTATTTTTAAGCACTTCCCCCCCCCCCCCTATGAGATTTAATATTTACATCCGGTCATGTTGCCAAAAGGAAAAAATATTCATTGAGAACGAATCTGAGAACGAGTTAGTTAATAATTGAAATCCAGAAATAATTTTAAAGTACCAGAAAAAAATTTTAGTTTTAGGAAATGAGAAGTTAAGACCTTTAGAATTTTTTTCCTAATTGAATGAACTTCTTTTTTGTTTAAAAAGCAAAATCTGAAAGAATTATTTCAAAAGCCAAAAACCAAAATTTGAAATCTTTAAGAAATAAAACTATTTTATTTTAAATCGAAAAAACAACACATCGGGTTGCCACTCAGCTAGTATTATATTACTATATGTTTTTCGGAAGGTGAGGGCGCCAATTATGCTCGCTACGTCACAGCTCCTCCCTCCTCCCCTCGTCCTACAGAAAATAAGATAGCTCTATTAAAACTGTTCTGTTCTGTTTTTGTAACTAGACCATGTTTTATTAACAATTTTTATAATTTTTACAAGACACAATTACATAAACATTTATACTTTAAGAATTTCTCTATCAGCGTGAACCTTGCTCTTGATGACCATATTATATATTTTTTATATATGATTTTATTGTTGCGTGGGATAACAGGAGATCACCTCTGTCCATCGTGTTAAGTCGATTTCGCGTTTTGCTCAGTAAATAACTCACTCGACTGAAACCTGGTTCTATCGAATAAGAAGTACGCAAAGGCGATAAAAAGCAGTTTTGCTTTATGCAAAAGCTATGAAAAAAAATTTCTGATATTATTCTCTTAATTTGAAAATGGTGTTTTTTCTTGACAGGAAGTTACTTCGAGTCCTATGTCGCTCTGCAGCTCCATAAATTCAAAGAAACATCAACGTCATTCAAAGAAACGTCATTCACATCAACGCTCATTCAAAGAAACATCAACGTCAGTATCATTCACGGCAAAAGAATCAGCTACTCAGGCTGGAATATCAGTGTACAGCAGATCATGGAAACAAACTTCCATAACATGATAAAGCTGCTTCAAATTATCAACATCACAATTATTTCATCATCTTTCAGTTCATCACTAACTGCTAGCAAAGAGGAAAAGTGGGCGTATTCAACATCTGTATAATATCCTATGCTGCACTTTGCTTCCTATGTGGCCCCTTAGTCTTGTGCTGTGGCATCCTCTGATGCGATTTCCCCTGTGGCTCCCCTGGAATATCCCAAGCCCCTTCCCCTCACCGGGGGCCGTATGACCCCGGTTGAA
The DNA here is from genome assembly GCA_907164885.2 of Dolomedes plantarius. Lineage (NCBI taxonomy): Eukaryota > Metazoa > Arthropoda > Arachnida > Araneae > Dolomedidae > Dolomedes > Dolomedes plantarius. The sequence goes on from OU015495.1 coordinate 66,601,200, forward strand.
ACAGCTGCTTTAGAGTGCACTGCTTCGGGAAATCATTTCCTTTACCTTTCTTCTGGTTTGTTTGTCACTTAAGCATTTTCCAGCATTCGGATAAAATCGGCTTCCGGGGGTCGGAAGATCCTGAGATGAATAAATTAATGTCTCCAAATTATATAAACTGAAATGTTGTAGATAAGGAAGAGGTATACTCAACACAAATCATATAAAGACGTCTCCTCAGTTATCGGCAGAATTATTTTAAAATAATTAGTCACTAAAATATTTATTTCGGAAATTAAAGCCTTACAATAACTAAAAACGCCTATGTTATTGAAAATAACTAAGCAAGAATTTCTGCGATAGGATTTCAAAATAGAAAAGTGGCCTACGCACTAGATTGCGTCCTCAGTTTACTTACAAAAAGTCCTGCTGCAAAGAAAATATGACTTTCTTTCGTTTTTGACTTAACAGAAGAGGGTGGGTATGTCTTCAGTCCCCCGAACTAGTAGAATTTATTTCGTCCTTCCGTGTGGTTAGAGGAAGGTAGAAGGTTCGAGCTTTTCAGATGTCACCGCTGGGGAAGCTCCGTCAAAATTCAGGTGGCACCTTGCTAAGTTAGACACTGAAACTTGTCATGCCATTGTAAACTGGGGGCGCATTTCTTTACCCGCAGCCATTAATGGTCCTAGTCTGAAGTCAGTTCCGGCCAGGGGACATAAGTCAAAACAACAACAACTACAACATAAGAAGATGTTTTTGATTCGTGGCTCTCAAGTTCCTTTTCAGTGTTTTTTTTGTAGAACTATTTTCTACATTAGATTCTCCGTCATTTCCAACAGCTGAATCAAGGTCCTGGTGATAGTCATTGAAGATGCTTTGGAAAACAGCTTCTCACACTCCGAAACAGATTTTGTCGTTCTGAAGTTAGACTCCACAGCTACACCATAAAGATGATTCAACACTTGAATTGCTAATGAAAGTATGACTGACTTGGTTTACAGTGCTGGTAAATTTTAATTGGCTGTTTGCTATGTATATACACTGAAGTGCCAGTGAATTAGGGATACCTACCTAGTAACGAGTTGGGCCTCCTCTGGCCTTGATAACGGCTGACACACGACGAGGCATAGATTCAACAAATTTCTGGAAACGTTCCACGGGAATAGCTTGCCAAATATTGGCTAAAGCTGTCCATAATTCAGTAAGGTTCTTTGGTGCTGTGTGATGGCCTTTCACGCCTTGTTCCAAAACATCCCAAAGATGCTCAATAGGATTTAAGTCTGGGCTTCTAGGTGGCCAATTCATGACAGAGAAGTCAGAGGAATGCTCATCCAACCAGCCAGTAGCCAACCGGGACTTGTGAGAGGTACAGTTGTCATGCTGGAAAACTCCATTACCGTGCGGATAACAGAACAGCATAAACGGATGGAGGTGATCACCCAGCAACTCTACGTACCGAATTGCATTGAGGGAGGTTGGTACACGCACCAAAGATCCCAAACTGTGCCACGAAAAAACACCCCAGACCATGATTGAGCCACCATGCCATTGTACAGTTCCAGCCAGGCATGCAGGATCCATGGCTTCATGAGCCTGACGCCATATTCTCAGCCTCCCGTCGGCGTTAAGTAGTCGGAATCGAGACTCATCACTCCATGCTACTCGTTTCCAGTCCTCTACACTCCAGTCTCTGTGCTCTCTTGCCCAGGCAAGACGTGCAGCCCGATGGCGAGTATAGAGCAATGGTACTCCCGTAGGTCGACGGCTCCCGAAACCCATACGGTGAAGCGAGCGTTGCACAGTCCGTTTACTGACTGTACGACTGGCACCGTCATTAAACTGGGTGGTAATTTGAGCTGATGTTTGGCTTCGCTGGCTACGTACCGACCGACCCGTGGCCTGAGCCGACTCTCACCACGCTCTGTCAAGGCTAATTGTCCTTTGCAGTTTGCCCGATCGCTAGTTTTTTTTCCACCATCCATGTATTCTTGGTATACTCTTGACACTGTCGACCTTGAAAATCCTAGCTGTCTGACGATTTCGGAAATTGAATGGCCCATGCGTCGCGCACCTACGATTTGTCCGCGATCGAAGGCGTCTAAATCAGGCAGTTTACCCATACTGGCAATTCCAACAACTAATTCAGAACAACCACAGTACGCTCTATATATGCAGTTACCACAGCTCCCTCACTTGCGCATACATGATGCGCAGCGCTACACAATTTGCATAGGCTTTGCTATCCGTAATTCAGTGGCACTTCAGTGTATTATCTGCTCTTCGGTTGTATCAGTAGTCAACTGGTTCTTCAGTGTTAGATTCAGTAACGTTTCAGAACTTATAATTTTATATCACAAAAACCAAGCAAACTCCCTAACGAGAGATTTTCTTGCTTCCTTTCTTAATATTTCAAAGTAATGATGATTATTTTATTTCAGTGGACATATTCCACTCAGTTTAAGGAGTATGAGATACAAAATTTCTCTTTCATACTATAAATCATTGCTTGTAGAAAACCGATGTGTGTTACAATCGGTAAGCATAATAAATGAGTATGCTCTCAGTAGAGATAATCTATGTAAATTTATGTGTAAATCTTAAGAGTATTCTGTAAAATTTTTCTATATTTTTAATCAACTGACTTGGGTATTCAAAAGAAAATGTCCTGATAACTTCACTTATTCAAGAGCATGATATATTAAAGAAACATTATATTTTTATAATAATATAGAATGTGATAATAAGGTAGAAGAAGATATTATTTTGTTAAATAAGTTATTGCCTTGTTATTAATTCAATGTAAAAATTTAACTGAAACATTGCAATTTTATTCGAAGTTTGTACTGAATATAAACTTTTAATACATCATTAATTACATTCAATAAAGCGTTAAAATCAATAACATGTACTCCTACGGCACATGTTGTTCTAAGTCAAATGCAACCACAACCTCGTTTATGGGGGGTAAAGCAGTAGGATTCGATTTTCCATTCATGAATTAGGAGACACTTCTTTGCATATGTTCGAAGTATTAATACTAAATGGTCACGTACATAAACAGTTCTCAAATATCATTCTAAGCATTACGAATTCGTTTAACCCAAAAGTTCTAAAATTTCTGATTAACCACAGAGAACAAAATGTTCGGTTTATAGAATGATACAGGGGATTTTGGGGCCAAGGTCTATACTGTTCGACACGGTCCTATCACCCTAAACTAACACGGAGAGGCGTTCCCTCTACTGCGAGTACAGGAATAACACGCAACTACGTCGTCATCGGGTTCTTCACTGCTGAGTGTCTTCGGGACAGTTTAAATTTGTGACTTATGACATGATAAAAGCCTTTAATGCAGCTGATGCCGGCGTCCTTGATCAAGGGGGTCTGCATCAACTACATTTTTAGAGTTTCTTGGCGCCACTCTAAACGTTTACACATTTCTTTGATAACATAGGCTGTACTAGGCAGCAAGCTTAGCTTCAACAAAATCAGAAATTGCTTAAGAAGGATTCTCTTGAAGACTTCAGCGGTATGATGCCATATCGTGAGATCGCTGGCTTCGCGGATGTGGCGGAAAACGTATCGCCCGATCTCCTCGGGGTTTTAAAAATCTCGCAAATTTCAGTATCCTTGCGGCTCTCTGTGACCCCACGCGTGAGGGGAACGTGGGATCGTCCCGTTAGCTCTGTGTTTCTTCGATCGGTAGCTTGAAAATCGGTAATTTCGATAATCTGACGTCACCACTTTCATAATTCAGAATCGGTGCCAACGCTGTATTTTGGGCTTTCTGGAAAGCGGGCTTTTGGAGTAATAAACCTTTAGCATGAATTAGAGGCGTCTCTAATGCTACGTTTTGATAATAAGGTGCCAAAAAAAACGATAAACTGGTACGGCGGTTTCGCTGATATCATCGCTTTCTCGAATAACTTGAAACCTGTGCCCCCGTATTCCTTTTTGGTATGCATTTGGCAGAGACTAGTTTTCTAGGACTAAAAAGAGCATGAAACGAAATACAAAGCGTAACCCAAACTTTTTAAACAACTGAAAAATAGAACGTCAAACGAAACAAAATATCTGTCACAACGGAACGAGTAAAGCACGAAAAGACACTAATTTTAATTAATGATTTAATGAACAAATAAAAAAAGAGCGATTTTGTTGCTTCGCGGTTTTTTCATCAATAAATCTAACATTTAATACAAAAATCAAACTTTGAATAAAGTTTATGGTTTTAGATACATTATTTAAGAATCAAAAAATATATTCTTAACATTTTTAAGCAAAATTTCTTCTCAATTTTTATTTATTTAAATTTTATTACTTCTTAGTCATGTTACATTACATCATTTCTACAGAAGTTGATAACCTCTAAGTCCAGAGTCCGAACATGCTCCCCTTGAAGTCAAAACTTGGATATTTAATGCTTTTTCCCCCACTTGTACAGATTACATCCTCAAATGTAGATCCCTTTTATGTGGATATTATACCCACCCATAATATGTCCCCAATTTGGCTTTTGTTTTCGGACGTAGCTTTTCGGAAAACTTGGTTTATGTTGCTAAATCCCCATCAGCAAGCTATCGCTTTTGTGCCTTAACGTATTTTGGTCTAAACGGATGAAAAGGTTCGAAAATTTAAACTATGTGGTACATGGGGATAAGATTATAAAAAGTTCTAGAATAAAGATCTAGGTAAGACTAGAAACTTAGGGCCTGTTCACATAGGAGTCCGGTAGCGGAGCGTTAAAGGATTGAAATATATTTAACCAATGACAAACCTCCAAACGATTAGCAACGAAATTTTTGACGCCTATGATTGGTTTATTTTCATCTCAACGTCATCTTTCCTTAAACGCAACGAACAGGCCCTTAGTATGAACCTCGGGTTTCTAAAGAAAGAATAAAATGGTTGTTCCTGACATGAAGGCAGTGGGCGATCAAGGGGGAGGGGGGGACTGAATTTCCTTAAGCTTCCTCATTATAAATATATGTGTGTGTGTGCGTGTGTGTGTGTTTATATAGACACGCGCATGCGTGTGTGAGTGTATACTGAAAAGTATTAAAGGTTTTGTTATTTAGAACAATTACGTTAAGTATTGAAGTTCAACTCCTCCAGAAAGTCTTGGCGGCACCGCTGGTTGAAGGAAACGCAGAAGTTATGGAATGTTATCTGAAATTTCGATATGCAACTTTGAACAAAGTTCTAACTGGCTTTGATAACAAGGTTATAACTGGCTTATCAAAAGTATCGCAGTGTGCCTATATGCCATTATTCGAGGAAATTCAAGAATTATACACATTAAAAAGTATTTAGGATTAGTGAAAGATGCATGTTCCTAGACGCGATAAAACAACCTTTTGAAAATATCACATCAAATGATATTAATTCTGATACTTCGTGTACTACGGCTAGATGTATGAATATAATCAAAAGATTGACTTTTTAAAGCGTAAAACACTAAACTAATTTTTTAAAAAGATTAATCAACAACGAATCCTTTGCAAAATTTCCTTGGTTGCTGTGCATTGTCTCCTTGGACAGCATTCATAGCTTCTTTCCTAAAAAAATTTTCTCTGAATTAAATTTTTATATAAATAATATAAAGCTCCAGTAAATACTAAATTTGTTTGCTTTGCAAACCAAAATTAAAATATATTGATATGTGACAAGCAATTATAATTCGATTATTTTAAGTGGCATCAGATATTTGAAAAAAATAATAAACATAATCGATAGGTTTGCTCACTTCGGAAAAGCATGTGAGATAAATAACCGTTTTATCCAGAAATGTTTCTTGTTTAAATTGATCAGCTAGTAAGCTACATTCGTATATTTGAAATAATTTCGGCATATTCTATAATTTGGCGTAATTGTTGAAGGACTTTATCTGTATACATACAATCGATCAGTAGTGCCATTTGCCGTGATCATTTCGATTTTCCGATATACATGTATTGATAGCATTACGATAAATCTTAAATATATTGATATAGAATGAAATTTTGATACGATGGCCTCTGAATCTGAAGTTGTTTGGAAATGTGGATCCTGCGAAGAGTGTTTTTATGATTTACAAATTTTAGCTAGTCATAAATGTATGGGAAATGGCGGCACAGTTGCTTTGACTGAAAGTTGCATTAAACAGCTCGAAGTACAGTCGTATGATGTTACTGATTTAAACAATTCTAACGATCAAGTTCAGGTAAATTTTACTTTTGTGTATGTAAACAAAAGCACGTGTTAATACAAATATTGTAGATATTTGTAATAACACGTGCTTCAACACTCCAATTACAAATATTGTAGATATTTATAATTGGACTATGCTCGGGATTGGTTTTGATTTTATGTCGTGAGTTAATGCTAATAAAAAGAACCTTTTTTTTTTCAGAATTAAAAGATTTTTACAGTTGTATTAATAAATATTGTGTCATGTAATATAATGTATGTGCAAAATTATAACTAGCATGAACACATATTGGGCATGCCTCTGTTACATTTTTAGCTGTAAATGCAATTTGTGCCATGTAAATTTATTTTGTTTTCATAAGTAGGCGTTATAAAATGATGTTATAACTGCATTCCAATGTTTTGATTGTTTAAAAGTTAGCTAAAATTAATTATTGTTTTTTTTCTTCCATATTTTTCTCCTTGATTATTTTTTATTTTGGAAATCTGAAGGTTTATATACAAGACATATTGTAATGTGATTGAGTATAATTTATTTTCCTGGATTATGACATGACTAATTCAGAGGCTTGTATTAAACATAAGAGAGTGTGAATGGCTTATTAATTTTAAGTATAGAGAAAAACCATTTTTGTTTCTCATAAAATAAAAATTCAAAATTATTGCTGTGGAAAAGATACACCTGGGGCTTAATAATCATTTTTTATTCAACGAGTAGAAATTATTTTTAAATTTATCAGTACATAAATATTTTATATTTATTTTGCAACATTGTAGAGTTCTGGTCTTACATTGTTGCCTAACATCATTCCACTTTTCTTCTTGCAGACCTGTTTGCTTATTATTATCAATATGTAATCAACATATTTTCTTCATCAGTGGGTTTATGCTTTTATAGTTATAAGAATAATTCAGAGTATTATTGTTAATCCTGACTACCTGTTCTTAAGTTTGAACTTTATTTATATTATATTAGTGTTTGCCTGAAAACAAAAGTTATCTAGTCTGAAAATGGTGCAGTTTAATGTTGTTTTTTTTTTTTTGTTGTTGTTTTTTTTTTTTTGTTTTTTTTTTCCCTCCTCCAAAAGTAGAATAGCCAGACAATGACTGGGATGCTGACTTTCGGTACCAGAATCTGTGGGTTCGAGTCCCACTCTTGGCATGGACATTTATAGCCGTTTGGAATCAGCTTTAAGCAATAGGTCTCAGTCTAATTAGCCCTCGTGTAGCAAAATTTGACCATAATGCTCCAAATCAAACCAAAAGTGGAATAAATTGCATTGAGCATGTATTACTATCATATAAATTATTTAAACAAAAGTTAAGTAGCCTGAAAATCATACAGTTTAGTGAGGGGGGGTTGTTGTTTTTTTCAAAAGAGGAATAAATAAAGAATAAATTGCATTGTGCATGTAATACTATCACCTAAATTATTTATATAAGGTTCCTTCAAAGTTCTTTGCCTACCAGAGAATTTTTACCTTAATTGTTTGAAATGTTAAACCCCCATTACTGATCATCAGTGGTTTTTTTTTTTTTCTTCTAATGCATACTTGTTGTGAGACATTCACCTTTTGTTATCCATCCGAAGTCTTGGCTGGCTACTTTATTATGAGAGCACCATTTAGGTAAATAATCCAACAGAGATAGATAAAAATAATACAAATATAGACCAAAAAACATACAGAAATCAAGCACTCTGGGCATCCACGCACCAACGGCAACATTCTGTATAAGTGCCGGAACTGAACCATAAAACAACATAGAGGTAACCAACAGGTCTCGTCATCAGGGAGCCTAACCATATCAGTTACCTCAAAGGGAACTTTCTGAATAGGATGCAAGTAAGCCCAAAAGACATCCCAAGGCCCCGAGTCCCCCAAGGAAGCAATAAGTCAAAAAGAAAATGAAAAGACAAACACAACTTACAGTATGGGCTCAACGCACCATACATGCAAGCACACAAATAATCCTAATGCAAAGTAAAAGATGCATACATACCGCAATTCCGTAAGTTACGGTTATGGCGAAACAGCAGCCAATTCTATCCTAAAAGTTACGTTATTGTAACATTACTATAGCGCCACCCCCCATTACAGCTTAACCAAATGAAAACATAAAAACTATTCTAAACATCTTTAAAAATTCCTGAGTCTAAATGCCATTTTTTAAAAACTTTTAAATTGCCAAAATTTTTAGGGAAAGCGTTTTTACTTAAGTTTTCCTCGAAAATGCTACAAGCCTCCAAAAAATCCCCAGTGTTGTTACATATGATTTTAATTCTGTAAAGTTGTGAGTAAAAAATATTATAATAAATTTTATAGTTTAAGTTGCTATGGAAATTTGTAAACGTAATAACCTCGAAGTTAAAATCTAACCTTTTATCATATATCGCTATTTTTATTTCTCTATTTTGAATTTTAATTTTTAAAACCAGATAAGTCGCACAAAGATTATTATCGTTAGTCTTGTTTAAAGTTAGTTCCTTTGGGTAGATTTGATTAAGAAATTCCAAATCGTTGCAGCTAAAAATTATGAGGTCATCAATATATCTAAATCCGGTAACATTATTTGAGTTAAGAAATTTAGTTTCATAAAAATGTAAGAATAGGTTGGCAAATGCACTAGAATAGCTATTTCCCATAGGTATACCCTTTATCTGTTTAAAGAAACATAAACGATTAAAGAGATAGTTTTCAAAAATATTAAATTTACATAAATCAATCCAGTCACATTTTAAGATTAAAGTACTATCTAAATAAGCATCATAAATTTCTGAACAGATAATCATTAAATTATCATGCGGAATACTGGTAAACAGGTTTTCAAAATCAAGCGTGTGTATATGCTATCTATATTCTTACTTTTTAAAAAATGTAGAACATCCTGGTTATTATTTATAATAAAGCTATTTTCGGTAACCTTAATTTTATTTAGAATAATTTTTAAATAGCTAAAGAACTTTTTACTGAACTAAGTGTTATAACAATTTGTATTACATGTAACAAACCTAAATTTAGTAGGTACTTTATGGAATTTTATGGTAGGAAACAGGTAAGGGTATTTTATGCTTTTAATCTTAAACTAAAATTTTTTGCTAAAAGCTAAAATCCTATTATCTATTTCTTTTTTGGTAAGGTTAATTTTTTGATAGGTATTATTTAAGTTGTATTCCCTAGAAATTAACTGCTTAAAATAATCTTTACATATAAAACCGAAGTTATTTGCAGCCTTCTCAACAACCGTAATAATAAACTTATTTTTTAAACCCTTAATTTTACTGTATAGAACTTTGTTTAGAAAAAAACCCTCTTGTCCTCCATACCATATTCTTCATAATTCCTTTTTATATCCTGTAAAATATGCACCTTCCACTCCATAAAACCTTCGATAGGCCAATTGTACTTCCTTGCTAATTTTATTATGCAGTAATCTAAATCTTTAGTGATAGAACTTATAATTTGCTTTAAATTTACCTTATTTCTTACCCTAAATTTTGAACCCTTACGTAGAACTTCCCTCAACCTAACATCTTTAACAATATTAAGATCCCCTGTTACAATGTGCCCCGAAATTGGATTAACAAAGTTTTTAAACTCCTCAATATGACAATTACAATCAGAATTAGAAATTTTGCCTAAGTTATGACTATAAAAGTTATAGTTGCAGATTATGTCCCTTAACGTTTTTTGATATTTAAAAGCAATAGCGATTTTCCCACAATCCTTTATTGGTAATAATTTAGAATTATTATGTACAATAGTAGGTAGTTTTAAATGCTCGAAATCTTTATCTAGAAAGTTAATAGTACAGTACTCTACCCCAACATCCCTTCCCCTCTTAGCATCCAAATTAGTCAAGTTAAGCTTGTATTTAATTAAATCTAAAATTATTAGTTTTGTAAACCTCGAAACAAATTTAATTGAAGATAAATGATGCTTGATTACCCACCTTAAACCAGAATTTTTTTGGTTGAATAAAAAATGTTTAATTATTTTAATTTTCTTAAAATCAATAACTAAATTACAAATCCCTTGCAGATCATCCAGTTTCAATTTTGTTTTTAAACTATTGCTATTTTTTCTTCTTTTACCCCTATAATTAGAATGTATATAATTAAACCTATCAATAACCATGAATTTTTTATAAACGCAGTTATTATCTAAATCCACCGGTCCTTCCCCGTTAAGTTTACTGTTTAAACCGTACGGAAATAGTGTTTTAAGCTTACAAATATATACATTTTCAAAATCCAACCTTTTATTTAAATCATTAATCTCATCAATAATATATAATTTAGCCTGCTCGAAGTTATGTACTTGAAAGTGTAGAAGTTCATAATCAAAAGAAGTTTCGTCTTTAAAAATTTTTATTGTAGACCTATGGCTATTAACCCTTTTATTAAACTCAGTCCCCGTTTGCCCAATATAGCATAAATTACATTCTTGACACTCTATAATGTAAATTAATCCCTTACACTTACAAAATAGATTACTATTGCCTGAACCAACCCCCACTTGACTACTGTTTGCCATAGGGCACGTAAGACATCTTTTATCTTTACATTTTGCATATTTTTTTAATTTTAAATTATATAAACATAACAGTTGTTCAGGTAACTTATTAACCACCACACTCCCCTGAACAAGACGTGCAGCAGGGCTCCTTGTTACGGAACGTGACGAGCCATGTCCCATGAGAAAATCTTTGATACTTGTTTGCATAATTATATAAAAGTTGTCCCTATTAGGGGGAGAGGTAATTGTAATGACCAAGCCCACTGCACGGAAGCAGATAACACTAACCACTACACCATGTAAGCGGCCTGGTCATCACTATGGAATGTTTATCTTCCCTTATTATAAAATATTAAAAATTTCTTAGCAGGATGCATATTTTAAGTGATTTAGTTTGCCTAGGAAGCCGTATAAAACAGTTTTAATTGAAATGTATCACATCCTTACCTTGCAGGTAGATCTTTACATCATTAAATACATAAGATACTCCTTTCATTCTTTATGATTTAAGTAACAAAAACAAATTTAATGACAGGCTTGAATTGCATACCTTAAAATTTGAGTTCATATTTAAAAAAAAAAAAAAACTTGGAATTTTGGTCATTTAATGATGTAGTATAAGAATATTAATAGAGCCCACTGCTAATTCTAGTAACATTCAAAAGGTTACAATTTTTAAAGTCAAGGTTCTGGGTTTTAACCTTCTCAAAAGTATATTTTATTGAAAAAGTTTAAAATAATGAATTTTTAACACTATTCAAAATTAAAATTTTCAATAATCTGTGGGTTCAAGAGAAAAAATTTCTGTGTCTTGGATCCAGAGATTGTATCTCCTGGGGGGGGGGGGGCTCTCTTGTTTTTACATTAAGAATGACAAAGCACCAGTTAACCTAGATCTCTGCAGACAAGTACTTTGACTATTAAGCACTACTGATAGATCTAGTTAACTAGCATAGGAATGGAATCCATATATACAAGGGTTGAAAGAGTAATCAAATTTATGTTTATTTTTAATCTAGCTAAACTATTAATTTCACTGTCATTGTATAGATAAATAAGGAAACTTTAAAAAAAAAAAAACCCTAAACTTATTAAACAGTTTAACTGTCAGATGTAGAATTTTAACCAGATAGATGTCTTACATGCCAAGTGATTACGGTGATCATGATTGTAATGCTAAGTGTTGTGCTGATATTTAGATTCCTGAACAGATTCCAATCCAACATGACACTCCAGCAAATTTAAATATATGTGTGAGATGTTTAATTGTATATTATTAATAATTATAATAATATAGGTGGCTTAGTATTTTCTTTATTGGCTGATGGACCTTTAATTTTTTAATAATAAAATCTAATACCTTTGTTTAAAACTTTTCCATTTTCTAAGCAATCTTATTTCTCTTCTTCATTCTGGTATCCCACGGTAATACGATACAAAATAGTTGCGCCATTTCGTTCAAGAAGCAAATGTCATCAACCCAGGGATGGAAAACAGATATTGGCATCTTTATGACTCCCCAAACATCGCAATTTTATCATTGTTTCTCAGAAAGTCTACCCCACACATCGTAATTACCACCCAGACCTTTTCCGAGAATTTTTCCCCGTGAGTTTGTTGATGTCTCGCGGCGGAAAGATATCGCGAAATCAACCAATGAGAAGCCAGGAAGAGAAGGTCTATTTTTCACGCGGAACAACAAAAGAGGCAAAGTGGCTGAGAAGATCCGAACGAACAAAAAGTGAGGAGGGATTCGAAGAGAGGAGACAGAGGATGATACTAGAATCCTGTTTCGATTCAGCGGCAGCTATGAAGAGCAACATTCACCGATAAGTTCCCCCCCCTTCTTTGGACATGTCCTATTCCCGAATTCTAAATCTTTCGACTTTCCTATTATGCCTTTGTTTCTAGATTTCTACTTTTTTTTTTTAGACTGCAGTCATTTCGGTAAAGTACAATTTTAATTATGATTTTCGTTTTCCTTTTATTTTTGAGTTAACTAAAGAATTTTTTTTTTATAAGATCTTAATGGGTTCATTAGCCACCTAAATCAAATTTAATTTCAGTCTATTTTTATTGTGATGTGTAATACTAGAATTTGTTTTATGTGATTAATTTTTTTATGGAATTGTGCCTTGTATGACAGCTGGTTAGATATGTAGAAAACTTAATTTATGTTAAAATATAAATAAACTTTTGTAATTATTACCCCTAAAATTTGTGTCTCGTCCTTTCTTTAAAAGCGTAAGCTTAATGACTTTTATTTTGTTTAAATTTTCCTTTTCAGAGTAAAGTTAAGTTTCTCTTTCAGCTGTCGTTTTTCCCTTATTGAATCTGTTGTAGGTTATTGCGGTAATATTTTAAACTAACTTTTGAGGTAATCACAACACGCCTCATCTTAAATACTATTAAATTTACTGACTAATACTTAAACTCTAATTAAACTTAAGTAATTGAATTAATATATATCATGATAAATTAAGTTAAACTTTTTCTAATGTCTGAATAAGAACAGGCATAACAATATTTCTGGTGCCGTGAGAGCGAAATAAGGGTCTTAAATCAAGTGCACAATTCCTGATGCATATATGTGTAAAATTAGGGGTAATACAAATTTTTTTTTGCGGAGTGCTTATGTTGGAAATTTATGAGTGATTTGTGAATTTTTGTGTGTAATATAACTGGTATTTAATATTTATGTAAAATATAATAGTAACTAATTTCTATTGATAATCATTTTACTGAGAGTTTTGATATTTTGTGTGTATATTGAATTTTGAAAATGACTCTTAATACGGAAAATTCAGGAACATCAAACCCTAATGATAAACAAATACCTAATTTTGGAGAATTTATTCCCATGATCCCGATTTTTTCGGCAGACAATCCAAACATCTCAGTGCATGATTTTTTCGATCACATTGAAATGGTAGCAAAAATCGCCAACTGGTCAAATGACCATAAATTATTTGTGGCTAAATTAAGATTAACAGGTGGGGCTAACAAATTTTTATCTTCTCAACCACAAATCAAAAGCGAAACAGATTTTGAGAGATTTAAAAAAGAACTGATAGATAGATTCACCAACTGCGATTTTAAAGATAATTGTCTTTTAAAGTTCACAACAGCTTGTCAGGGATCTAGTGAATCCACCAGGGCTTACTTAACTAGAATAAGGGGTCTGTCTTACCAATGTTTTCCTAAAGAGGAAAGTACTAGGCAAAAGATGCTACTCACTCAGGCATTAGCTGGAATGAGAGCATCAGTCAGGAGATTTGTAATGTCCCAACCACATGAGAGTTTTGATAATTTGTGGCAATTAGCCCTTAAAGAAGAAGAGTGTGCAGCATTGGAAGCCTCTTCAGCCCAAGTTAACCTTACTATACCGAACACATCATCAAATTTAGAAACAGAATTAACACAAATTAAACAACTGATTCAAAATTTAGCACTTGAGAATGACCGTAAGGTAGCAGAACTGTCGGATGAAGTAAAAAAGTTAAGAGGAGAAAATCACACACGTCCTACTCCACCAACACACGATAGGCACCCAAATTATAGAGATGTGGTTTGTTTTAATTGTTGGATAAGGGGTCATATAAGCAGACTTTGCAGGCAGCCAAGACGTTTTAATCCAGGTCCAAACTATCATGGTTTCCCAAGCCACAGATTTAACAATCAGGGTAATTTAAACTAATTCAGGGGCAGAGCAGGCAAACACCACTGACTTTGAGTAAACCCCTTGAGTGTGTAAGGTTAGATTCTGTATTTAATGTTAATAATTCACTTCCTATTATTGTAGTTTATATTCATGATATCAGAGTTAAGTGTTTAATAGATACTGGGGCGTCTGTGAATTTGATAAACAATATGGTTATAGATAAATGTGCAAAGAAAGGTTACGATACTAAACAGTCAGATTGTGCTTTGAGAGTTTTAGGGATTATCAACGATCAATTAATTATTACCAAAAAGGTTAATCTCACCCTAACGTTTCAGAGAGAGAAAATTAATGTTCAGTTTTATGTAGACACCAACAACTCTAAATTAGATTATGATGCTATTTTAGGGTTACAATTTTTTATTCAGAATAATGTGAAAATTGATTGTAAACAAATGAATATCCAAAATAATAAATTCCATATAGATTGGTTAAATGTAAAAGATAGAAGCAGAGTAAATGTAAATGATAATTATGAATGCAATTTGATTAATGATAGTACTAAGCAAAAAGTGAATAAATTTCAAGGTAATTCTAACAGTCAACATCATGCATCTAACACTAACTTCCAGAGAAATAACAACCAAACCAAATCTAAGCCTTATAAAAGTAATCGCAGAGATACCAATGCTACTCAACTTAACCAAAATATAAACAATCATAATTCAGATAGTCACAATTTAACTGTTACTAATTCTCCCTGTAAAAAACAACCCAAACTAAAGAAAAGTCATATTGAGAACAATCCAGAAGTACAAACCATAAATAAAGATCTTAAAATTGTAGAAATTACAGATAAATCTGGTAATAATAATCATAATAGACATCAAAAGATAAAAAGTACAGATAAAAGTAATTGTAACACTTCTAGTGATATTAATGTAACTAATGTAC
The DNA here is from genome assembly GCA_907164885.2 of Dolomedes plantarius. Lineage (NCBI taxonomy): Eukaryota > Metazoa > Arthropoda > Arachnida > Araneae > Dolomedidae > Dolomedes > Dolomedes plantarius. The sequence goes on from OU015495.1 coordinate 66,616,500, forward strand.
CTAAGAATAATGTTATAGGTAAGGATATGAATAATATTCAGTATGATCACATGCAGTTTCATGATAATAGTGTGATAGGGCGAACATTAATTAAGCATATTATACCTCCTAGGTCAGAACTTTTAGTATGGGTGCATACAGGCAACAAAATGTTAGATTCAAATACTGTCTTAATTCAACCATCAAAACACTCTCTAGCCAATCCATGGGTAGTTTCCAATTCAGTAAATGATAATAATAATGGGAATAAATATTTAGTTAAAGTAGCAAATTTTTCAGATGAGGATTTACATGTAAACAAAAATACAAGATTAGTAAGTGTAGAGCCAATCGTAGTGACTAAAGTAGAAAATGCAGAAGTTAATGTGATAGGAGAAAAATCAATAGATGAAGATCTTGAATTATTTGGAGGACAATTTGATTTGGCACATATACAAGATGAGGAGCAGAAATCTAAGCTGTTAGCTCTTTTACATAAACATTCGGATGTATTTGCAGATTCAGTGCAGAAATTGACTGGCTGCAACACTGTTTCCCATAGAATTTATTTATCTGATGAAGTACCAATTAGGCAAAAACCATACAGGACTCCTCATGCATTGAAAGACGAATTAAAGACTCAAATCAATCAATTATTAGATTCAGGGATAATTTCTGTCAGTGATTCACCCTATGCTTCTCCAATTATTTTAGTCAAAAAGAAAAACAATTCTTACCGGTTAGTTTGTGACTATAGAAAGTTAAATGTGAAAACCCAACCTCTTCCATTTCCCTTGCCATTAATTACTGATTTATTAGATTCATTACATGGGGCTAAATTTTATTCATCTCTCGATTTGTGTTCAGGCTATTGGCAGATGAACTTAAATCCTGCAGACAGACACAAGACTGCTTTCTGCACTGACTTTGGTTTATATCAGTGGAATAGGTTACCACAAGGGTTAAAGAATGCTGCCTCCTCTTTCCAAAGATTACTAGAAATGGTTTTAGCAGGTTTAAAAGAGTGGAATATTAATACTTATTTGGATGATTTAATAATAGCTTCAGAAACTTTTGACGAACATTTAGAGAAATTAGATATGGTTTTTAAACGTCTAAGTAAACATAATTTAAAAGTTAATCCAGCAAAATGTCAATTAGTCAGGGATAAAATTGTATATTTAGGTTTCCAGATAGTAGATGGCAAAGTTCTCCCAGATTCACGTAATGTGGAGGCTGTGAGGAATTTTCCTATACCCAAGAATAAAAAACAAGTTAGATCATTTTTAGGTCTTTGCAACTTCTATCGAAAATTTATCAAAAATTTTGCTCATATTGCCATACCATTAACAAATTTAACTAAACAGAAAGTCACGTTTGAATGGGGAGATGTAGCTGATGTAGCATTTAATGAACTTAAAGAAAATTTAGTATCTTATCCTTGTTTAATGTTACCAAATGTAAAAGACAATTTTATTTTGAATACTGATGCTTCAGGTTATGCGATTGGTGCTGTTCTTAGTCAAAAGGGAGAGGATGGTATGAATCACCCAGTGGCTTATGCGAGTAGACGACTTAATGATGCTGAAACAAGGTATAGTGTATTTGAGAGGGAAACGTTAGCAGTAGTTTGGGCTATTAATTATTTCAGACAGTACTTATATGGCAGAAAATTTAAATTGTTTTGTGATCAAAAAGCTCTCTCTTATGCACTCAAACTCAAAGACAGCGGTCGTGTTGCTAGATGGGTGTTAGCTCTTCAGAATTATGATTTTGATATTGAACATGTACCAGGGAAGAGCAATGTACCAGCTGATGTTTTGTCGAGGTTAGTTAACGTAGCTACAGTTCAAGAAGTTGACACTAAAATTAACCCTTTTCCTCATAATAGACTTAAATTAATGCAGCAGACAGATGGTAAATGTAAAAACTTAATTGATCAATTAAAGACTGTCTCAGAATTAAATATTAAGGGTAATATTTACTTTTTAAGAGATGATATTTTATATTGCATTCCAAAATATAATAAGTCTAAATTTAACATTGAAAAATTATTTGTTCCAAAAACTTTAATATCAGAGGTACTTGCTCTTGCCCACAATTCCATAACTTCAGCACATCCAGGTCTTAAGAGAACGTTATATCGAGTGAGAAAAAATTATTATTGGCCAGGGATGTATGCACATATCAGTAATTATGTTTTATCCTGTGTATCGTGTCTTGAAAGGAGAGGTTTTAAAACCAAACAAAAAGCTCCATTACAAAGAATTCAAATAACTAGTAGACCTTTTGAAAGAATAGGTATGGATGCTGTTGGTCCTCTACCGATCACTGAAGCAGGGAACAAATACATTCTGGTCATTAGCGACTATTTTACTAGATGGGTTGAGGCTTACCCAGTAACTGACATTAAGACTGAAACAGTAACATCTATATTAGAAAAATTTATTTGCACGCATGGTATACCTGAACACATGATAACAGATAGGGGGTCTTCATTTTTAGCACATAGCATTCAAAAAGTATATGAAAAGTTAGGGATAAACAAACATTGTTCTACGAGTTATCATCCTAGCACTGATGGTGTTGTGGAAAGGGTTAATGCTACCATCATTAACTCCCTTAAACATCTAGTAGACTCCACTGTAAATGAGTGGGATAGATATCTGCATTTTGCAGTTCTTGCTCACAGAACGGCTTTTCATTCAGCCATAAAAGATACACCCGCACATCTGGTGTATGGTAGGGATCTTACTTTGCCATTAACCCTTCTCACTTCTCCATCTGCTAGATCATATGCAGATCAAAGAGATTTAGCTGAAGATTTAACTTTAAGAATGCAAGAAGCTTTTAAAACAGTGAAAGAGAATTTAATTATAGCAGCCGAGAGACAGGAAAGTTACCGTTTGAAAAATTGTAAGAATAAAAATATCAAAGTAGGCGATTTAGTTATGTTGTTCACCCCAGCCACTAAGGTTGGACAATCAAAAAAGTTTACTAAATTCAATAGGGGCACATATAGAGTAAAGGAACAAGCTGGTCCTGTTAATTTTAAAATTGTTAATATTACTGCTCCCAATGATGAACAGACAGTACATGTAGATAGGTTAACTTTAATTCCAGATAGAATAATTTTTCCTTCATTAACAACTTCCCCTCCCTCTCCGAAAGTAAATGTTAAAAGTCAAGATGAATCTCAGTCTAATTATGTAGATGATCAAGAAACTTTGCCTTTTTTCCCTCCCCTTAGACGTAGACCAAATTATCAATATCTTATGCCAAACTTTTCTACAACCGATAATCTAACCCAAAACAATGTTATTAGTAATGATTATAATGGACCAGCTTCTCCCTATGCTCTAGATGATATTGAAATATCTGATGTCAGCTTTCTAGACAATAATAGTGATTTTAGTAATTCTTCAGTGGTTCAGGATACTAGTGTAAATGATAACGTGCAGTCTAATGTTAACTCGAGAGATAATCATTCAACAAACTCCCAAATTGTGACACGCAGTAAAAATACGAAGTCCACTGCCAAATACTACTACAGTTTAAGGCCCAGGGACAGTAATGGGTTCGTGAAGAAAATTAGCAAAAAATGAAAATGTGTTTTTTTTATCGATTATACCTTGTATGTGTAGAATATTTTTTTTGCTGTTTGATAATTCCGCTTCATATCATGAGTACAATGTGTTGTTAATTTACATTTTCATATATGAAACTTTTGTTTGTTTATATATATATATGCTATTTTTTTAAAATATTTGTAACATTTCGTTGGTGCAAAGCTACATATTACGAGGGAGAATCCTCGTGGCTGCCATGTCATGGATCCTTCACAAAACCTTTCAACAAGGACACAAGGACTCTCATGGCGAACTGCTTTGGCCTTCACTGTATCACGGCTCCCACTCTAGTCAAGTCCTTTTACCAATATTCATATTCATGATTCATTTCAATTATTGTTATGAATGGATAACCGGTCTCATCTCCACATCTTCAACCTGGCCAGGAGTAGAAAGATCCGCTGGCGGAGACATCTACGGGAGTGTGCAGAGGAGAAATGTTCATCCAGTTTCAACAGTATTTAATCCCGTCATCAACCTTCACACCTTATAACAGTTCATTGACATTTACCTGCAGCTGCAATTCATCACGTCAGAGAGTGGGGGGCCGGGGTGCTATGAATGATCAATGGTTCAGTCACTTCGACTAAAGTCTACGACCAAAAGAACTCTCTTACATGATATCGAACACTACTGATCACAGTGTTCTTGTGCCAATGATTCCTCTGCGAAAGAATTTGCGCTAATGAGTGATAGCAAAGAGTGTCCTCTATATTAGAAGTTCATTTACATTTTTATTGCGGTTAGGTAATGTGCTTATGGCTTGGTCCATCATAGGATCATGAAAATTTTGTTATCAAGGTACTACAGTGTGTCAAGCGTCTTCCGTATATCTATGTAATTGATGATAGTTTTGTGATTTTATGATTCTTCATGTTTATAAGTTTTTTTTTTTTGTAGTGATTTTATGTTTCGGCTCAGCGTACAATCACGAATCATTTTGTAGCCAAACCAATTTCCTTTTGTTGTTTTCGTTTTTTGTGTACTCAAGTGGTACTGTGTAACACCTGTTGGTTCCTCGACAAGTTTTCTTTCGTATTCATGTATACAAGGGTTATTCTTATTTATAATAAGATCATATGGGGTTCTGTATAAATCCATAAAAATTTTTTTGACAAAAAATTTTTTCCATCAGGGGGAAGTATAATGTTGTGCTGATATTTAGATTCCTGAACAGATTCCAATCCAACATGACACTCCAGCAAATTTAAATATATGTGTGAGATGTTTAATTGTATATTATTAATAATTATAATAATATAGGTGGCTTAGTATTTTCTTTATTGGCTGATGGACCTTTAATTTTTTAATAATAAAATCTAATACCTTTGTTTAAAACTTTTCCATTTTCTAAGCAATCTTATTTCTCTTCTTCATTCTGGTATCCCACGGTAATACGATACAAAATAGTTGCGCCATTTCGTTCAAGAAGCAAATGTCATCAACCCAGGGATGGAAAACAGATATTGACATCTTTATGACTCCCCAAACATCGCAATTTTATCATTGTTTCTCAGAAAGTCTACCCCACACATCGTAATTACCACCCAGACCTTTTCCGAGAATTTTTCCCCGTGAGTTTGTTGATGTCTCGCGGCGGAAAGATATCGCGAAATCAACCAATGAGAAGCCAGGAAGAGAAGGTCTATTTTTCACGCGGAACAACAAAAGAGGCAAAGTGGCTGAGAAGATCCGAACGAACAAAAAGTGAGGAGGGATTCGAAGAGAGGAGACAGAGGATGATACTAGAATCCTGTTTCGATTCAGCGGCAGCTATGAAGAGCAACATTCACCGATAAGTTCCCCCCCCTTCTTTGGACATGTCCTATTCCCGAATTCTAAATCTTTCGACTTTCCTATTATGCCTTTGTTTCTAGATTTCTACTTTTTTTTTTTAGACTGCAGTCATTTCGGTAAAGTACAATTTTAATTATGATTTTCGTTTTCCTTTTATTTTTGAGTTAACTAAAGAATTTTTTTTTTATAAGATCTTAATGGGTTCATTAGCCACCTAAATCAAATTTAATTTCAGTCTATTTTTATTGTGATGTGTAATACTAGAATTTGTTTTATGTGATTAATTTTTTTATGGAATTGTGCCTTGTATGACAGCTGGTTAGATATGTAGAAAACTTAATTTATGTTAAAATATAAATAAACTTTTGTAATTATTACCCCTAAAATTTGTGTCTCGTCCTTTCTTTAAAAGCGTAAGCTTAATGACTTTTATTTTGTTTAAATTTTCCTTTTCAGAGTAAAGTTAAGTTTCTCTTTCAGCTGTCGTTTTTCCCTTATTGAATCTGTTGTAGGTTATTGCGGTAATATTTTAAACTAACTTTTGAGGTAATCACAACACGCCTCATCTTAAATACTATTAAATTTACTCCCTAATACTTAAACTCTAATTAAACTTAAGTAATTGAATTAATATATATCATGATAAATTAAGTTAAACTTTTTCTAATGTCTGAATAAGAACAGGCATAACATAAGGAATTCCTAGTTGTCCCTTCAGTGAATTCATCCCATGGATATATATTCTCAAATACTTTTGGGACTTCTGATCTAAATAAACATTACAATGTATTGTTTATGCCTTATGTTTGTATATTTCTCTTTGAAATGCTTATAATATGTATTTTCTACTACTTAGGATATTACAAGTTTAAATATTATTGATGCTAATGACATAGGAGAGCTCCCATTTGCAAGTGCTTCATATAATAAACCTACAATTATAAATGTCAAAAAGAACAATGAATTTAGAAAACATCAGAAAGGGAAACGGAGTATTGTTTGGACTTATTTTACTGCTTTAGATGACAAAAAAGCAATGTGTTGTGTAAGTTTATTACTATCTTATTCTATAACTTTAATTATTTTAATATCTATTAAATTATAACATTTTGTTTTATAACTGCTTATATTTTAATAAAGTTGGTATATATTTATGTTATCAAAATTATTTATGCTTCAAATGCTGAAGTTTGAAATTTTTTTCTCTTTCATTTCATTTTTTGTAATAAGAGAAATGCTGAAAAAAAAATGCTTTCCTTTTAGAATGTTTGTATTTCTTGTTTCTTTTTTAATATTTTTATTTATTTATTTATTTTATATTTTGTTGTTGTTGTTGTTGTTATTTGTAGAACGGAACTTTTCATTTGCATTATCTTATAAAATTTTTATGAATTGTAACACAAATTTGTTTTTAAAGAAATGAGTTTTATAACAATGTTGTGTCATTTCATCACTGAGGACTTCAATTACTGAAAAGTATAGCTTTAACATCAGCACTGTATCCTATAAGAAAAACCATTCCTATATATATATTTCAAACTTTTAATCACAATGAACATTTCTTTACCATAATTCATGAATTATCTTGTCTTTTGAAAAATCTATGTGAAGTTAATCGCTATTTAGTTTAATGACTAGTCCACAGTTCTTTGTTACACACTTTAGCCATTTCTAAGACTATTATCATTTCATGTTTATATGTTTCATGTTACTATGGATAAAATATATCTATAAATAACACCCATGATTTTATATATCTATAAATAACTCCTGTGATTTTCAGTAATATCATAATTATATATATTTTAAGTATTTTGTGAGGAAACTTCTGAAAAATGTTCCATGCTGTGAAGAGTAAAGCGATCTTTTAATTTCTTTTCTTAAATTAATTTCCATATGATTGAGAGAGAGATTTTCTTGAACATTTGTTATTATCTCTTATTTAAAATTAAAATGACAAAATTTTATTTCTTTTAAACATACATCTTTGTTTATCAAAATCTCATTTCAAATATTTTTCACGAGTCTGTATGCAAAAAATAAGTTGCTTGTCAGTTCTATTGCGTGCAACATATTTTCTGTGAAACAGCTTTATTGCTGCTGAATAGTATATATTATTCAAATACTTTCCCTATATGGTTTCAAGTAGATTTTTATTTGTCTAAGAATTACACACTATCTTTATTAATAGTGCTTTTTATCTTATCTGAGTCATATTATTTATGTCATTCCTTACAATGCAGGACACAATATTCTTTTATTTTGTTATTTTAACTGATTATCATATCTAATTTATTTCAGATCTGCCAGAAAGTTATATCTTATTGTGGGACCCCAACTAATCTGGTCTACCATCTTTCACGTTATCATCCTGTTGAAGGTGATGTTGTTAAAAGTAAACAAGCCAGTAACATTAAGTATCAGTATTTATCCAACAAACTTCCAAAACCATGTGTTTCTGATAAAAAGAGAAGAAGCCAAACTATTAGTATAATGCCACCTGTCACATTGGAAAAAGCTCCTATTGCTATTATGCCAAAGAAAACTAACGTTACAGAAAAAATTATTGAAATGATGCTTGTAGATATGTTACCTGTTAATATTATTGAAGGACAAGGTTTTAAGAAATTGATAACTGCTCTAGAACCTTCTTATAAAATTCCCTCTATTAAGGAATTTTATATTGATCATATCCCTAAGAAATATTATACAGAGTATAAAAAAGTTCAAAACCTTTTGAAAGAAGCAGAAAAGGTACACGCATCTGTGGAGTTGTGGACTGGCTATGAAGATATGAGTTTTATAACAATTTCATCTCATTTTGTGACTGAGGACTTCCATTATAGAAACTGTGTGTTGAATACATTCAGAGTTACAGAAACTAATCCAGAACATCTAATGACTCACATTGTCTCCAGTATTTCACAGTGGGATTTATCTTTAGATGTTATGTGCATTGTCACCGATGGAACAGAAATGCTCTCAAAAGCTTCAAAATTGACTGGATGGAAGTGTATCAGTTGTTTTGCATATATACTTAATGATACCATCCAATCATCCTTAGCTTCTTCAAGTGAACTTACAGCATTGGTTGAAAAGTGTCGTAAAGTGGTAGCTTTTGTTCGAAATAATGACTCTGCTAAACAGCAGCTCCTTGAAGCTCAGATGCATGATAAAAATTTAAAAATGCAGCATGCTCAATCTCAAGTAATGGACATTAATGCAGCTACAGATGTAAAATATCCACTAAAAGTGAAAAAGGATAATCCCAGTGAATGGATCAGTACTTTCTATATGTTGCAAAGAATTGCAACATTAAAGAATGTATTGATTAAAATTCTCAATAATTTTTCATCATCTATTGAAATATTAACAAAAAGTGACTGGACTGCAATCGATGAAACCATTAGTTTATTAAAAGCCTTTGAAGTTGTGACTTTAGAATTATGTAACGAGCCATACCAGTTTGCTTCTAAAGTCATACCTGTTACTCTAGGATTAAATTCTCTGGTGAATAATTGTAATACACTAACACTGAACAGCATAGAAAAAGTGAGAAAAGACATTTTAGCTCAACTGCGTAAACGCTTAGGTCAAGTAGAACATAATTTGATGTTAGCTATGGCTACTGTATTAGACCCTAGATTTAAAAATATTGCTTTCCAGTCAGAGACAGCTGTTGAGGCAGCTATACAAGAACTTACAACTGAAGCTAGTAAAGAAGCTGTTAATAGTTGTGCAATAGAACATTTGACAGACAGCGACAGGAAAGATGGGCCTTCTTGTACCGATAGTCTGTGGGAAGGTTTTGAAAGAAAAGCTACCCCTAAGAAAGCATCAGCAAGAACTGATGACATTATAAATAGTGAAATTAAACATTATTTAGAAGAACCACTTCTTGACAGAAAAAAAAATCCCTTTTTATGGTGGAAAACTCAAGGACAAGCCCAATTCCCTATTCTGTCTAAAATAGCTAAGCAGATCTTATGTATTCCTGCTACCTCAATTCCCCCAGAACGAGTATTTTTAAAGAAAGGAAGGATGTTTGCTGAGAAGAGAAAATGTATAAAACCAAAATATGTTGATCAATTCATATTTCTTAATCAGAACATTGAGTGAACTGGCATGAAATGCATGTAAAATATATCAGTATTTTTATCAGATGTGTAGTGTCATATTTTGGAACTATTTATCATGAAATGAATGTTTTTTTTAATGTATTAATCCTCTGATTTTTCTGTTGTTATTGAAAGAAAAAATAAAATAATGTAAATATTGTTTATTTTTATTTGTAATTATAGTTACTTTCAAAGACCTTTAGCAATATATATTTAAATGGATTATGTCACTACTCTCATATTTCTGCTTTATGATGGCTTTTAAATTATTAAGGGGATGTAGTAGTAGAAGTATTTTATCTCTAGAATTCATCATATAGTAAATTATACAGGTTAAAAACTAAATAGTAAATTTCATTCTGTGTCAAGCTTCAAACTGTGCTTTGTGCTGTTTATTTGGAACAGCTTCCCAATTGACCCGTTTTCTCACCAATTTTTTTCACGCCAACTTTGTTGCCATTGTTGTTTACCACAGCCCTCCGCACGGCAAGTGAGTAAGACTGGTTCTTAAATCCCGCCCCCTTCCCGCTACTCGTCGGATAGCATGCAACACAGCTTATTTATTAAACTTTTACAATAAAATGATAGGGTAAAGAGATTTATTAATAAATAAAACTTACTTGTAAATATCCAGTGATGATTTTTAAAATATTGAAGTTTATTATTAAAAAACGTCGTTCTTCTTACGGCACTTAAAACTACTCACCAAAAGAGAACATTCCCTTAGAAATCGGTGATAAACGAGACTATTTCTAGAAATATCAACTATAAATAACCTACTTGGGATACCGTCCGAGCAGAACTCATGCTTACCACCAATTTTGCAATCCGACTTGGATAGTCTAACTAATGCAGCCTGATATTTAGAAACAATACTGCTAATGGGCAACATAACTATTTAGTTTAATTTAATAAAGCATTAAAAAATTAAGAGTTTTTTACAAAGTAAAAGTAATAATTCTAAAATAATATCTAATTGACAAACTTAATCACTACAATCTATTTGAAAATTTAATGTAAATATATTATATATTAATATAGTAAACTATTTATATAAACTCTAAAGTATAAAAACTCTAAAAATGAAGTTAGAAAATCGTATAGTCACCAAGCACATGTTAATCCAATGAAGAATCCGTCGGTCAAGCAGCTAACAGAGCAGAAAAAAATCTGAACTAACTTTTGACCTCCTGAACCGGCTAGCTTAATATTACAGCAACCCTTGTGACGTAGTTCGTCATCAAGGCGGGTTTTCCAAGTCCAGGAACGAACCGCACCACAAGGATTGGCACGAAATCGGGTCAATAAGGAATCTAAGCCATTTATTTCAATCTTAATGGTTAAAAGATATTTCTTGCTAATATTTTCAGCAGTTTTTCTAGATTATTATGGCTGCCATTCCTCAAACTGTTGGAGAATTTTTTATGTTTGTGAATTTTAAGACTATATAATCCACACCTATATCACGAAGAGCAAAATTAGAATCCTTACTAACAACCTCCTAACTAACCTACAAGTTGTGAAGTCAACTTGTTCTACCTTGTGGAAATCTTGTTAGCTTTAAGTCCATAGTTTAAATGAATATTAGATTCCTTGTCAAAAATCCATACTTAATATTTCCAAACGTTTCATGCCCTGCTTGGTAGGACATTATTGCATGTATTTCAATAAGTGTTGGAACATTTTCTTTCACTGATATTTTTTTTTTTAAATCATTTTATTTGCAGAGAACATGCCTTTTAATTTTTTGTCATTTTGATTTTTTTTTTTTATGAATTACGTTCGGGGGAAAAAAATAACATCAGTGATTCAAAAATATATACACCTATACCTCGCTTTACGGCCTAGATACATTCCGGAAAAGTTGGCCATAAAGCGAAAAGCCATATAACGAATCAATTATTTTGATACAAACCCATACAAATTTAATTGGATCTGTTCCAATTTTTTATACATTATATAGTTTTTAGTTCATAAAGCATTTTATTCTTTTAATTTCCTATAAAAATGCTTAGATAAAAATAAAAGTACAAAACAGCGTAATAATAAACAGAAATTCAAAAATAAACATATAAACGAAAAACAAAAGAAATCATATGCACATATGTATACATATAATAAAAAACATAAAATAAAATACCTAAAAATTGTTAACATGATGACGAACATTAACATGAAGAATCACTAAGAGTTAATATGCTGCCATTATCACTTTCCACTGTTGTGGCCATATAATGAAACGTGGGCTGTAAATTGAAAAAGTGCCATAATTAAAAAAGGCCGTTATAGCCAAATGCCGTATAGCAAGGTATAGGTGTAATAGATTTTGATATTTTATCAATGTTTATGCTTAAAAAATCAATTTTAAGTCTTAAAAAAATGTCCTGTCCCTTTATTTCTACTTTTACATTTATGCAGTTATGCAATAAAAAAGTTATTAAGGGACTTCACAATTAATTTTCTAAACCATATATGTATTCACACATTTATAAACTATTATTATGATTTACCTTCCCTGCACAAAAGTATTTTTAAGTGCATATGATCTTAGCTGCTTTTTCCAACTTTTAAACTATACTAATTCTAGGTTTGAGTCACCTATATAAAATATTCCTTTCTTATACCTATACAGTGGTACTTTGTCTCTCAATGTTAATTGGTTCCAGAAGGCACGATAAGTACCAAACAAATTTTTCCCAATGTAAACTGAAATATTCTGTTCCTGAACTCCTGAAATTTCAGACTTTCCTTGGAAATTTATAAAATTATGAGGTTGAATTTGGATACAAAATCTCAAAATTATAGAGACAAATAAAAAACAATAACTAGACAAAATAAAATAAAATGTAACTTCACTTAACATGTATTGAAAGGAGTTCATGGCTTAATGGGATGGTGGCAAGAGGCTTTTTGCTTGGAAGGGGAGTCAATAAAACAACAGGTTTTTTTTTGTCTTTTCTGTCTACAATTGAACCCTGCCGGAGATTTTGATTTAGGATGTTTCTTAAGAAACCTATCGAGCAAAACTTTGTTCTGCCTTTGTTTCTCAAGTCCATATTTCAACTCGCTAGAGCTATGTCAGGGATTTTCAATAAAATGTTGTAATTCAACCCATTTAGAACAAATTTCTTGTAGCAGTGCAATAGGGGCTTCCTACCTCCTCACTTGAAGAAAGCTCCTCAGCCACTATATGTTGCTGCTCTCGTTGAAGTTCCTGCAACTTCTCAGTGCAGAGCTCTTCTTGTTTTCTACTAACTCTTTAGTGTCTTCTTCCTTGACTTCCAGGCTCATGGACTTTCCCACAGACACTATTGGTACAGCCCTAAAGCCTCCAAAGTCCCTGGAGTTACCCCCATCTGTGTTCTGCAGCAAGATCAGACACAACTACAACTCTCATACTTAACTATTGTCTTATCTTGGTTCTCAATTTTTGCTGAGTGATATCACTAACCTTCTTCAAACTCATGACTTATACAAACCAAAAAAAAAAAAATGGAAATAAAAGTAATAGTAAAGTATGTGGAGGTTCTATTCTGAATGCGATACTCGCACATCAATCTCTGTTTCATCCAGAGAGATGGGATTGCCTGGTAGCAAATGTGACAAGTACCGAGCAAACGTTGAGTACCAAGGTATGACTGTACATGACAGGTTGTAGTTTTGACTGCTTAGTGATTGCAAATATAATCATCTGCAGCAGCCTTAGACCTAGGTTTTGCCCTTGTTTTGGGTTCCTTAGCAAAGCATAGCTGAGTAATTGCTGATGTGTGTGCTGCTTTAAATGCATTCTAATACTGCCTCACTAAAGTTACACACTAATAGTATAAATCTATCATGTTTTCCTAATCTCTTATGTCTTAAATAATCACTGTTCTTCCAGTTAGGAACTTCATAAATATATTTTTTTTCTAAAAATGACATCTAATGGTGGGAAAAGAAATATGCGATGGTGTAACTAATGTCTGCCATGTATAGACACATTAAAAGCAAATTCTAAGACATTTTGGTGATTAAAAGAATGACATGATGTAGGCTAGCTGCATATTACATTTCTCTACTTAGAATCGATGCTAATGCCAATGAAAGTATGTAACATAAAAGAAAAAATATTTTATTTAGAAAATTTTAAATTAAAATTTTATATCTACAGTTCATGCTTTAAAATACAGTTTATGTATTTTCCTTCTTATATTTGAATCAACATCTGGTATACGAGTAGAACATCGAACTGCTTTCTACAAAAGAGAGAAAAACATTAATCATAAAAACTTTTTATGCTGCTAAAAGAACAATCTACAAAATGCAGAAAAGAAAAAAAAAATTCGATTGATCTGTCAAATCTATTGAGATATTTTTAGTCCTGAACTACCATCAGAAAATCTGCTTTGACTACTCAACTGTTAAGAGATCTTTAAAAAGTTCAAAAGTACATAAATATACATATACAGTAAAACCTTGTTTATCCGGACTAACTAGGACCATAGACAATCCGTACAATCAAAAATCTGGGAAGGGCGCAGTAGCCCAGTTTGCAAGGGCAGCGGGATAGTGATCTGAAAGTAACTGGTTCGATGCTCGTCGTTGACAAATCCACTGCTGTATACACTAATGGTGGCTGGAGTAAGTAAAATCTGTCGTGGCTACAATGTCCTCCAAGTTCTCAAAATTACCTCTGGAGGTGCAAGGTCAAGTGTTCTGGTCTCGTCACTTGACTTGGTTCAAAATTACAAGACTGGCCAGTTCGGACTCCAACCCTTGTGGTGCCAGTGAAAACAGGAGCCGCACCTTCATTGCCCACAGCCTTCGAGACTTGATCTGATGTTGCTGTTGGTCAAGTGGCATAAGCAACAACAATAACAAAAATCCAGATAATACGGGTAATAAGCAAAACTAAATCCTTAACTAAGCAGACAACCATTTATTACGATAAAAAAAACTATGTTTTGTTACATGATTACATAGTATTGTTTACAAGACATTAAGAAATATAAAAATAACTTTTCTGAGTCAATCCACATCAATGCCCTGTGACGCTCTAGTAAAGCTTTCTTAAACTCAACAAAAAGCATTTTATTACCATAATTTATTGTACAATCTATGCAGGAACTATACATTAAATCAAACTAAAAAGTGAATATTTGGCATACTTATAGTTACGCTCTTGCTATCATAGTTAAAAATTATTTAATGTAAACATTAAATAATAAAAAAAAGGCTACAAATCTGATCCGAATTATCCGGAGATCTGGATAAACGAGGTTTTACTGTACAATATCAATGAGAGAGTGATATTTCAAGATTTAAAACTTTAACTATTCAAAACTCAAAGTTGTTAAGTAATATAGAGATACATTTCAATAAACTTAGAGAAGATACTGTCCTAACTTATGATGCAATAAAAAGATGTACATCAGCATTTGAAACGAATTATACAAATAATTGTATCATTTATATGACTTTTTAACAGCATATAACAGATTATCCAATTTGCAGGGAAATTTTATATAGTTAGTGTTTAGGATTCACACGTAAGTTATAATTAGTAAAAAAGAAACTATTTGAAGTACTATTTCAAAGAATTTTCTACATTTCTTTTGTTTTCAGTTTCAACTATTAATTATTAAAAAAATAACTTGCATTTTAAAGAAAAGTAATAGAAATTGTTACAATGTGAAGTATAAACTGAAATAAAAAATTATTTTGACCCAAATTACGCCTGACTCCTGGAAGTTTCAACTTAAATATATTTTCTCACTTTTTGCTTGCAATATTTTTCATTCTATAGTAGTCACAAATTGCTCAGGAAAACAGTACTATATACTAAGTCATAATATCTGTGTTTGCTGTGTCAAGGGTGTCAAGTCCAAAATCGTAGTTTTGAGAAAAACGGGATTGAAAATTCCAAATTTTCCCTGATGAATAAAACTATTTAGAAGTGGAATTGGACTTAACTTTCTGTACCCTGCAGTAGCCCTTGATTATTCAAACATGCTTGGTTTGATAACTCATTTTAGCCCATTTGGGATTTAATACCTGTGATGAAACACTTTCGATTTTAAAGAAAAATTACATTTTTTAGAGAGATAAAGTGATCGAAGGCTCTTTTTAACACATTTTGGTTAGAAAGTTAGGAAGCCGCCTTTGATTAGAGGACGGAACAATCGTCTTTGTGACTTAGCCAATTTAAAAGCGGCGGTGCACGGTGGGAGTAGGTTGATTGCAGACGTAGATAAGGAGATGGCACCAGAGTTTGACGTTAAAGTAAAATACCCTATTGTAAACAAATTTATTGGGTCTGTTTGGGAGGTAGACCGCAAAACACGTGGACTGGACTTTGGGTGGTCTGTTTTGTGACGCAAGGAAGGCGTGCAATGTTTGAGGGGTTATCCAATCAAAGAAATGAAAATTGATGCTAAGTGGTGGATTTTTGAAAGCTTTCCTGAATGGATTAGGAGTCATGAGAAGGCATGGACATTATTGTGAAAAAATAAAATAAATAGAAGAGTTTTTTTTTAGGGATTCACTTCTGCATGCGGGCCCGGGTTCCCTTTTCACCGGTGCTTAGCATTGCAGGTGATGATGACATTGTCTATTTTTAATTATCGAGGAACAGTTGAGCTTGCCCGGGAGTTCCCGAAGAAATATGTCGTGTAGCGGAGCAGAAATCTGGTTGAAGTGTTCCGATATGATAGTCACCTGATCCTGATACTAGAATTTGTTTTTTACTGATGATGAAAATCTGGTTACTGTCTTCACCGATAAATAATGTGAGAATAGAGGTGGAGAGAATTGCGACTTCACGATGGAGTGCCAATTTGAGTCTTCCGGAGATGAAAGGAGCGGAAGAAGCAGACGATAGATGCCTACAACAGTATAAAGATTTTGAGTGCATGCTACCTGAGAAAGAAGAAAGGAGATCCCAAGCCTGATGATGAGATCGTCACCCGTGTTCCAGTGCGGTTAGCATCCAATCGAGTGAGTGTCAAATCATTTGTCTTGTTCAGACCCAACCTCAAATTTTTGAATGATTAAGTGCGGGATCAATGTTTTTTCGGTTTTAGAACATAGATTTTTGAGAGCTAGTAAGTCTTTGACTTAGGTAGAATAAATAAATTTATGCTCCCTGAATCCAAAAGGTGTAGGGTTAATTACATACATGTCATTAAATGTGAGTTGGGGAGAAATGCTAAAAGATTAGAAAAATGAGTAAACTGTGTACTAAATTTTGTTGATATTTTTATTGATTTAAATTGTAAATAGTAGTGTTGTAAATAAATTAGTTTTTTTTTGTAAATATGAAAATTTAGTCAGTTATCCTTGTGTTTGTAGTTGATCTAAAGGAAGGTTTAGTTAAAGGAAGCAAAGTTTGTTTGACTTGTTCGTTTGCCAAATTGTTTTGAACTTTGGGTTGTATTCAACCAAATAAATCTTAAAACACAATGCACCCAAATAATTTCTATATATAAGTAATTTGTACTAACCAAAATAATTTACGAATCACGTCCAAAATAAATATTCAAGACAGGCAACACGACAACACCCTTTACACAGCAAACACAGGTATAATAACAGCATAATTCTCAAATCTAATGGTCTTCACATTCTGTTTCTCCAAAATGAGTATTTTTATGTATATCTTCAAAAATAAAGACTATTGAGAGGGAAATGTCATAATTTAGAAAATTAACTTTTTTTCATGACTTGCAGACTGATTTTTGGTATGTATTTACAGTTGTATAAAGTTTGTTATTCAACTGTTAATAAAAAGATCTAAATACAGCTGAAAATATATATTTGTTATGCTTATCACAGAAATCAAAACTAGTTCACAAATGCCTTCTAATTTTTTTTATTTTTTTATAAAGGACTGAATAGAATGTTAACTTTAGTGAATTAATCTATACAGTAACATTGATAATTATTATACAGTCGAACCCCGTTATAATGAACTTCAAGGGACCAAAGGTTTTGTTCACTATATCTGAACTGTTAAGAAAAATACTAGAGTTCACAAAATGTATAACTCATTAGTTGAAATGTGTATTCAATAATGATGTATTAAAAAATGATAAAAATCTATTAAAAAGATCATTAATGAATTAAATTGACTAAAATTGATTAAATTAAACTGACACAATACTAATTAAATTATGTACAATAGAAAAATGGAGGAACCAAAATTATCATTCGTTATATCCGTGAGTTCATTATATACCGGGTTCACTATAATGGGGTTCGACTGTAATTATAGCTATGTAATAAAAATACATATTAGATTTGATTTCTGTTTTTATTATCGTTTTTCAAAGATGAGCTACAGAGAAAAGATTAAATGTCTCAAGGTAATTAGGACACTCAAAATTTTTACATCAAATGCACCTATCTTTCAATATTTCCCCTCAGCATGTCTAACTGAGTGAGTGTTTAAAAATAATAATAATTTAAACATTAAAGAGTATAGATCTCTGCTAATTCTAGTAATTTAAAAAGGCAATGTTTCAAGTGTAAAGCTGACCTGGGCTCGTAAGCCCACACAGCAGGTGTCTACTGAAGCCTGGCCACCTCGGCAGCAACCCCCTAACTTTGGATTTTCAGGACTGGACACTCAGACCCACACCCCACCTATAGTGTCCAATAGGACAAAGTCCTTCATCCTGAATCAATAACTGCATGATACTGCTCCATGCTGGCAACCTGAACCAGTGCATCCAACTATCACAAAATGGCAACGAGCTCCCTGGCTGAAACTAATAGTTTATCATAACGATTCATATTTATTCAATATTTATTCATATTTATTCAATTTTCTTAATGATTCATATTTATTTAGGTCATGCAAGACCAACAAAACCTAATATGCTATCGGATAGCATATGTTCATTCACCTGAGACTCAGAATTCAGAGATTAAAAAAGTGAGCGAAAGAGATAAAAGTAGCTATGCATAGGTAGCAAAAAGGTCAACTTCTGCAAAACCGGAGGTTAGAGCTAAAACTAGAAGAGAAGGGGCAAATGCGGCAAAAATACTTCCAAAACAGAGAACTTTAGTTGAAGAAGCCACTAAGAAGGAAATTAAGGAATTAATAAAATCAAAAAAGTTGAACACTGGCATAAAGTCTTGTAGGAAGATTTCAAATGGTGGATTAATTGTTGAAATGAACAAAGGTAAAGAAAGAGATAAATTAGTAGCCAAATTTAAATAAATAGATAAATTAAGAGTAAACTATGTAATACACAAACCCCAGAAGAGAGATCCCCATATTACCATATTTGGTATAAGTGAACACTATCAAAAGGAGGATTTAAAGAATAAACTCCTTAAGCAAAATCAAGAGTTAGAAAAAGACCAAATCAATATAGTTACCAGTTGTAAAGTGAAATCAAGTTATGACTGGATAGTTTGAAAGGTGATGCATTTAGGAGGATTGAGAAAATTAAGAAAATTAAATTAGACTGGGAGAAATATAATTTCCAGGAATATCTAAAACCAAACCTATTTGTTATAATTGTTGGTCCTTAGGACATATAGCTAAATATTGTGAATATCCTAAATTTTGCAAGATGTGTGGTGAGGAAGTACACGATGGTGAATGAACAGAACTCAAGGGTATCAATTGTGAGACATATCATTAGAATCGTGGAACTGAGGGACATTTGCAGCATTTACCAACTGATCCATAGTGTCCCAGATATAAGGCTCAGGTTGCTGTGCTCATAGAAAGGATGGACTATGGCATTCGGAGAACAGAGAGATAATTCTCCCTGGTTTAGCGTGTTAATTCAGTTTTGCTTTCTTTTGGTACTTTGGTTCTCGATCTATAGCCTGTGGGCTATTTTTTCTGTTGGTGTTTTTCTTTTTCCAGTGTTTTGATAGTGATTTTTGGGCCGACCGGATATACAACACGCATGTTTGCTATTCCCGTTATGTTTGGTTTATTCTTAGTTTGTTGAACACAGCTAAACTTTATTGTTAAAAAGGCAAATTGAATGAAAGGAAAAAACATAATTAATAGGACATGAAAATAATTAATAGTAATTACATGAAAATAATAGCTATCACTATGCATAACACTCAAATAATAAATGTATAAATATTAGCAACGACAGAAAATAATTAAGATAAATCACTTGTGAAACATAACAAAGGTATGTATACATGTAATAAATGCTTCGTCAAAACCACAATAAATTAAAATGAAGGCTACATGTTTCGAACAAATTAACAGTTCATCGTCAGGCTGAGAGGCATTAGACGTGACTGTCACTAAAAGTGAGATGAAGCTATTCCACGGTATAGCTTCAATTGGTAAATGTTTCGTAGAGACAATCATACTTAATGCTCCTAGGTCTGAGAATGAACGATTAATTAGTTAAAACCATGAGGCCAACCTTTTCTTTAACTGTGATTCTGAAGAAGTGTTGATTGCATGTGAGTTTTCCATAAGTTTCTTATATGTCATAATCAGATGTATGTATAGTTTTAGCATGAAAAATAAAGTTGTATATAAATATATTATAGTGTAATCTAGACTTTTATGTATTAAGATTCAAATGGGCAAGAGAAAAATCAACATACTTCAATTTCTTGTACAGTATATACACCAGCTGCTGACACAACCAGATTAGTAACATAACCTTGATTAGAACCAACTCTACCTACTCGTCCAGCTCGAAGTATATAATCTGACACAGAGGTTGGAAAGTCAAAATTGATAACATGTTTAACCTATATTTAAAAAAAAAATTTCATTAATGATATGAATTATAAGTTACAGGAATTATCACATGTAATTTTTAAATCATATGAATTATCACATGTAATTTTTAAATCGAAACGTTTGTCACCGCAATCTAAATTTACTTAGAATTAAATATTTACAATTTTTTTACACTCTTGAGTATTTTTACTGTAAAAAAAAAGTACTACAATTATCAAAACAAAATTTGACATGAAAATCTTTACAAATTTCAACATTTGTCAAATATGAATTTTAATAATTTACTATACATAAAATACATAGCTATAAATTTAAAATTATTATCTCTGAGTGGTAAGACTGTCCATATTCAATAAATAAGTTGTATGATGTATATTTGATATATTTCTTTTCTTTTTTTTTTCTGTGAAGTCTTTTAATTGTTTTCCAATAGTCTAAATTTTCAGTGGTGGTGGTGGTGGGTCCCAAAGGTCCCTTTTTTCAGTTTTCAGTGTTTATCTCGAAAACGGTGCGTTGCACAGAACATTGTCAAATGCAAAAATTAAAGCTGATAAAATATCCTTTCAAATAGTATATTTGAAATTTATTTATTTCTACCTAAGAATTTATTTCTACCTAAGTGTTACCGTTTTCGAGATATGAGCTGTTGAATATGAAAATTTTTCAAAAAAAGTGGTAGCAGTTCAAGTATCTCGTCAAACTTCCTCTTTTAACTCTTTCCCCTTCCATTTCTCAGAAAACTCGTGATAGAAAAAGTTGTAGAGTGAAAATTTTCCTTCAAAAATGTATACAGTTATGCTAATTTATCTTCACCTGGTAAATAGTTAGAGTGTTTTAAAGTTTAGGGGTACTTTTCAACATTTTGCTAGTAAAATGCTTGTCGTTTCCACTCAAGTTTCGTTTCCAAGGTCAGTAACTCTCTTAATCACTTTGTATGCTGTTTAATTAGATACGTATAGTATTTATAACTCGCATAAATAATAAATAATGTATACCTGTATGCAGGGCTAGATTTGAGGCGGAATGCGCCGGAACGGCGTTCCGGTACCTCTCTTTATCAATAATTTGGAATACCCCCCACACACCCTGGAAGGTTACCATTCCGGCACCTCTATTTCTAGAAATCTAGCACTGCCTGTACGTATAATGTATATATCATAATATACAGAAGAACACATGTAGTACAAAGGAAGAAGTAAGAAAACAAACCAAAATGTATAAAAGTTGTTCATATAATCAAAAAATGGTTATCAATAGTAGGTTCAAACAACAAGTACTTACATTAAATAGATTATATATGGTTTATTTCATCAACTGCTTTCCTATATATTAAAAGCTGTCAATCTGATACTTTGGAAAAAGTTTCAGACAAGTCAAAGTCTTCACTATCATTTTAGCTTCTGTAGAATGTCCGAAATTTCACGAACTGATTTCCCACAAAGGTGGCATCCCACTATAATGCAACGATCAAAGTCACTAAGTTCCTTTGACTTACTCACGTCTCACAAACGCATAAATATGACCTGACAAACCACTACCAATAGCTTCAGGAGCTTCAGGAAGAGTAGTGGTAACTACAGTACATGGGCCGGGTCCTCCACTGTTAACTACCAATACTTTTATAGCTTTCGGTTACGCATCAAATTACGTCACCTTCTAGATCCACTTCTTTAGGGGGTTATCCGGATACTTTTGACCAGATAGTATATAACATATTATTGAATATTAATGAACTATATAAATTATTAAATTTACTTAATGGGGTCAGCCTAGGCAACACAGTTAGCCAATTGTTCCTATGGTCCTATAGTAATGGGGTCAGTACGAGCAAAGAAAAATGAAAGGTACCTGTGGTGATTGAGATCATGCTCATTTGGCGAGCCTGGAACATGAGCAGGAACATTCGTTCCTCAGCTCTAGCAATGTCTCCTGGTGAAGATTTGCTAGACCAGGCGACATAAAGTTTTGCGAGTCATAAAAAGCTTTGCCGATATTTGTTGTTTCATTGGCTTACCGCTGGAAACATTGTACTATTGCTGCTTTGCTTTTACCTTAAATCCCTGAAGTAGTGTCACATCCTGAGAAACTATGGATGAAGAGAATGTACTGGCTGAATGATAAGACCTGCAGATGTTGTGAAGAGTAGAGCCTGTCTTCTGTGTTGCCACGTTTAGCCTTCATGAAAAACACATTCGTGTCTCGTGGGGTGAGTGCCACAAGTAAGACGAGCAGGTCTGTCTTCACCTACTATCACCATAGTTGAATGAGAGGTGTTTTGCCACCCACCTCTAACAATACTGAAGTCAGCATCTCCTTTGGCTATAGTAGACCGTATACCTCTTGTACCCAAGGCCTGAACTAACATAGTAATGAGCTTGGTTTTGTTCCTTTCATTGAAAAGGAAGTTTTCCTGATGAACAGTAGCCACCATGTTCTTATTGAAGTCAATATCCACTGATGTTTTACTTGATGCTCTCCAATGTTGTTCGTCTCTTTCTGTGAAGTTCGTGTCTTCATAATCATCAAAAACCACAGCTGAACTGCAGCCGTAATGATTGATTATGTACGATACATATTGATCGCAGATGGAGGCAAAGGGGGTGTTTGTGTTCCACTTTACTCTATGAAGCAGGAAGCTGCCATCAATTACCGTGAAACTGTTCTTCATATTGATCAGTTGATTACATTTTGGGAAAGCATCATACAGTGCTGACTTTTTTATTTTTCTCATTATCCCCTCGGCGAATAGAGACATAGGGTATGGGGCTAACTCGTACTTTAGCAACTTCTCTACATCCCCTTCTTTCTTTTTGGTGATCAAAGTTCTCTGAAATATCATCAGAGGCTCTACCACCACTACCTCATCATTAACTTTGATCATATTGCTCATCGCAGCTGAGCAACTGAGGGGCTGAACGACTGAGTTCTTGGATTGTTTCACTTCTGAGAAATTCATTCCAACAAAAGTGCTCATTGTGCAGGTTCCAATTTTCAAGGCCTGGTAGCAGTTGACATTACTTGTTCCAATTACTCCCGTTGAAAGTGACATCAAACAATTACGTTCAGCAAAAGGCGGGTGATCAGCCAACCATTGAGCAAGCTTCCTTCTGTCTATATTATCTCTGGTTATGCGTGATGCTCGAAACTCAACATGTTGTTCTCCACTTGCAGTATGGACGTCACAAAATATCTCAAGTGAACTACATATTGCTGTAGCTGTGCGTGCTCCTCCAACCCATTTCGCCAACATCGAATCACTAAAGCCTCGCCCACATGTTAATTCTCCATCACTCTTCATGTCACACATGAGTGTCACCTCAATTGCCATGTCAGACCACACACCAGCCATTGGTGTTCCAGTTCTGTTGACAGTGAAATATCCACGATCTATAAAATCCTGTTTAAGTTGAAGGTAGCAAGTGTTTAGTCCCAGAATGTCTTGTACATATAGGTGAGTACAATTTGCATAATGAAAATGCCCGCTGGCATGGAAGTAAGGTATCATCAGTTGGGCGCATGTCATGATATTCCCAGTTGGGCGCATGTCATGATATTCCCAGTTGCGCTGTGCTGCAAGGAATTTTTTCATCAACACCACCATTTCAAAGTACTGGATCCACAAAGCTGCTATTGGCCCATTACCTTTGAGACGTGGCTCAATTTCCACTGAACGCTGGCAAGGGAGGTATTTGTCGAAATGTGTTGTGGAGTAATTTCTACTGAGGTCTTAAGTAACTGAACTACTTCTTTTTCATACTGTGTGATATCTAAATTTTCCAAAATGATCTGAGCTAAAGTGACACTTTTATACATTTTGGTTTGTTTTCTTACTTCCTCCTTTGTACTACAAGTGTTCTTCTGTATATGAGATATACTTTATGCGTACAGGTATACATAATTTATTATTTATATGGGTTATGAATACTATACATATCTAATTAAACAGTAAACAAAGTGATTAAGAGAGTTACAGACCTTTGAAACGAAACTTGAGTGACGAGAATTTTACTAGCAAAATGTTGAAAAGTACCCCTAAATTTCAAAACGATCTAACTACAGAGGCTGTTCACACATTTTTAAGACGATGTATATTGTATTCAAAAAACTAAATTACATAAAATTCTTGTGTTTTAAATGTTCTATTTGACATCCCTTATTCTGAACTATCTTTCGACACCGCAATTTCCAGGATAATAATGCCTTTTGAAGTGTCAGAAGAGGTATTCTATCCCATTCCTCCTGAACAGCTTTCCAGAGTCCTGTAAGGGTTTTGGGACGACGTTTGGATAATGCAGATTTTAAAAGTCCAAAAGCACAAAAATCCATAGGTGATACATCGGGAGATTTAGTAGAGATATCAGTGAAGGGTATGGCCTTGATACCAGTTTTTTGTTCCATTTCTTTTAGGAAATTTACAGTGGATTTTGATGTGTGACTGCTAGCTTTGTCCTGATGAGTCTCACAGATTGATGGCCCTGTGGTTAAAGCGATTGTATTTCATTCAGAAAAATTGACGATAAAATATGTTCCTGATAGTATTTGGAGTTAATCTTGACATTTTTTTCCACTCTCTTTATTTTTAACTTGCCATTATAAGAAAAACCAGCAACAATCATGAATCCCTTAGAAAAACTTTCTTTCGATTCTTTGAACCATGTACTTAAATTTTTTTCTCCCCTTTTATGATAATAAATAGCTCTTTTTTTGTTGCAATCATTTAAATACACCTATGATTCATTTATTGTGACAATTGTTTTCCCTTTTTCTTTGGATAAGTGTTTCTCATATAGAATTCTGCAGCGTGTCCTGCGTTCAGCGATATGATTTGGAAGAAGATGATGCACATTGCGTTTTTTTGCTTTCTTAAGATTTAAATCAATGTTTATCATTTTGTTTACAGTGGACACTGAGCATTTTAATGATTTTGCAACTGTCCTTTGACTAGGGGGATTTTTTTTAAACATTAAACAACGTTCCTTTGCAATAGTCGAAGATGTCCGTTTTTTCCTTGGATACTTGTTTGGAATTTTTGTCCCACTTGAGGCTCCAATTTGACGTTTTTTTCCTTTCTTGTTGACGATATTACCTATTGACGCTTTAGATATCACAAAACAATGACTCTCACATTGTTTTTGGATAACGGAGTATGCATATTTCTCTTCGGAAAGAGCACAAATGTAGCCTTCAAACCACTGCTTTGTTAAAAATGCCATTTTGAATAAAAACAAAACTTTCAAGCCGCAGACGATAATTTTGACTTTTAAAAACATAGTACAATTGCAATTATTTCTTTTGCAGCAAATGATGTTTTATTACCGCTTACCAAAATCGTCTAAAAAATGTGCGAACAGCCTGTGTATTTACTGTGAAGATAAATTAGCATAACTGTATACATTTTTGAAGGAAATTTTTCACTCTACAACTTTTTCTATCACAAGTTTTCTGAGAAATGGAAGGGGAAAGAGGTAGAAGAGGAAGTTTGACGAGATACTTGAACCGCTACCACTTTTTTTGAAAAATTTTCATATTCAACGGCTCATATCTCAAAAACGGTAACACTTAGGTACAAATATGGATATACCATTTGAAAGGAAATTTTATCAGCTTTAATTTTTGTACTTGACAATTTTCTGTGTGACGCACCGTTTTCGAGATAAACACCAAAAACTGAAAAGGGGACTTTGGGGAAAGTCCCCTTTTCAGTTTTTGAAAAGGGGAAAAGGGGACCCCCCCCCCCCCCCACACCAAACTTTCAGTTAGACGTTTTTTCCCTTTCAAATTCAATATATTATAAATACCTATTTTTGAAATGCAATAACCACAATTTTTACACCATTTTATAATTTATTGATACGAATATTTCTCCCTGGAAAGTGCAGTTACGAAAACTTCGAGCCATCTATCAATTTTAGAAGCCATTTTCAAAATAAATCTTTTATTTTACATTCCAATCAAAGCAAAACAATAGAAGGCAATTATTCTGAAGTTGCCAAATTTTTATCTCAAAACGCAAATGCCAAAAACAAATTACAAAATTGTTTCCATAAAGTCTGAACAACCTTCTGTAGTTATGATTTTTTTAATTCGGATGATTCTTTTTGAAACACCCAGTAGTTTTAGAAATTTTTTAAACTTAGTTACATTACATTTATTACATTTCATTTACAAATGCCACATCAGAGACAAGCAAAATAAAGTCTTACATGTTGAGTGTCAATTCCTCGAGATGCAAGATCTGTACAGCACATTACATTGCAAATACCACTAGTGAAATTATTTAGGGAACTTGCTCTCCTCTGAAAGATAAAGATTATAAACTGATTAGTTAATAAACTGAAAAAAAATCTGTGAAAATTTTAGGACAATAAGGAACCATCCCACATAAACAAATTAGAAAATGTGATGAGTGAAAATGAGGCAAACTGACATTTTTTTCTTCTGTTTTTGTTTTGTTTTGTTAAGCATTAGCTAGCAATTAAGAAATTTAGAAAGTTTTTGTTTCATTTATGTTGCATGTTAAAATAAGCAAAATTTTAGGTTCATTCTTAATAAGTTGGATAGAACTACTGTTACATTTCTGCAGGCAAGAATCAAGCAAATGTTCAATATCTGCCAAAAGGATATTTTTTGAAACGGTGGATAACCTTTGCCTTGTTTCTTAAGGCATATTTCTCCTTCTACAAATTATATATATATATATATTTAATTGCTCTTGAAATATGTAGTATTCATGGCAATCAATGCAAATGCAATGAATGGTATAACTTAATTTGCTATGTTAAAATTTTCATCCATCTCTGATTCATATGTATCTTAACAAAAATTAATTAAAACAGTATGGAATACAACTGAAGGCATCATAATGTTCAGTACATTAATTTTAGAAGTAGATATAATTTATTTTTTCAATACACCAAAAGTGTTAGTTATTCATACTTGGAAATACAGGAATATGGATTCTTATAAAAATCTAAAGTGATGAGTAGAATACACAAATAATTTTTTTTTATTTGATTTTATAAAATTTTATTTTAATGGAATGTATATATTTTACCTTTTCTCCCAATCATCAATATCTAATCTGTAATATAATATTAAAGAGATCTACCTTTGAAATGTACAGAGGTACACATGAGTAAATCATTAAATTACTAACTGTGAAAACTAAATATTGAATTTCTGATTTCATAGTTTTTCTCTACAAAATTACAAAAAATGTTAAGCAACTGTTATGCTTATAGTGTTCAAATGTATAGATTTATTTCTAAAAATATTTATTCATAGAAGGAGTAAAACTTCGAACATTCAAATTTTCTATGACTAGCATTTTCTGACTGAATAAATTCTATGACTGGCAACAAAAAATCATCTTTTGTTTCAAATATATGAAACAAATATATCTGTTTCAAGATGATAATTGTGAAATTTTCCTGACATCTGAGCTATTAAGATTATAAGCATGTACAAGCAAACAGAAAATATGAGTCCTAACATAATTATTAATAATGAAGAAAGAGTTCATGCAAAAATTTAAATATTTTACTTTATTCAGAGGCAGGGCTATTTTAAATAGAGATTAAAATATTATGAAAAAAGGTAAAAGGATATTATTTGTACTGTAAAATCTAAAAATAAACATTGTTATCGATAAAATCAGCATATTTCCTACATATGATTTTCAAACTAATTACTTACACCTGGGGTTAAGCCAGCATGAAACTTTACATTTGGAACTCCATTGTTTTCGAGAAAATGAGAGACCCAGTCACAAGTGGGAGAATGGGTGGAAAAGACCATGACAGGTGACTTCTTTTCATAGTCAGATTTCACTAAAGCCAAAAGCTCCCCTGAAAGATAATATTAATATCAATGCAGCAGCAAAATTAGAAACATAACAAATAATATTCTAAATAGGACTCTTCGATTGGCTTTGTCAATTTGAGGGAGGGGGGGGGGGAGAGAGAAAGACTATAAGAGAAGCAAAATTTTCAATAATTTTTGCAAAATATATCAGAACTTTTAAGTCTTTTGATTTCGAATTTTTTACTAATCTTACTCTCAACTACAATCAAAGCTTAATCCAAAATTCGATTTATATTTCATGCCTTAAAATAACAGTTGAAATCTACAATCTATAAGTTAGCTTCAACTTTTCCAAGAAAGAATAAAATTTATTATGTATGACAAGTAATAAATCAATTTTTCTCAATCAGATACTTGTATTGAGCTTTCACTTCCCTTTTATTAAAAAATCAAAAACAAATTATGAATACACAAATTTAAGCAGATTTTCAGTACATTTGCAATAAAATTAAGTTCTAAATGATGAATAGCAATTTAATAATCTGAATACATAATTCTAAAATTTAAAAATCAATTCATGCTTTAGTGCTTTATTGTACAGAAGGTTGTTCACACATTATAGAAACGATTTTGATAGTTAAGTTTCATGCATAAATCCTGTATTTTTTGTGGTAATTTGCAACTATCTGATAACCATGGTTCTTGACAATAGCTCTAGCTCAAATTTTCTATGAAAGTAAACTTTTTTTTAGTACTGTCATGTCAATTTTACCCCATTCCTCTTGGACCATTTTCCTAAAGCTCATTTTAATAAATCAAAAGTGCAAATGTTCATTGGAGAAGTGTCAGGTGATTTTACAGGTATTTCATTAAATGGGATATACTTCATTCCTGTTTCTGAATCTTTTTTTACTAAATAAGCGGCAGTTGATTTAGACATGTTACTAGATAGAGGCTTTGTCCATATGAAACTCAACTTTATCAATGAACCTTTTCATATAAGGCTGGAATTTCTTCTTCAAAAATTGGTTCTAAAATATTCTGCTGATAGTAGAGTGAATAAATTTTGGTTTTACTTGAGACTTTTTTGATTTTTAATTTGCTGTTGTAATAAAATCCTGCAACTATCATGAATTCCTTTGGGAACTTTTCTGTACACTGACGAAGCCATTTCGTATGGTCATTCCCATCAGTTGAGCAATAGAAAATTGATTTTTTTTTATTCCCAGTCACTTAAATATACCCCTGCCTCATCGAATGTTACCACCTATTTCCATTTTGCAGCAGCTAGATGTTTTCATATAATTTTCTACAATTTTTTTTTTCTTTCAGCAATATGCTTTGACAAAAGCAGATGAACTTTAGGTTTAAACATCTAATTAACTTCAAATCTTTATGAATGACTTTACTTACAGTGCCAGAAGACATTCCTAGTTTTGATGCAATGGATCTTTAAGTCAGCAGGTTTTCTTTTAGGATCAGAGACTTCACTTTCTTGATATTTACCTGCATTTGAACAGTCTTAAGTTTCACGGTCATGTTTCATTTTTACTTTCAATTAGACTTTTTTTCTTTCAAATTTAATATATTATAAATACTTTTTTTGAACTGTGATTTTTACACCACTTTATAATTTGTTGATATGAATATTTCTCCTCGGAAAGTGCAGTTATGTAACTTTCGAGCCATTTTCAAGATAAATCTTTCATTTTACATACCAATCAAAATAAAACAATAGCAGATGATTATTCTGAAGTTCCCAAATTTTTATCTCAAAATGTAAATGACAAAAATAAATTATAAAATTGTTTCCATAAACTGTGAATGGCCTTTTGTACTCATATAGACAAAATATATTTAATTTTAAATTATCAGACTCATGGACAATGAAATTTTGTTAAAAAAGCAAACCATGTTAAAAAAGCAAAGAATATTCATTTTGTGAATCTACCTTCACACCCCTATATGCACAAGAAAAATCTTCTTCTCGTGAAATATTACCCCTATCCCTTGAAAAAATAAATAATGATATTACCAGCTCTGCTATCATTGCTCACTCTCCAAAACCTCTGCTTAACATGAGCTAATACTCTGTGTAAATAAGGTGATTTTATTTTGATAACATCTTCCTTCTCACACACTTCTGTTAAGAGTTCATCTGCACTTGAAGGATAAATAGAACTAACTAGAATAAGTTGGGTTCCATGTTCAGGTGGAAGATTCTCAGTTGAATTTATATATAACTACAAAATAAAACCAAAGTCAGAAATTTTTAAAAGGAAATAATGTGATAGAAAAATTTTAAATCTCAATTAACTACACAACACATACAGGCATTCGACGAAGTAAGCACATCATGTGTTCTATAAAACTGTCATCCAGTAAAGTATCTGCTTCATCAAGAACAATATGGCGCAGATTTGTAAGCTTCATAATCTCTGAAACAATAATAATTTACATTAATACATTTATGTAGTAATGTTTCAAATTAATTACAAATTACCAAATAAATAGAACTGAAAACCATTTGTATGAAAATATAATAAAGAAAATTATCACAACACTGAAATATTAAAACTCACAATATTTAAAAAATTAACATATCATTAAAATTTTTAGATGCAAATGGTGAAATTTAAAAATATATATGCATTTAACACAAGAATGTTGCCACAAACAATTCTCCATTTAGAATAATTCACATCATTTCAACAATTAGATCGTCCCCAAAACAGGAATAAAAAAACTGCAAATTTAAAGTTTTGGATTGAGGCATAAGATGCTCAGAAAGTCAAACTCATAAAAATGTTTACCCTTTGTTATGTTCATGTTTACTGGTACCACTTCAATGTTTTTTGTTTCTAAATTCAACAAAGATATTTCATAAAAAGTTTTGTAAAAAATATATATATAGGACTTATTTCTTCATAAAGTTTTATTGTACAACTACTATTTATATTTTTATGCAAAAACATGTATGTAGTTCCCACTTTATTATGGGGTTACAGTTATGATATTCAAAAGAAACTGCAGTATCATCAAGAGCCAATGGGACAAAGAACATCTAGGATTGAAAACTACTTAAAATTCCTTTAGAGAGAAAAAATGTGTAGAACACAAGTAAATCATTAAAATCATTTACAAATAAACATATGCATAATAAAATTCTGTATATGTTTACTTGAAATCATTACATTCTTAACAGACACCTAAAATTAACAAAAGTGATTGTATAGTTGGCCAGCAAGGGCAGCACAGCACATAGGCGCAGTGTGCTGCTAACATTTGGGGGGGGGGGGGGGGGGGCACGAATCGAATTCAATTAGGGTTCTCCTCATTGCATTGACTACTAGACGGTCCTTAAACTATGAAATTTTTTTTTTTTTAAATTGAATAACAATAGACTTGATGATTGAGTAGTATTCAAAAGTTATACAGTGAGAAAAATAAATATAATATAAATAAAATGAGAAAAAAAATGTAGCATCGAATTTTTTTTATGGATCATATTATTGTTAAAAACTATGTTAAGGCTAAAGACATAACCGTAATGTTCCATTTCACAGTTTAAAAAGGCGGAAAAAAAACAACTTTCTTAAAAGTTTTCTATAATTTTCTGATTTTATCTGAACTTCTATTAACATTTTAATTTATTTCAAGTTAAGTTGGGGGGGGGGGGGGAGGCAAGTGACCCCCTGACGCTACGCCTATGGCAGAGCATTATGGATCTCTGAAATAATAAGTAAAAAAGATTTTTGAGCATGAATATAGCTAGAACTGGAAGATGATTTTCATGAATTTGCTGACATTAGGCCTGAGCTTTCCAATGAGAAACTGCTGGAGGATATATGTTGTTTGGAACCCTACAGTTATCTTTGTTAAACAAGGTCTAAAAAGACTGGGATCAATAGTTTAAAGCCAATTCCAAACCCCCTATGTACTTTCATGATAACAGAAAGAAGCTGAGATAGAGGAAGTTCAAGGCACAAAAAAGTTTGAAGCAAATATGTTAGCTACTAATCATAATGGGGTATGGATATAAAATGAAATGTCAGTTACAAGAGATTTGCAAGAGCTCATGGCCTGAAACGGGCTGTCCTTGATTGCTATAGAGGAATATTTGATTAAAAGATGAAACAAACTGCACTGATCTTTGGGTCAAGTATACTTTTTTAGATATGGAAACTAGTTGTAAAATCATTAGCTTTTTTATCGTACTTACATATTATAACTGAAACTTGGTCACTTGGCAGAAAAACGCCAGTATAAAGCCACATATGCATGCCAGCCTTGTTACCAGTTCCATCCTTGTTCCAATTATTGCTGCTTTACATTATTGGTTCTTTTGTCACTCTTAGTACTTTTTTTATAAGTAACCTTGTGAGCAAATTTTATTTCAATTATGATAAAATTTTGGATTTGTGTTAGATGGAAAAAAGTGGTGTGTCTTTTTCTAAAATCATAGGATTTTACCCACTTAGCATGTCTGTCCAAATGGTCACAACACGTATGCTTATTTTGGACTGGATATATTTTTAATATTTGTGGGGTTTTTTTACATGCTGCTGCTTAAAATGTTGACAACAAACGATTAAAAAAAGGGCTACCACAATAAAATTAAATATTATGTACTAAATAAGATGCTGTACACACATATAATAAGGTTTTTATCAGACATTTTTGCTTACTTGCGTGCTAATATAAACATTTTGGACTTGTTTACAGTTAGTACTACAATGCATTAATAGTAATAACTGTAGTTTTGACTTATAGTTCAAACTTACATTGTACTTATCAAGCCATAACCCTGTTCTGAATATGAGATTGTTTGCACTTCACAATCATAAAACAAAGCAGAGAGAGTAAAAATTCTGACCAACTATACAAAGGCATTTGTAAAAATAATTACATCTGTTAAATTTGTTTATACCTGTAAAGTAAGTTTGGATGAAAGTTTGGTAATTTGTTTCAACCCACTATCTTTTTAAAATCATTTCACATACAATAAATTTTATACCAACTCACATGTAAATAAAATAACAAGTTATCATAACTAAAAGCTAAAAAAAAAACCTGATACCCACTATCTTTTTAAAATCATTTCACATACAATAAATTTTATGCCAACTCACATGTAAATAAAATAGCAAGTTATCATAACTAAAAGCTAAAAAAAAAACCTGATACCCACTATCTTTTTAAAATCATTTCACATACAATAAATTTTACACCAACTCACATGTAAATAAAATAGCAAGTTATCATAACTAAAAGCTTTTAAAAAAAATAAAAAATAAAAAAAAAAAAAAACCTGATATGGTTCTGTTAATAAGGAAAGAACATAACTTACGTTTAATTACAAGCTTTGATAAGGTGCCAAAAGATGCTACTAAGATATCAACATTTGAATTTTCTGTCAGCTTTAAATGTTCAAACTGGAAAGAAAATAAATTGATATGATTGAGAAGAAATTTATACCAAAAAATGCCATACAGAACTCTCATAATAAATAAAATTCTATTAATAACAAAACAGAAGGATCAAAGGCATTTCTTAATATAATATAAACACCATTAAGAGTATAAATGGAAGATAACAGATATGCAGAGAAATTTCACATAAAATCTTACCTTAGTACCTCCAGATATAAGTACCCCAACATTCAAACCAGAACTCCTACTTAAATCATGTGCAACACACTAAAAAATGAGAAGAAAACTGGCCATCAATAAAGAAGTATATTAAAAATATTAATTCTTTGCAAAACAACGATTTATAAAGCATATTCAGGTAGAACAGAATTAGAAATTATTCATAATTTTACAAAAATTAAGATAGATTCGAAATACAAAATGGTCATTAAGTTAGGTTTTGTCCTTATTCAGTCTTTCCAACATAACATAATCAATAAACAAGTAAAAATAAATTTAAAGAAATAAAATAAAATCATAGATGGAAGTATTCTAATTTAAAATGTGATAACTTTTCAAAATTTGCTCTAGACCACAATGAACAAATTGAACTCTAACAAATTCTAAAACCAAATTAAAATAAGTGGTGGTGATGATTTGTGGGGAGAAAAAAAAAAAAAAGCATGTTTGCTCAGGTGGAACATACAATTTCATAAGCAGAATATTTTGTCACAACTTCTGAATGCTTAGACTGTTCTTTAATGAGAGAGATGTAAATACAGTCAAACCCCGTTATAACGAACTTCAAGGGACCAAAGGTTTTGTTCGCTTTATCCAAACCGTTAAGAAAAATGCTAGAGTTTATAAAATGTATAACTCATTAGTTGCAATGTGTATTCAATAATGATGTATTAAAAAATGATAAAAGCTATTAAAAATGATCATTAATGAATTAAATCGACTAAAATCGATTGCATTACACTGACACAATACTAATTAAATTACATATAATAGGAAAACGGCTGGACCAAAATTTTCATTCGTTATAGCTGTGTGTTCGTTATATACTGGGTTCGCTATAACGGGGTTTGACAGTATTACAAAAAAAATTTTAATTCAAAATATAATTGGCTCTAGTCTCCTAGATTAGTTCTGATGTCAAATCTTTTGATCACATCTTAAACTAATTGAGCTTCATCCTCTAATTGTAAATTTACTCCCAATACAGCTGTTTTCTCTTAGGGCAAATGATTATTTGTTCAATTAACATATTTTCTTTATTTTTTAAAAAGATATCTAAAGTAGACATAAGGTTGAAACTAATCCATATTCCTT
Source organism: Dolomedes plantarius (assembly GCA_907164885.2). Taxonomy (NCBI): domain Eukaryota; kingdom Metazoa; phylum Arthropoda; class Arachnida; order Araneae; family Dolomedidae; genus Dolomedes; species Dolomedes plantarius. The sequence continues at coordinate 66,651,289 of OU015495.1, forward strand.
TTCAATATCAACCTGTTTTTGCTCACACTTTATAACTGTTTTAATATAAAATTTTTATTCTTATGAAATCTTCTTCCAATTTCTCTTTTTAGTTGAGTTGACATGCAGTTCAAGAGGTATGTCAAAGAGGGCAAAAAACAGACATTCCTCCATACCCTTGGTAAGGGGGTACAATGAAAGATAAGAAACAGTTATAAGAAAACCTTGTACTGTCCGACCACAGTTTAGAATCGGTTACTAACTGCACTTGCTTGCTTTTTCCTCGTCTGTTATTTTGATTATTATATTAAAATTAATGGATCTTTTACCCAACACAACTGCTTGGAATAACCCATTCCATAGTGATTGTAAACGTATAATACACAATGTAATTAAATTGTATGATAAAGAAACACTAGAAGGAAATGTTATTGTTCCACTTTCACAATCCCTAAAGAGAGCTAGTGAAATGACCAGGATAGCAATGTCCAGTGTAAAAAGAATACACAGAGAAGCAAAGGGTGAAGAAACTCCAAAATTTGAATCTCCGAGGAAACGTCAGAAAAAAAGAACCACCAAAAATGTAGCTTTAGATAATTTTGATTGTGATGTAATTCGAAGAACAATTCATAAATTTTATGCTGTCCATAAAATAGTACCAACAATTCAATAGTATCAACAATAGCTCTCATGTTGTTTCATTAGAAAATATGTATTGGAAAAGAAATGGTGTGATTGAAGATTTGGTTTGAAGAACCTCTGTGTGATTGAAGATCCTCTGCAAATAGATATTTCAGACACGGACAGTGATTCGGATATTTTATCAGATGAATATTAGATTTTTCATTGATTTTATTTGATAGTTTTTGATACAAAAATAATAAAAATAAATTTTTTTTTACCGATCACTGATTAATTTTTTCTGCAGCTCTTATAAATATCACAGTGAATGTAAATGTACCATTTTTTAAATTAATTTAATTTACAATAAAATGCATTTTTTAAATCTAGATTTTTAATTATCATAGAAGACTGAAATTATAAATTTGTATCTCATATCCACACTTCGATTATTTATAAAATTATGAGAAAGTTTTATCTTAAATTCAATTTAAATTTTTTATTGCTAATCACAAAAGATTGAAAATTTTGAGTTATATATCCTAATTATTTCTGCAAATTGTAAAACTGCGAATCAAATATATTATTTTTATTTAATTATATATATATTTATGTTATTACAATATATCACTTAAAAATGGAATTTTTCAAACTTTCATTTTAATATGTTTTTCGGTTTTTATTTATACATTCAATCAAAAGAAAAATTCTGAAAAAGAAATTTGGTTGAATACATTCTTTCGCAGTTCTTAAACAAACACACCCAAAAATATCCACTCCTATTTTTTAAATAGATTTGCTTCTTTCTTTCTATTATTTTGAAATTATTATTCACATATTCGATCAAAAATAAAGTTTTAAAAAATAACTTTAAACATAAGGACAAAAAGCAGTCTGAAATACATTCCGTATTTCATAAACAAACACATCCGAAAATATGACGTTTTCCCCTATTTTCTAAGTAGACTAGCTTTTCTCGCGCATGCGTAACAGCTTCCAGAGACCTTGCTTCCATGGTCGGACAGTAATGTTACACACATTGACATTTTTAACCTTCTATTCTACAGGAGAAACACTGTTAATTAGATATAATTTTTCTGAAAAATTTACAAATTTCCAATTGACAGAGAATAAACTTCATTATTCCGAAGTCATGCACTCATTTACAATCCAATTTTAAACCTATTACTTTGAATAGTACCTGAACCTAATAATTATTAAAATGAAATTTGTTAATATGAGATTAAATGGTAATTTTAAGGTACTTTCTACAGATTATTGATTTAAAAAATATGTTGAATTGTTATTAGTTCTGGTGATATTTCACAGAATATACATTTGAGGCTGTTAAAAGTGATATTATCTATAATGAAAAATAAAAATTTTATCGTTTTAACTCACTGAAGCTCACTAAACTTAACTAATGAATCAATAAGGAAATCTAAACTTTATGATAAATAAATTATATTAATCTTGATAAAATTAACATCTAGAGAAAGGGCTAAAGCAGCTGAAGCAATAAAAATACAAAGTTTATTTGTAAAATATGTGTTTTAATAATGTTCACTATTAGAATGGTATGGTTACTCTTTATATAGCTCACTGAATTTTCTATCCTGTAATTATATTAATTCAGTCACAGCTTAATTCAGTCATTGACATACTACAATTTAAATAAAACCTAATTTAAAAACAAAAATTGGACTTTTAAACAGTTAGAGTATTTATATTTTACATTACATAAATATAATATCATATCAAAGCTAATTATTCAAAATTAAAAGTTTAGTACCCCAATTTGTTCAGCAAGCTCTCTTCCTGGAGTAATGATAAGTGCCAGTGGTGTGTTGGGAAATAATTTTGTAGATTTCTTTATGGCACTAATATTCTGAATTATAGGTGCTAAATATGCAATAGTCTTACCACAACCTGTTTCTGCTGAAAGTAATACATGTTTACGCTCTAAAATTGCTGGAATCGTCAGGACCTAAAAGTATTCAAGAAATTCTGATTATTAAATTATTATATCAGTAGTTTCAATTTCCTTAAAAAAAAGTGTTTTCAAGTATATTTGTCTAAAGTTTGAATACTCTCTGCAACAATTTCCAAACATACAAAAATATGTCAATTGTTCCTTATCCTCTGAAGAAAATATAAGAAAAACTAATTCAACATGTAGCTGTACAACTGCAATAAAATATGTTTGACTAACAAAATAATCAAGGGCTCAAAGAAATATAAAAACCACAGCATATACAGCCAAGAACCACCTCTAAGGGAAGTTAGTTACTCCCTGAGGGATAGAGAAACTGTCTTTTTAGGGATCTTTTGTTCTTTAATTTGTTCATGAAATGGATTTTCTAAACCAATCAATACTGAATACAAAGATGAAGACTTTTTCAAAATTTTGTATGATATATATTTTATAGAAATGTAATATCAAATAACTTGAACAGTTTAAGTTTGCTTTAAGAATATCAATTTAAATAGTTTCAATCCTAGGAGAAACTGGCATATAACTAAGAGGGACTTTCTATAAACAGGCAGTGACCTCAGAAAGTTGATAAACATTATTTTGTATGTTTACTCCTGTTAAAAAAATATTCATTCACTGAACAGCAGTACAAATTTGCTTTCAACTAAGGCAGATTTTGTGTACTTTTTTTTATTTTAGTGATATAATCTAGTATATCTTGAGGTGATTATATAATTGTTCACAAACAGGAAAATTTTTGTCTTCATGCCCAACTTATCAACTTTTGATTAAATGAGTATTTTTAAATAAATTAAACTTTATTACTGTAGAACTTTTTGAAGTTAAATAAAGTTATAAAAAGGAACCTTGGAGGAACCATATTTAACTTCATAAATTTATTTTATATAATTCAAATATGTTACAAATTATATACCTGAGAAGGTGTAGGAGATTCAATATTTTTGTTTATTAGCTCTTGAAGAATATTTTCATCTGATAATAACTCAGAAAATGTTCTTGGTGAATATACTTCCTTATCATGTTTCTCATTTTGCAGTACTGGCAATGATGGGTTCTAAAAAAAAAGTATTTTAATGAGCAAAACAAGAGATAAATTAATTCAAACACAATTTAAATAGTAACAAGAAAGTACTTGTAAATTTCAATTTATTATAGCAAAAATGAATAAGCAGTACATATAATAAAGATGTAATAAATTATATCAGTAATGTGTAAGTTACTTACTTTATCCCAAGGATTTATGGTAAACTTCTGGCCAGATGATTTAGTTTTAAACCAGTATTTTGATATTAGAGGTGTAGGGTAAAATTCATTATATCTTTGCCCTAAATAAAAGTTATACTGTTTATCTGTACAAGAAATGACAGGGAAACTGGTATCTCCTCGGTAACTTATTCTTTTCTTCAAATTTATTAATTTCAAATCCTTTTCCTTCTTGGCTCTCTCAACATACTTTTTAATATAAGCAGGTACTTTAATCACAGGAACTAATGATGAAACCTGGAGATGAATTTTGTAAGAAATAAAAGACTGCATTTAATTAAAAAATAAAAACATGTATAATAAAAACATTAATAACAAATCTCTATAGGCATAGCTACTATAGCTATAAACTATTGACATAGCTAATTCCAAGCATCTTATAACTCTGTACAATTCTCAAACTTAAAGAAAACAGATTTTTTTACATGTTTCAATATAAAGACACATCCAAGAACTAATAAAACAGATTAACTTCACTTTGTTCAAAACACACAAAATTTCAGTAAATACAATATCAGTTAAACTTAAAAGTCCGCTGGAAAATTTAATATTCCTGTTTAAAAATGTTTTTAAAAAAATTTCAAACAAAGAAAAAGTAAAAGTAAACAAGGTATCATAATACTCATTATATATAGATATATATATATATATATATATATAGACTCGAGATAGCCTAATGGGTGGCACATCGGCTTTCAGTGCTGAAGCTGCTTAGATCAAGTCCTTACAAGTGCCATTAAATACCTGAGTCTAGGGGATGGGCACATTAAATCTGTAGACAGGAAAGTCCCTCTAAGAGGTCAGAAAGAGTGGGAGAGGGTATGATCCCCCCTATGCTGCTCCTGGGGATGCTTGGTCACAGTTGTGGTGGCACCTGGCTAAATCGGACTCTCACTCTTGTGGTGCAATTCTAATCCTCAGACACACTCTCAGCCCACTAGCCTATTTGGACCTGGTTGAGAATAAATTCCAGCCAGGGGGCATTAAAAACAACAACATATATATATATATATATTTATATATATAAATGGAATCTTAACTGATCATTTCCCCAAATAATTGTTTTCCTGCATCTATAGTTTTCCTGCATTTATCATTTAGTTATGCTTTATCTTCAAAAATTATAGATCAAGATTTCACTATATATATATATGGATCAGAGAAGGCTAATGGTTAGCATACTAGGATACAGTACTGAGGGAGCTCAGATCGAATGTTGACAAGTGCAATTGAATGCTCTTGTATCTATGACAGGTATGGGCATAATAAATCTGTAGGCTGTCAAGTTTCTGAATGAGGTTTGTAAGGGTGAGAGGAGGGTATTAACCCCTCTCCCCAACTGTCACCTCTAGGGGTCCTTGTTCTAAATTGTGAAAGAACCCAGGAGTTAAAGTTGTGCATCTGAATGGTGTTCCTAGTCAAAAAACCAACAAATCATCTCAGTACATGAGCAAATGTCTTTGGACAAAAGCCCTGCATTGGAAAATATATATATACTAGCTGACCCAGCAATGCTTCGCTATTGCTAGATTTGAGTATATATATATATATATAGATTAAATGAACCTAATTCTAAGTTTGATATCAATTATTGCATATAGTTAAAAGTAGATATTTACATACACATTATAATTTTTATGTTTCGGATAACATAAACTGTAATTACTGTTTTATTCAATTTTAAGTTCATTGCAATGCTCTTGGATAAACAATGTTTTTGGTTATTCCATTTGGCATATATACAAATAAATCCCTTGGTTTTTCTGCACTGGAGCATGCAACGTTGTCCATCAGGAAAATGTGGATTCTCCAAATTCAATCCCCATACTTGCAATGATTAACCTTGTGATTTGTTTATCATTTTTCCAAAAGGCAGTTTAATTGGAAATTGCAATCATTTGAATCGTAATTTCATATCTGTTGGTATCATTGGTATATGTGGTATTAGCATATCCTCTCCTTTGAATTTACCAATTAAAATTGTTGCTTTAATTATACTGTTTAATATCTTGACTGCCAATCTGTACCATTACAAAGTTAATGTTTCTAAGATAAGAAGAATGATAGGAACACAAACCTTCAGATTAATGTTGTGTGGTGGCAATCCAGATAAATCAAGTGAATTTAAGAATTCAGTTGGATAATTTACTGCAGTGGCGCACCCAGGATTTAATCTTGGGGGGTGAATCATATATATATATATATATATATATATATATATATATATATATATATATATATGCATATATATGTATATATATATTATCTGTATATATATATATATGTATGTATATACACACACATATATATATATAAAATATATATATATACAGTGGACGCTCATTAATTCGAACTCGGTTAAATCGAACTAATCCAAAGGCCCCAAAAAACTTGTATTGGGATTAATGTTAAAAATATCTCATTAATTCGAACTAAATTTATATCACTTCGGTTAATTCGTACTAAAAATTTGACAAATTAAATTTCTTTTTCCTCGTTTAAGGAGAAAATACACGTTGTATTTATTATTTTATGTGTCAAAATCATCTGTATTTCTTTTCTGTGTAAAGAGGCACATGCGTGCATTCCTAGACTATTACATTTCCGCTAAACATTAGTGGCTATTGCATTTTTGTATTGTGGTGAAAATTACGACATTACTATGCTGACAGCTATAAATGATCTATATGCCGAATGCGATGATGTTAAAGAAAGCACAATTAATAATTGCTTTCGTCATGCTAAATTTATGGACACCAAAGAGAGCAATCATATCGAAGAAAGTGACGATATTGATACAGATTTGAAAAAGGAGATCTGAATTCAAGAAATTTAACAGTGATAACGTTACTTTTTCTGAATATGTAAGGGTAGATGAAGACGTGGAAGTCTGTGGAAAACTGAGCGATGATGACATAATAAAAACTATCTGAGAAGATGAAATAGAAGAGATCTTATCGAAATCAAATGAGAAAGCAGAGACAGTTAAGCATCCTAATGATCAAGTCATAATAGACTCTATTAAAACTCTGAAAGCATTTATTCAGATGGAACCTTCCTCTGAAAATGAATTGAAATGCTTACTTCAAATCGAGAAGCTGGCTGAACAATGTAAACATCATAAACAAAACCAAACATCCATTTTACAGTTTTTCCCAATAGTGTAATTCATATTTTTAATTAAAGTTTACTTTCTGCTGCATATCTTCTGCTTCATTTTATGATTAAGATAAATCTGTATTGCATTTTAATATGTTTAATTTTAGATAACATAGTATAATATGTTTTCTGGGGTTATACATACTAGGAGATTTTTCTTCTTCAGTGATACACTTTTAAAGTAATATATTTTCTCTTAACATCGGATAATTCGAACTCTTTTCTGAGAACCTTTGAGTTCGAATTAACGAGCACCCACTGTATATATATTGTATATATATGTGGCAACCCAACTCGCAGACACCTCCTACGTCGCGTTCTGCGCATCTGGTTCGCGCAGGATTAGAGAATTGCCGCGGACTTTGGAACACCGATCTAGACTACTTCACTTTTCCGTACTAGAGTGGTACGTACGCTTCTCTGCTCCGTATTCACTGCAATGAAGTACGAGCCGGGTTTCGTAACTGTAAATTTGTTATGTGTCAACTTTTAAATAAAAGAATATGTTATGTTTATAATTGCTGCTTACCTTCTGATGTCGTAATATGGGAATAATAGTTCCTATATATATATATATATGCATGTACATATATATATATGTATATATATGTATGTATACACACACATATATATATATGACTACCAAACTGGCAGTGTTGCCAACTTGGGGGTTTTCCCCCTAAATTTGGTGGTAAGTTAGACGAAAAGGGGTGTTTTTAGGGCCCCATTTTTTTAGGGGCATTTTGTGGGTGGGTGGGTGGGGGAATATTTTTTAATATTTTGTACAATCGAGACACGTTTTTTATTCGATTATAAGTCCCCTACATATCTCAAATGTAAATAAACCCCCAATTCATTATGTAAGTGTGTATTTTCTATTTGTTTCAATTTATCTCTCAAACAGGATGCCTATTTGGAACCAGAAATTCTTTTAGGAAGGTGTAGGGTGCTCTCAAGTTGGTGTTAGGGGGAAACAGGGGGATTTCGAGAAAGCATTAGGGGGAGGCGCTTCGTAGAGGTTGGCAACACTACAATCTGGTACCATTGCAAAGACGGGGTGGGTTAATGTTTCTAAGAATAATGATAGGAACACAAATCTTCAGATTAATGTTGTGTGGTGACAATCCAGATAAATGAAGTGAATTTAAGAATTCAGTTGGGTAATTTACAGCAGTGGCACGCCCAGGATTTAATCTTAAGGGGGGGGAGGAGTTGAACAGATAAAAATATTTATAATGCTTATTCAATATTCATAATGTAATTGCTGTTTCTTTGGGGGGGGGCAGGGCCCCTTGGACCACCCCTTGGGTGCACCACTAATTTACTGCTTCATCTTGATCTATAACAGTACATATTTATTTGTAAAAAGCTGTTTCTCCTGGTAACATACAGAGTTTACAGACAGCACATCTTCTTATGTGGGGTGTCAGAAAACACTCTCCCTCCTTCAAGACTTTGGGTTCATGACCTTACCCCTCGCCTCCCTCACAGGAATGTTGAAGGGGTATGAGAGGGGTGGCTATCAGGGATTGTTAGGTGCTGCCATCCTTACGTGTTGTTTGAAAATAGAAGGTTCATAGATAATATCTGAACAGACAGTGAAGAAAAATACTTTTAACTTTCTTTCTACTGGTCAGATCGAGGATTTCAATAGTTTTAAACCTTCTCGGGACAACACAGACCCTTTTGTAAAAAACCGCATGTAAATCGGTTCAGTAGTTTTTATGCTATAGAGCAGTGGTCCCCAACCCCTGGGCCATGGATCAAATGGTACCGGGCTGCCTAAGGAACATTAAATTATTTCCATTTTATTAACTGTAGTGTATTTCTCTTGGGTTAGTGCGACTTTGTGCTAATTTATACTTTGTAACAGAAGAAATCTTGTAACTATTTTAAATTAGTTTATTGTTTATTAAACATTTCAAGATTATGAATTAAAATTGCTGTCATAGCCCCCCTCAGCGGGCCGCGGTAAAATTATCAAACGTTAACCAGTCCACAGAGATTAAAAGGTTAGGGAGCACTGCTATAGGGGACACACATACGAACATTGCCTTTTATATATATAGATATGCTTATAACCAATATCACTTTAGCAAATTCATTGCATACAAACTGGTAATAGTATAAAAGACATTCTGTGCATTTAATATATAAGTACAAATATATTCACAGTAAATATATTCAGGATCAAAATCTTTAAAAATAGATTTATACTATACCTGTACAGAGTAACATCTAATTAATAATTTTGGAACTGATGCTTCTAAAACCATTTCATCAGAGTATACTGTAAATAAAGATTAATACAACTGTTATCACATTGATCACAGAAAACATATAACAGCATTTTAAAAAATCACATCACATGGAAAAAGAGGTGGTCTAAAGCATTTCATATCATGAATTATAAGATGATGTATGCTTATTTTTTTAGATAAAAACTTTGAACTTATAACCTAAAATCTGACTGACAAATTATAAAAATAATTATCTTTCAAGTGACTCCAAAAATTTTAGATACTTATAAAAATATTCCTTGCATTATTCGTTTTACATCTTTGAAAAGTAATAAGAGATAAAATATCTATTCACATAAAGATATATTCAAGAACTAATAAAGCAGACAAACTTCACTTTGTACAAAACATACAAAATTTCAATAATTACTACATCAGTTTAACTTAAAAATTAGATGGAAAATTTAATACTCCTGTTTAAAAAAAAAATTAAATTAAATCTTCCAAACAAAGAAAAAGTAAAATTACACAAGGGATCATAATACTTATATATATATATATATATATATATACAGTCGAACCTCCATATATCGAACTTCCACATAACGAAATTTTCTATATATCGAACTCTTAGCAAATCTCCATGTTCATAACATAGAAAAATTGCTTCTATATATCGAAAAAATCTCTATATATCAAAATTTTTTTCAAGACAAATTGGGAGATTTTATTCACCTTTAGAATAAAATCGCCCAATTTTTGGCATTTGAAACAGTATGTCGTGGACTTCAATTTGCGAAAATGTCTCTGATTAAGTTTTTAGTGAACTGAATAAATGCATCATTTCTTTGAACTTTCCGCAAAACTGGCTGTTCAGCAAGATATTCGTAGTTTTTTTTTTTAAAGAATGTAACTGTAATCATTGTAACCACTGTCTGGATTATTGTTTTTTTAAAGGTATGTAGTACTCAATAAATCTTTCATATTAATTCATTTTTTAGTTATTAACTTTCATTTAATGGGATTTGCATATAAATTAGAAATGGAGTTTCATATACGAAAATTAACTTTAATTTTTTTAGGAGAATTATGATAAAACTAAGCTCAATTCTATATATCGAATTTTTTTCCGGCAATTTGCTACTTCGATATATGGAGGTTCGACTGTATATGTATATATATATATATATATAGGGATCAGGGAAACCTAATGGTTAGCATGCTGGGATCCAGTATTGAGGGAACTCAGATTGAATGCTGACAAGTGCCATAGAATGTTCTTGTATCTATTCCAGGTAAGAAAAGATTAAATAAATAAAGCAATATCAGATTTTTGGCTCCTTAAATACAATGCTGGTGCCTTAAATTCCAGCTTTCACAATACTTTAAGACTGCCATCCATCTTACATTTGCTCCACACAAAAATTTTTTATTCATAAAAGCCATTTATACAACAGCAATCTAAAGCCACCAACCACATTTTAACTGCTGTAACCATAACATATAATCTATATAAAATCAACTACTCTGTCAAGTAAAAGTTCATTTCCAAAAATGAAGTCTCATCATCATAAATATTATACAGCTTCAAGCTGTACCAGGACATTATATGCCTTTAGATGTATAGCACATTGATAAAACTGTTATGCAGAGATTAGGTATTAAAAATCAAAATATCTTAATCACTACATTTGAATCCCATTAAGCAAATTCGGCATGAATTATGAATGAGGAAACTTATGATAGTATAGCTAAAACTTAAGTGAAACTCATGATAACATAAGAAGAGGAGAATATTTCCCCTTAAATTCCCAATTTTTTTTTAAACTCACAAAAATTTTAAAAATTTAAAATAAATAAAAATTTATAAGTTTACAGAGATTCTTATTAAATATCCTACTAGTTAATTTTTCAATATTTTCTAATCTCGTACATCTATAAACGATTTGGATCAAACAATACAATAAATAAAATTAGTATGCAATTGTAGGAATATATGTTACATTAAGACATTTCTTTCTTGAAATTTCCAGTAGAAACTTAATCCAGTATAATTGATCAACTAATTTTGATACCTACTGTATTTAATGGTTTTTAGAGTAAAAAACACATGTTGGAGAGAGAAGGAGTTAAAAAGATTGACTGTAATACCATGGTTACAAAAATTGTGTTCCATACTGTCAAATATAGTGGGACAGTCAGATAATGATTTGAAAGTTGTACATCCACAAGATTCAGTAAATTTGGGTATAATAAAGAATTTGAACATTTTGAAACTTTTAAATAATATAGAAAAAGTCTTAAATAATATAGACAAATACAAAGTCTGGTATACAGCTTCAAGCTGTACCAGGACATTATATGCCTTTAGATGTATAGCACATTGATAAAACTGTTATGCAAAGATTAGGTATTAAGATCAAAATATCTTAATCACTACATTTGAATCCCATTAAGCAAATTCGGCATGAATTATGAATGAGGAAACTTATGATAGTATAGCTAAAACTTAAGTGAAACTCATGATAACATAAGAAGAGGAGAATATTTCCCCTTAAATTCCCAATTTTTTTTAAAACTCACAAAAATTTAAAATAAATAAAAATTTATAAGTTTACAGAGATTCTCATTAAATATCCTACTAGTTAATTTTTCAATATTTTCTAATCTCGTACATCTATAAACGATTTGGATCAAACAATACAATAAATAAAATTAGTATGCAATTGTAGGAATATATGTTACATTAAGACATTTCTTTCTTGAAATTTCCAGTAGAAACTTAATCCAGTAGAATTGATCAACTAATTTTGATACCTACTGTATTTAATGGTTTTTAAAGTAAAAAACACACGTTGGAGAGAGAAGGAGTTAAAAAGATTGACTGTAATACCATGGTTACAAAACGTTTGGTACGATACTTTAGTGCCTTTAGGAATAACTATAGGTAAAATTATAAGAATATACTCCAATTTTATCCAAGGATTTAAAGCTATTGTACCTAAAGAAAGTAAATCAGTAAGTAAACACTTGTAAATCCGCCGAGTTCTCTAAAATCACAGAGAAGGAGCATGCCAGCGATAAACAATAAACAAACTGCGGCTTACAGCGTTGCCAGTCGATAAATAAGAAATAACAGATCTATCAGACCGTGAGCAGAAATGATGAGTGCCTGACTCCTGTCGCAAGATGATTATAATCAATGTAAATGTGCTCAGTAGAAAAAATTATTAAGTTAAATTAAGCATTAAGTTACAAGTTACGTTAAGTTAAAAATTAAGTTTCAATCCTTCCGAAAGAAAGGGTAGAGTTTCCAAATAAAAGAAAAGTTTTCAAATAAATAAGAAAAGTTTTCAAATAAAAAATACTAAGATTTAAAAATTAGAATTAAATTTAAAAATTAGAATTAAATATTAAAATAATTCAAAGAGAATAAGTTGAAATAAGTTAAGAAGTTAAGGTGGCCCTCAGCAAACAAGATGGAAAGTGTTGTAATATTAACGAAATAAAGTGATGGCTAATTGAATTTAGGACTTTAATGAATAAAAAGTAGGAAGAGAAACACAGTACGTCTTACTGTTTACATAAAATTACAATGGAATACAAAAAAGGTGATGCCAGATGCATAACACATAATAACACAAAATAAGAGATGCTGCCGCGACTTTAACAAATGTTCATATCATTACCACAAGAAGTAATTTAAAATATATATTTAAAGTAAAATAGTTTAAAAGTTCTAAGAAGTTTATAATATTAAATGAAACAACTCAACTTGTAACGAAAAGGAAAGTTTTATTTTTTTGTGAATGGCAACAGTGTGATATATAGAATAATAATAAAAGAAGGATCTTGATATTTAAGTTTTTTTCTGTGAGCTATGATTTATTTTAACTAACCTGTTTCATTATAATTTTGACAAAACAGATGCAACTCAATAGCAAGTAATATTAATTGAAGGCTCGATTCTCAACAGCCTCCTTCGAGCATGAAAATAGTCATTGTTAATATGGGTTAAACTGTCACTTATGCATATTGACTGCTTTCACACCGAGCAACTTCTTTTGAGAATGAAACTGAGGTGCTGGAAGCGCCTTTGTCAGAATGTCTGCTCGCTGCTCATCACTTCTAACTTAGCCTAATTCAAAGTATCCCTTTGAGAACTCATCTTGGACAAACTTGTACCTTTGGTTGATATGCTTTGTGTGTGCGGGGAACATCGGATTTTTGATGTATTTGATGGCACTCTGATTATCAATCTGCAGGATTGGTAATGAGACATTGTTGGCTATCTCCTTAAACAAACGCTTCAACAATATCAGGTCTTTTGTGGCATCAGCTGCTGTCATGAACTCTGCATCTGTCGTTGAATTGGATATGGCCTCTTGTAGCTTGCTTCGCCACGTAATTGCACCTCCACCATAGAAAGAAACTACTCCTGTGCGAGACCTGTGTGTTTCTGCACAGCTGTTGTTATCTGCATCACTAAATAACATCAGGCTTCTGCCATCTTCATTATTGTACACAATGCCATGTCCAATGGTATTGTAAAGGTATCTTAATGTTGTCTGCACGATTTCCCAATCAGTCTCTGTGGGGTTGTCCAACTTACAAGACACCAAACTCACTGCGTAAGCAATATCTGGTCGAGTCCCCACCGCCAAATAGAGCAAACTGCCAACTGCTGATCGGTATGGAATTTCACTGCTGAGAGGCTTCGCCTCCTTGATCTTGATCATGCCATCGTCATTTGGCTGACCATAGTCAACCTTCAGACTCGACTTCTTTACTGGGATGCGTGATGTCTTGGCATCTCCAAATCGCTCTAACATCTTTCTTGTAAATGCTTCTTGGTGCAAGAAGAGTGAGCTGTCTTTCAACCGTTCAACTTGCAGACCAAGAAAACAATTCAACGTCGTCACTTTAATGTTGAAATGTTGCTTGAGCTCGTCCATAAATGTGAAGAATGTCGCTTCGTCCTGAACAGCGACAATGCCATCATCAACATAAATCGCCATCAGCATCTTGTGTCCGTAATCATTGCGTATGAATAGGCAGTGGTTGGATTTACTTTGGGTCATGCCATGTTTCTTTAGCACGTCAGTAAACTCGGCATTCCAACATCGTCCAGCTTGTTTCAAGCCGTATAAAGGTCAGAGCATCTTGCATATACGCCCACTTCCGTCATCGTATCCTCTACATGCATCGTTGATGCATGTAGATCTCAGTCAGGTCGCCATAAAGAAATGCCGTCTCCACGTCAATCTATACTAATATATAAAGAGAGAGCAGATTTTGTACGTGGAGGGTAATCTCCGAAACCACTGCACCTATTTGAAAAATTCTTTCATTGTTTGAAAGGTACATTATTCCAGATGGACATAGGCTATATATTATGTATATCTGATCAGTAGAAATAAAGTTAGGGGGATACTCTAGATTTGTGTGCACGGCCGTCATCTTGGATTTTTCCGCCAGGGTTTGGCGCATTTCGCATGGCGATAATTATTGCGTTCTGGTAAAAATAACCCAATGTCAAATTCTCTAATTTTAAGATCAAACAGTTATTTCTGATATGATCTTTTAATTACAGTATAATAATTTTAGGTCAGATCTTGGCCTTGACCTGGAAATCTGAGTCAAATTGACTATACTCAAAAGAGTAAATTATTTTTAAAACTAAGAGTCTTTTTGTTGAAAATTTTTGAATCCATTATCAGTTTTTCGTTAACTTATTAAATTGAAGTTGCTTTTAATTTTGTTTATCGATTGTCAATTAGTATACTATAATGATACACCATTTCATTTATTTGAAGTAAAAATTATCTGCCATCATTTTTTCGTAAAATGTAAAATACAGTATACATTTTAAAATTCCAAGTTGTAGTGGATTACAAATAAATTTAAATAACTGAAGTTCAACTTCTCTCTCCCCAGGAACCTAAGTTAAAAAGTTAGTTAAGGTTAAGTTATTGGTTTAGGAAAAGGTTTTTTTTTCTTATTTCCAACACAGCAGGATAAATGGTCAAATAATCCTTGTCCCGATTTTATTGTATGCACCAAATATTTGGTTAAGGTCAAATCTGAAGTAAAATTTCATTACCACAATACCCTAACCAAAAAAAAAAAAAAAAAAGAGGATCTGGTTACTCACCATAAATTTATGGGTTCATAATTATTTTACATTTTTCAAAGCTGAATTTTAGATAATTTTTAAATTGCAAGTTATTTAGGTGGTACGAAAATGCTGTATTTTTTTTCTAATTAACAATATATTTGCATAATATTTTGGTGATTCATTGCTATTAGTCAAAGAGTTAGGGCAAACTGAATAGATGGCATTGAAATTTTATCTGTAAGTAAAATTCACTTGACCAAATTTTTCATATGGATCATAATTTGAAAAGGTAGTTTTTAATTAAAAATGACAAAAAAAATCTCAGTCCAACGATTAAATGATTTTTCAAAAATATTTCTAAGTTTCACAATTTAAAAAGGTCGTTTTTATTAAAAAAGCTAAAAGAAAAACCCAAAATTTCCAATATTTGAGAATGATTTTTTCAGAAAAAAGTGGTTTTTATCAAAAACCCAAAAATAAATCTAAGTCCAACGTTTAAACGATTTTTCAAAAACTTTTCTAAGTTGCATAATTTAAAGAGGTGGTTTTTAATAAAAAAGCTAAAAAAAGTCCAGCGTTTTGAAAACACCGCTTAAAACACATTGGCGAGAATTTTTCCACTCCTCAAAACACGGTAAAATCGCCAAGTTGACGCAAAAAAATCCAAGATGGCGGACGTGCACACAATTATTAAGTAACGTAATATTAATTTGAATATTATTTTAGGTGCTTAAAATAATTAAAAAAACATTCTTTACTTAAAATCCTTTTTTTATTTTTTTATTTTTATTTCATCTCTTACTCTAATTATGAGATACCAATATGTATCTATAAACGATTGTAAATTGTAAACGTTTATATTGTAAACGTCTATATTGTAAACGTTTTGTCAATTAAACGTTTCTCCAAGTGACAAACGTTTAATCTATATCTATATATATATACTAGCGGCCCGTCCCGACTTTGTCCGGGTTGAACAAAATATTATACCAATAAATTTCCAGTTGATAGCCAATAAATTGTAAATATTTTTTACCTTAATAATAACCTAAATAATACCTTAAATTAATTTTATGTTAGTTAATAATTAAAATAAATTTTTTAAAGAAAAAGGCATGCCGGAGAACGGCTAGGTTCGAACCGCTAGCGTCAGAACAGAAGCCCACCGCGATAGCACCACGATAAGGATCATTGAAATCTTCGGAACAAAAAGCGGTAGAAGACAGTAGCGGAAACAATGGAGATTGTTACGATTAAGCCCCTAACTTTATTTCTACTGATCAGATATACATAATATATAGCCTATGTCCATCTGGAATAATGTACCTTTCAAACAGTGAAAGAATTTTTCAAATAGGTACAGTGGTTCTGAAGATTACCCTCCACGTACAAAATCGCTCTCTCTCTTTATATATAAGTATAGATAGCACCACGCTAAGGATCGTTGAAGACTTCGGCACAAAAAGCGGTAGAGAACAGTAGCGGTAACAATGGAGATTGTTAGGATGAAGCCCCTAACTTTATTTCTACTGATTAGATATACATAATATATAGCCTATGACCATCTGGAATAATGTACCTTTCAAACAGTGAAATAATTTTTCAAATAGGTACAGTGGTTCTGAAGATTACCCTTCACGTACAAAATCGCTCTCTCTCTTTATATATAAGTATAGATAGCACCACGATAAGGATCGTTCAAGACTTCGGCACAAAAAGCGGTAGAGGACAGTAGCGGTAACAATGGAGATTGTTAGGATTAAGGCCCCTAACTTTATTTCTACTGATCAGATATACATAATATATAGCCTATGACCATCTGGAATAATGTACCTTTCGAATAGTGAAAGAATTTTTCAAATGGGTACAGTGGTTCTGAAGATTACCCTCCACGTACAAAATCGCTCTCTCTCTTTATATATAAGTATAGATAGCACCACGCTAAGGATCGTTGAAAACTTCGGCATAAAAAGCGGTAGAGGACAGTAGCGGTAACAATGGAGATTGTTAGGATTAAGCCCCTAACTTTATTTCTACTGATTAGATATACATAATATATAGCCTATGACCATACCGCTTTTTGTGCCGAAGTCTTCAACGATCCTTAGCGTAATGCTATCTATACTTATATATAAAGAGAGAGAGCGATTTTGTACGTGAAGGGTAATCTTCAGAACCACTGTACCTATTTGAAAAATTATTTCACTGTTTGAAAGGTACATTATTCCAGATGGTCATAGGCTATATATTATGTATATCTGATCAGTAGAAATAATTTTAGGGGGCTTCTATCCTAACAATCTCCATTGTTACCGCTACTGTCCTCTACCGCTTTTTGTGCCGAAGTCATCAACGATCCTTAGCGTGGTGCTATCTATACTTATATATAAAGAGAGAGAGCGATTTTGTACGTGGAGGGTAATCTTCAGAACCACTGTACCCATTTGAAAAATTCTTTCACTGTTTGAAAGGTACATTATTCCAGATGGTCATAGGCTATATATTATGTATATCTGATCAGTAGAAATAAAGTTAGGGGCTTAATCCTAACAATCTCCATTGTTACCGCTACTGTCGTCTACCGCTTTTTGTGCCGAAGTCTTCAACGATCCTTAGCGTGGTGCTATCTATACTTATATATAAAGAGAGAGAGCGATTTTGTACGTGGAGGGTTATCTTCAGAACCACTGTACCCATTTGAAAAATTCTTTCACTGTTTGAAAGGTACATTATTCCAGATGGTCATAGGCTATATATTATGTATATCTGATCAGTAGAAATAAAGTTAAGGGGCTTAATCCTAACAATCTCCATTGTTACCGCTACTGTCCTCTACCGCTTTTTGTGCCGAAGTCTTCAGCAATCCTTAGCGTGGTGCTATGTATACTTATATATGAAGAGAGAGAGCGATTTTGTACGTGGAGGGTAATCTTCAGAACCACTGTACCCATTTGAAAAATTCTTTCACTGTTTGAAAGGTACATTATTCCAGATGGTCATAGGCTATATATTATGTATATCTGATCAGTAGAAATAAAGTTAGGGGGCTTAATCCTAACAATCTCCGTTGTTACCGCTACTGTCCTCTACCGCTTTTTGTGCCGAAGTCTTCAACAATCCTTAGCGTGGTGCTATCTATACTTATATATAAAGAGAGAGAGCGATTTTGTACGTGGAGGGTAATCTTCAGAACCACTGTACCCATTTGAAAAATTCTTTCACTGTTTGAAAGGTACATTATTCCAGATGGTCATAGGCTATATATTATGTATATCTGATCAGTAGAAATAAAGTTAGGGGGCTTAATCCTAACAATCTCCATTGTTACCGCTACTGTCCTCTACCTTTTTTTGTGCCGAAGTCTTCAACGATCCTTAGCGTGGTGCTATCTATACTTATATATAAAGAGAGAGAGCGATTTTGTACGTGGAGGGTAATCTTCAGAACCACTGTACCCATTTGAAAAATTCTTTCACTGTTTGAAAGGTACATTATTCCAGATGGCCATAGGCTATATATTATGTATATCTGATCAGTAGAAATAAAGTTAGGGGGCTTAATCCTAACAATCTCCATTGTTACCGCTACTGTCCTCTACCTTTTTTTGTGCCGAAGTTTTCAACGATCCTTAGCGTGGTGCTATCTATACTTATATATAAAGAGAGAGAGCGATTTTGTACGTGGAGGGTAATCTTCAGAACCACTGTACCCATTTGAAAAATTCTTTCACTGTTTGAAAGGTACATTATTCCAGATGGTCATAGGCTATATATTATGTATATCTGATCAGTAGAAATAAAGTTAGAGGGCTTAATCCTAACAATCTCCATTGTTACCGCTACTGTCCTCTACCGCTTTTTGTGCCGAAGTCTTCAACAATCCTTAGCGTGGTGCTATGTATACTTATATATAAAGAGAGAGAGCGATTTTATACGTGGAGGGTAATCTTCAGAACCACTGTACCCATTTGAAAAATTCTTTCACTGTTTGAAAGGTACATTATTCCAGATGGTCATAGGCTATATATTATGTATATCTGATCAGTAGAAATAAAGTTAGGGGGCTTAATCCTAACAATCTCCGTTGTTACCGCTACTGTCCTCTACCGCTTTTTGTGCCGAAGTCTTCAACAATCCTTAGCGTGGTGCTATCTATACTTATATATAAAGAGAGAGAGCGATTTTGTACGTGGAGGGTAATCTTCAGAACCACTGTACCCATTTGAAAAATTCTTTCACTGTTTGAAAGGTACATTATTCCAGATGGTCATAGGCTATATATTATGTATATCTGATCAGTAGAAATAAAGTTAGGGGGCTTAATCCTAACAATCTCCATTGTTACCGCTACTGTCCTCTACCTTTTTTTGTGCCGAAGTCTTCAACGATCCTTAGCGTGGTGCTATCTATACTTATATATAAAGAGAGAGAGCGATTTTGTACGTGGAGGGTAATCTTCAGAACCACTGTACCCATTTGAAAAATTCTTTCACTGTTTGAAAGGTACATTATTCCAGATGGCCATAGGCTATATATTATGTATATCTAATCAGTAGAAATAAAGTTAGGGGGCTTAATCCTAACAACCTCTATTGTTACCGCTACTGTCCTCTACCGCTTTTTGTGCCGAAGTCTTCAACGATCCTTAGCGTGGTGCTATCTATACTTATATATAAAGAGAGAGAGCGATTTTGTACGTGGAGGGTAATCTTCAGAACCACTGTACCTATTTGAAGAATTCTTTCACTGTTTGAAAGGTACATTATTCCAGATAGACATAGGCTATATATTATGTATATCTGATCAGTAGAAATAAAGTTAGGGGCTTAATCCTAACAATCTTCATTGTTTCCGCTACTGTCTTCTACCGCTTTTTGTTCCGAAGATTCAACGATCCTTATCGTGGTGCTATCGCGGTGGGCTTCTGTTCTGACGCTAACGATTCGAACCTAGCCGTTCTCCGGCACGCCTTTTTCTTTTAAAAAATTTATTTTAATTATTAACTAACATAAAATTAATTTAAGGTATTATTTAGGTTATTATTAAGGTAAAAAAAAGATTTACAATTTATTGACTATCAACTGGAAATTTATTGGTATAATATTTTGTTCAACCCGGACAAAGTCGGGACGGGCCGCTAGTTTGAAATAACTTTAGATTCTCCTTGGCTGCCGTTGCAATTACAGCTCGGATAGTGTCGTAGCGGCACACCGGGCTAAATGTTTCTCTGTAGTCGATATCCGCCGTCTGCGTATACCCCTTTGCTACTAGACGAGCCTTGAATCTCTCGATTGAACCATCAGGATTTGTCTTTACCCTGTAAACCCAGCGATTGTCGAGGATTTTTTGTCCTCTAGGTGGCTCAACAAGCTGCCACGGCCCGTGCTTGGCATGCGAAGCCATTTCGTCGTCCATGGTTCGTTTCCAGTCGGCATATTCAGGAGACTGTTGCTTCGTCATATGTTTTGGGCTCATTCAACTTCAGAATACTGCTGTACACGTCGTAATCGTTAAATCGGACAGGACGTTGGATAGTCGAACGGTCTCGCAATTCATGAGCCGTCAGCTGTGTTGGTTCGTCTTCATCAGTACAAAGATCACCAGCCTCCTGCGTATCTGCATCATCGGGAGTATCCAAAATTTCATACTCCATACCGCTTGATGGACCGGTATTAGATGTCGCTTCTAAAGGCTGGAAAGTAGGATCGAATTGTTTTTCATTGAACACTACGTTGGCACTCTTTATCGTATCATTCTTTGATGGTATGAAAACATGATACCCATCATAATCACAATAACCAACCAAATAGCCCTTTATAGCCTTGTCGTCAAGTTTACTTCTGTTGACATCTGGTACATGTACAAATGCAGTTGATCCAAAAACTCGAATCCTATTGATTGCCGGCTTGCGTCCAAACCATTCCTCAAATAGAGATTTTTCTGTGGCCTTACTTGGCCCAGCTCGATTCAGAATGTAAACAGCTGTAGATACTGCTTCTGCCCACAGGAACTGTGGTAGACCTGTATCCTTGAGCATAGTGCGAACTGCATCCATTATTGTACGATTCTCTCTTTCAACCAAACAGTTTTGCTCTGGCGTATACAGCATAGTGATTCGCAACTTGATGCCTACATCATCAGTCAGTTTTACCAATTTTGTATTGTCGAACTCACGACCACCGTCTGTGACCAGTTCTTTTACATTTATACCATCCTTGTTGGCCCAAGCAAGGAACTGCCTGATTTTATCCACAGCCTCGTTTTTATGTCTGAGAAATTCTACACTTCGAAACTTTGAATAATCGTCCTTAAGCACTAACATTAGTCCTAAAGCACTAATTTGACGCTTGACACTTTCTGAAAGTTGTTTAACAACTCGGTCCATATCGCTCGTGCATAATTACCATGCATGCGAATCAAATTTAACACATTCGCTGATACATTTGTGCGGATGATCACAGCAGCTTTCGCATTCGCCTTTGCATACGCTTTTACCGCTTGGTTGTAGTCGCGTATCGTCTTTTCATTTGCGTCTGCTGCCGGTGCTGTTGGCTCTACAAGGGAATCATCGAAGATGCCCGCACAATCGTTGAGCACGAACAAAGAGTTTACTTCAAATTTCCAGTCAGTCCAGTTGGATGAACCATCCAATTTGGTGCACTGAACAAAACTTTAGCTTCCATATTATTACGTCGTCATTCACCAAAGTGAGCGGAAAAAAAAGCTATGCGTAAACAGTCGTCTACCTACACACAGTCTAGCAAATATGATGAAATCAAAAGTAAAAAAATCCGAAATCAAAACTCGAAGTCAAAATCCGTTATTCAAATACGTTGTCATAGCCATCGTTACTTCATCTGAGCAGTTAAACGTCGCTAAAACTCGTAACCTGTTGTAATATTAACGAAATAAAGTGATGGCTAATTGAATTTAGGACTTTAATGAATAAAAAGTAGGAAGAGAAACACAGTACGTCTTACTGTTTACATAAAATTACAATGGAATACAAAAAAGGTGATGCCAGATGTATAACACATAATAACACAAAATAAAAGATGCCACTCAATAGCACGTAATATTAATTGAAGGCTCGATTCTCAACAGAAAGTTTGCACAAAATAGGAAAAAAAAGGCTCTGTACAGGGTCATAAAATTCGTAACGAGATGATTGCAGATTTCCGCCGGGAAAACTAAAAATAACAAGATAGGAAAATTTGGAAGATGCGACACCACCTGAGACCGAACCCACAACGTAGGGAATACCAGGTCAGCGCGGTGGCACAGCGCTACGGCAGCACACAACCAGGTGAGCAAGATGGGATGAGTATCGCGGTAGGGAAATTAATGTTAGCTCCTAAGGAGACACGCCCTAGGGCGCTTACGGTTAGCAGGAAATCTATCAGACCACTGGAACTTCGGATGCCTTTAAAGGACCGAGAAGAAACCTGTTCAGTGCATATGTATGCTATCCCTACACCAGCAACGCGACCGGCGAATTAAAGCTCTCTGATTCGTTCTTATCCTTGTTTGCCCGGAAGTCATGTGATACTCATGTCCGTAAGATGTTGATGTTTTAGGGAAATGAATGATTCTCTATTAACACGTGCTCTACGATGGAAGCAGATCGGTTTAAAAATATTCTACCAAATAAATGTGATTATTTAATTGTAGAAAATGATTATGAATCGGATGAAAAATTTTCATGCACTCTACGTGCAATGTTCCTTGAAGGATGAAGACTTTTTTGACTGTCGCTGATTTTGGATAGTACCATTTTGCCATGCTCGGTACTTTTACCACGGCGGCACGCGAACAGTTCACAAAATTAGCATTTCGGAAACGCTGCCACCCTTGGTCCGGAAGCCGATGATCATGCCCTTTTGGACGTCAGATAAATCGCCCCGTTTCTGCCTTACTCCAACGATTGCAATATTTTCTAGTTTCAGTCCAGTTTAGTTTTTACAAGTGGAGTACCTAGGTCATGACGACTTTATCTCCTGTACTCAAGTTATATGTTATCAAGGTGCGAGTGCTCAGTAGTTAATTTTTTTTTAAAGGATTAAAAAATATTAAGGTAAAAATTACGCCAAGAGGAAAAAAATTATAATTGTAAAGTTAAATTATTACTGTAAAGTTAAATTGAGAAAAAATGAGAAGTTTTAAGGTGATTGCACTGAAAAATTAGAAAAGACTAATGATCCACGATAAAATTAAGGTAAGAAAAGGCCCAAAAGAAAGCAGAGGGCACGTGGAATCGCCCTCTGCGATTGGTTATTTCACACCGACGTCGAAAGTAGGCGGTGAGCGTGTGTGACGGGACTGTGTATACGGCGGAATGAAACAAGCGTTCCCTCCCTGAACTTCTTCAAGCCGAAAAAATATATATTTTTAAAATTTATTTTCTTTTTATTTATTCATTCACATTATCAAGTCTACTATAATCTTGCGAAGGGTAACCATAACAGATCCCACTGTTGATACCGAGTACAAGGGGCTAATGCTCTAAAGCGCCTCGCAAGCTTTTCCTACGACGTCGACGACGAATATAACAGACTAAGACTACGACAGGAAAGATATGCAAGGGAATTCTTGTTCCTTCACTGTTGAACTATCTTTTTTAGCGCTCAGACTATCAATTACCATCAAACATATTTTAGAACTGTACGAAAGAAATCAGCAGATTTCTCGCTGTAAATAGTTAGCCATGGAGCTCCAAAACTTCTTGAATCACTGGCATGACCGGTAACTACCTGACTCAACACACAAATTGTCAATTCTTTTAAATCTGCACGAAAATGTAAAAAATTTTCCTAGAATATCGGATAGCTTTCAGTCATTGGTGAAAAAAATAGAAAAAAAAAGTGCCTTGCTGATCTCTTCGTATTCGTTTTTCACACACATTTCTCCGATTATAACATACAGAAAACTTGTAGAAAACCCATAACAGGTTCACACAGCTTCTTATTATCCACAGTAAAAAATAAAATGGTGGCAAGTAGTTCGAACTAATTAATAATTTTTCATCAGACTGAGGAGCATTAGACGTGATTGTCTTCATGGACCATTCATGAATGCGAGGGTCATCAGACTCTTTGATATAACTGGGGGAGTCGACAGAAAATTTCAGAAACCTTTTATTTTTTATTGTGGATATTTTTTAAGCTGTGTGCTCCTGTTCTTCAAATACTCACACTCTTCATCCACAAAAAAGCTATTGATGTTCATCTCAATTGTGATAAGTTCCTGTGTCCTTACCGACCTGTAGCCTCTCTATTCTAAAAAAAAGTAACTGCCGCCGCCGCTGTCAAAAGATTGTCACGCTATCACCTCCGAAACTGCTGGGGGTATGGGGTCGAGAGTGATACCAATGGATGCAGAAAAATGGGGGGACCAAAGTAAGACATGTCTCATCTTCGTCGGGCTGTAAGTTTTTTTTAAATATTTTATGTTTTCTGGGAAAATATTGACTTTTTCCTCTTCAGATTACGATAACTCGCCAAAACATGATTGTAGAATTTTGATCTTTTTACAGTCTAAGACTACAGACATTTCTCTTTCGAACTAGACCTCATTTGTTTAAAAATATTTTAAAACAGACTAGTATTTTCATCAAAAAATTAAACAGTTTTTCAAGAAATATCGTCCCATATGTGGATGTAATATCGATGCTCCTCGAATTTTTATTGAAGGCGGGTCGAGATCACCTTAATCCACAAATATTTCGAGAAGTCGAGTAAATTTCAAGTAAACCAGTTCAAACTTAAATCAAGAATCCGAGGTGGGAGAGCTAACAAATGTACTTATTTATTTACATCTATTTACAAATAGAACTAAATTCAAGAGCAGCGAGTTGCTCATTATCAGGTATATATAAAACTGTTCCTACTAAGTTCTTGGGATTAAATTCCTCATTTTTTTCTTCTCCATACAATTATACGCCCATCAGCACCAAAAATGTTCATCGGCAAATAAGACATTATTCCAATAGGTTTGGGGCTTATTTATCATTGATAGTGCGAAGGGAAGCCTAAACTTTGTTTTTCTCACTCACAAAAAATTTTCTGTGGGCAGAACACCCATGTAATCCAGCTGTTCTGAGAACTCGTCAAAACATTTCAGGTGAAATTGAAGTAAAAAATGTATCATTGAATTCTGCAGAAACTTTTACAGCTCTCAAACGGGAATTTTTCACAAATTTTCTAATTATAAATCTCTGATCACGTTTTGTTAACTTTGCCGGACGGCCTTTTCTTACCTTGTTTTCAATCCAATTTTCTTCTTTAAAGCGTTTTTTTCATATAATGCACAGTAGAATGGTTAAATTAAGTAATTTAGCAATATTCCGAACTGATTTACCACTACTATGATGAAAACAATCAATTTTCGAATGCTGTTTGTTGTTTCTTTACGACTACGAGCCATTTTTAAATAATAAATAGAATATTACGGAGTAGGCAAGCAAAAATTAAAGCCAAACGATATTTTAAATGCCACCACAATTCAAAAATAAAAATAAAGCGCCAGACGATAATTTTAATTATGAATTTATCCGAAAATATTTCAGTGTACGATGACTTTTGTGATGACTAAAGTTTTTGTTACTTTTTGGAAACAACTTTGTTTATTTATCAAGTTTTTAGTAAGCACACGGCTCTCAACGTTCGCATCTGGTGTCTATATAATTGTCCACAAGTTTTGAAAACACCACCTCAGTCGCCAGATTTAAACCCAATAGAACATATTTGGAGAGAACTGGAGGTTCAAGTACGAAAACACGACATTCACAAGAAAAGCGAACTAAAAACAATTATGATGGACATACATGGACAAAAAGTTTTCTCGAGGTTCCAAAAAGGGCTAAGAAAGCCCTTTACCCTCGGTATGGATATGGGAAGCACTGAAGCTTTTCACGCATGGTCCAAGAAGAAATAAATCAAGTTTTTAAATTTAAAAAAAAAATGTTGGAATTTAGTAAGTTAAAGTTAACGCTAAATTATATCAGCAAGACATGTCCAAAAAAAAATTTAAATTCCCAATATAAGATAAAATAAAAAGCAAAATATAAGGATTAAACCCTCAAAAGTCGAAGACGACAATTAAGATGGAAGAATGGATGAACATTGATGCAAAAATTACAAAAGAACTAAAGCAATCTATTCCCAGACGTTTAAAAGCTGTTGTGGATGCTAAAGGATATACTACTAAATATTAATTTAACGAAAAATAAGAATATTTACTAATATGTAAAGATTTTTTACAAGTGTACGATGACTTTTGTGAGATAAAGTTTTTGTTACTTTTGGATTATTGGTTTCTTAAAAATAAAGTTTTACTATGTTTTCAAAATAATTTATGTAGTTTTGTTAAGAATAGATTATAGATCTTATTATTAAATACCCATTCTGAAATATTCATTTTAATTAATGGATAGACCCCTATTTCATTGAAATTCGTAAGTGTACGAACACTTTTGGGAGCCACAGTATATATATACACAGTGCGTCAAATAAGTTTGAAGACTCGTCCCAGAGCGCAGGTTGTAAAGGCGCTGTGAGTGTAAGGGCCTGTTCACATAGGAGTCCGTTGCGTTGTGTTAAGGAAAAGATGACGTTGAGACGAAAATAAACCAATCATAGACGTTAAATATTTCTTTGCTACTCGTTTGGAGGCATATGATTGGTTTATTTTCGTCTCAACGTCATCTTTTCCTTAACGCAACGCAACGGACTCCTATGTGAACAGGCCCTAAATCCGCATGCGTCATAACGTCCATCGTCTGCTGGCACACTGCTAACAAGTTTTGCGCATTTCGTTAAGTAGTTGAGAGAAGGCGAGCGTTTATTGCAGAAGTGAATATTTTTCATGTTGATTTTTTAAGATGGAGCAAAGAGCTGTAATTAAATTTAACGAAAAACTTGGTAAAAGTACTTCGGAAACATACCAACTCATGAAACAAGTTTACGGTGACCGTTGTTCAAGTAGATGAAATGTTTTTGTGTGGCACAAACGGTTTTTTGGACGGAAGAGATACGGTAGAAGATGATCAGCGTAGTGGAAGACCAATTTCATCTAGGAGACCTGGAGTTATTCAGAAAGTACGAAATTTCGTAACAAACAATCGCTGTGCATCACTGAGAATTATGGAAGACTCTTTAAACATCAACAAAGATACAATTCGAACCATCCTACATGAAGATTTGGCAAAACAAAAGTGTGAGCTAAATTTGTTCCACACACTTCAACCCCTGAAAAAGAAGCAATGAGAAGTGCACATTGCGGAGACATTAGTTCAACCGCTGAAAACGATCCAAACTTTTTGAAGTCCATTGTTACATGTGATGAAACCTGGTGTTTCCAATATGATCCTGAAACAAAACGAAAAAGTGCGGAATGAAGTCACCAAATTCACCACAAGCCAAAAAAACAAGAAAAGTTCCATCCAAAATCAAAACAATGCTCATTACATTCTTCGATAGTAAAGGTATTATCCACAAAGAATTTGTTCCAACTGGACAAACAATTACAGGTCAATACTACTTAGCTGTTTTAAAGTGTTTGATGGCCAGAAATCGTCGCATTCGTCCAGACTATAGAACTGAAAGCAGTTGGTGTTTGTTACACGACAATGCACCCAGTCACACCTGCCTTATTGTTAGTCGATTTTTGGCAAAAAATAATGTCTGTGTGTTGAACCATCCACCGTATTCACCTGATTTAGCAACCTGTTACTACTCCTTCTTCCCAAAACTTAAAATGAAGTTAAAAGAGTGGTATTTTCAGGATATTTCGACCATACAAGAAGCTTCGACTCGTGCTTTGCAGGCCATTCCACAAAGTGATTTACAACAGGCTTTCGATTCATTATTAAATCGCTGTAAAAAGTGCATTGAAGCCGGAGGGTCCTATTTTGAATAAAAAACCAAAACAGGTATTAATTTCCTGTTTCCATTTCTTTTTACAGACCCAGTCTTAAAACTTATTTGACGTACTGTGTGTGTGTGTATGTATGTGTGTGTATATATATATATATATATATATATATATATATATATATATATATATATATATATATATATATATATATATATATATATATATATATATAATATATATATATATATATTTATTTATTTATTTGGCATTAATCGCATACGTTGACCGTTGTATTTAATTTGAATGTACTCCGTAGCGAAGTGCGGGTTTTCAGCTAGTATAAATATATATAAGTAACTTTTTGGGAAGAAATCTTTTAATGGAGAATTTTACAGTGAATAAATGACAATATATAAAACCATGCAAATCATTAAAAAACAGCTATGATAAATTACACGGATTACTTATTCAAACTGAAATGAACTGAAATGATGTCCCAGCAGCGCAGCAGAACCGATGGCATGACACCTACCATAGGTACATTAGCGTCAGAAAGAAATATGTTATTTCCAGTAGGATCGCACGCTTTGAAATTACCCGGAATATTTGTATTTTCATACATTTTCACGTTGACAGCTTTATCTGTCATAGCACCAAGAGTTCTTATGTAATCTTCGCGAAGACGAGCTCGCATTGCTTGATCTGATGCAAGACTAGAATCCAGGCCTTTTTTCATCGCTGTTCTCTTTAGCACTTTCAAAAGAATCTAAAACAGAAAAAAATATATTTTAATTTTTGAACAGCTAAATAATTTGAAGATTTAGAAGAAACAAATATTTTTAAAAATTCACCTTTCTATGCTCTCGTGTCATAGTTTATATTACATCTACAGAGATGAACTTTTTTCCTCGCCTAAAATTTACATCAGCTTTTTATAAAATTTAAAGCTCTTACTTTGTTAGCAAAGCTTAATGAATGAAATCCCACTTATAAATTTCTCAGTTGTACAGTATTTACAGTTATACAATACGCTAGGTTAAGTTATTTACATTACACTTACACGGAGTGGTCAATTTATTACAACTACTTGACAATTTTATGCAAATCAGCTATCATGTCACGCTGTTGCTACTAGAAGATGAGATGGGTATAAAAAATGATTGCTGGATGATTGATTGTAAAGACAGTTGAAGTGTACTGCTTAGGAAGAAATGGGTAAAAAACGCAATTTAATGTACTCTGAACATGGAATGATTGTGGGTGCTAGATGCAGTGGAGCTAGTATCAGCGAAACTGCGTTACTGAGAGCAGCTGTTGTTCATGTTTACAAAAAATGGACTTTTTTTAAATAAATTTAAAAAAAAAAAAAAAAAAAAAAAAAAAAAAACTTAAGGCGTTCTCGGCTACTGGATACTCGAGCTGAAAAGAAGAGTTTTCAGACCTGTCTTATCTAACAGATGGGCAAAAGTACGTCAAATTACGGCCAATTTCAAACATTGACCTACTTCGATGGCCTCTGAACGTACTGATCGTCGCACATAACACCTTACCTGGTATGGCTGCCGAAGGCCTGTCCGAGAACCTTTGATGTATCCAGCTAACAAGATCAAACATCTCCAGTGCGAACAGGATCATAAAGATTGGACAGTAAATCAATGGGAAAGGGTATCATAGTCCGATGAATAAAGTTTTCAACAACACCAAGCAGAGCCCGACTTTGACCCAATGGGGCCCTGGGCAAAGCAGACTTTGGGGGCCCCCTCCAAGGACAGATCCAGAGGGGAGTACATGCCCCCCCCCCGGACCAGATTTCCACATGATCATGTGGGACATTTACCCAGGTTCCCCATAAGTTGGGACCGGAAATTCAAAAAATGTTCGACCAACAAGTCAAAAATTTGAAAAATAATTACAATAATAATAATAATAAGAGTTAATTTATTAATTTACTTTTTAATGTTAATAAATAAATTCATGAAATTTTCTTTTGAAATTCAAAATAGATCAGTCTGAAGTTATTATAACCCCCCCCCCAAAAAAAAAAAAAAAAAAAAAAAAATGAAATAAATAAACCAGAAACGTTTATGGATGTAAGTATGCTTTTACTATAGTGGGTGCACTGTGCTCCACCCAGGATTTTTTTCTGTATCTCCCACTACCCCCATTTACTGTATAAACCAAAAACCACATTTTCAAAAATATGTACAATTTAATATTAAATTAGGTGGGCCCCATAATTTTGGGAGCCCTGGGCAAGTGCCCCACTTGCCCATGCGGAAATCTGGGCCTGACACCAAGCAGATGGTAGGGTACGAATATGGAGAAAACAGTACGAAAGCATGGAACCTAAGTGCATCGCCACAACACTTCAAAATGATGGAGGCAACGTTATTGTTTGGGGGATGTTTTCCTGATAGTGTTTGGGCCCTTTAATTCACGTGGAAGAATGTCTGAATGTCAAAAAGTATTTAAATACTGTCACTGACAAAATACATCCCGTCATGTTAAAGGTTTGCCCCAATGGACATTGATACTTTCACCAGAAAAATGTTCCATGCCCATCAAGAATCAATATAGCAAATTAAAATACCTTCACTAGATACTTATAAAGCAAATGCACTACTGAAAAAGAAAATAGTAATATTCTTAACTCTCTCTATACAGGAAGTTTTCTTGCATTTTCAAACATCATAAAAAAACTGAAAGTTATTTAAGAAATTTATGCATTCTTAGGATTCATCCTTTGCAATTAAAGGATTTCAGTAGATGTGACAGTCCTTTAACTGTAAGTAAACCACAGAATTGTCGTTTTCAATTTTACAGCTAGACTATTGTAACAGATACAGTATAAAAATTCAAAAACAAATCAAATGATTAGCTAATTTAATTTTTCATATAAAGAGTAAAGAATGTATTATTAAAATATAATACATTCTTCTATATTAAAATATCCATGAAGTGAAAATGTGAAATAAAAATGTCTGTAATTATATGTGTAAAAGAGGTATTTACTGTTAATTTTATTGTTATTTATTGTAAATATTTTATCATAATAAAATTATATAAAATAATAAACAGAACACAAGAGTTCTAATTTAGTTTATGTAAATAATGGGATCCTTTTTTGAATAATTATAGAACTGCAACATAATTACAGACCTTGTCCCATTTAAAAAAATGAGGTCTGTATAAGCTACGTAAATGAAAAAAATTTAAGTTATGAATAGTCTACAAAACAAAAATGTAACTTGCCAGGGGATACTTTTCAATGAAAAAAAAGTTCATAATGTTATGGGCTGAGAATACAACTTAAAACACATATACACACAACCATCTAGATACATCATGCAAATCTTACAATTACTATGTTTGAAATTTCACCTCCTCCTTTTTCTCAAGATGGCTATGAGGTTAGAGATTATTCAAAAGTGTCAATCCTGTAAAGCAGAGGTTCTCAACCTGGGGGGGGGGGCGCGCCCCGCTGGGGAGACATAGAAGAATTTCAAGGGAGGCATGAGTTTTTAAAAAAAAATAATAAGTAAAACTAACTGTAATTTACTGTACTCAATTTTGCGATCACAATGTAGCCGTAACGTATTTTCGACATATGAACACAATAATTGTCGTAGCGACAATGTCAGAAAAACATTCTGAAGACTTATGATGCAGTTAAGGGTTTCACAGAAAAGTTAACTCTTTGGCAACGCCGTCTTCAGAGTTCAGAGCCAAACTTTTCATGCTTTCCAAGATTGAACGACCTCCTAGAGGATAAAAAAAAACTCCCATTGCAACAGATAAATTAATTGAAGGACCTTATATCAGGGCATTTGGTGGCATTGCAAAATGAAATTGCAGACTATTTTCCAGATATTAGTTCAAAGAACTAGGAGTTTAAGTTGACAAGAGATCCTTTTAAAATCGACGTGGATATACTTCTTGATCATATTGAGGAACATGCAATGGACCTAAAATGTGATTCTCAAGCAAATGCGGATTTCGAAAACATGGATGTTGAAAATTTTTGGTTATGCTATTTTCCTGTTTACCCAGAAGTTGCTTTGGAAGCTTTGAGGTTGCTAGTGCAGTTTTCATCCACATACCTCTGTGAATCTGGATTTTCAGCATTAGCATACATAAAGTCAAAATATCGAGCAAAGCTGGACACTGGAAGTGACTTGAGGTGTGCTTTATCACAGTTACAACCTAATATTCAAAAACTTGTCAAGGACAAACAGTGCCAGCCCTCTCATTAATGTTGTGAAAGTGACTGGTATTACATGACAACCTCACCTAGATCCTTGATTACCTCAAATATATTTCATGTGTTTTGGGGCATTGAAAATATATACAGTAAAAAATTATTTATTACTAAATTCACTCATAGTGGCATTTGGGATTCTCATTTCTACTGTCCATTTCAAATGACATATTACACTTTATGCTTCATAGAATTATAGGTTTGTATCAAATATATTAGAGTTTTCTTATAGGCCACTTTCAATATGTTTACTGACAGGACAAACAAATTGTAATTTGTCCATACCTGGCTCAGTGAATAGATGACTATGAATACATTGAGGCAACGCTAGCTATAGTAGAAGTCTAATTGTTATAAGAAATTTAAATTTTTTAATAAAACTTAAGAGACAGACAATCCTATAAAAGCAAACAAATGGAAATATTTATAACATATGTGCCTAATACTTTAGTGATGCTAAATACTACAAAATTAGTACAGGTCACTACAATTTTAAATTAACAATTTGAGTGAAATAATAGCATAAGAGGCAATAAAAGCATAAAAGGTGATCACTCATATATTTAATATACATTTCTAGCATAATCATATAATTTAGATTACAAACAGCATATAACCTTTTAGAGATACCAAAGTTTCCAAAATTTTCATAACATTCATAATAAATATCAGTTGATAGTACTGAACTGACATGAATTAAACTTATCTTACCTTCATCTTCACAACAAACTCTATCACTAATGATATAAATCCCATGATATAAATCCCATTTATCACTTTTTACCATGTTTCTCTAATTTTTTCTATCTAGGATATAGTTACCCAGCCTAAGCAATGTATTAAAATATGCATAACATTTTAAAATCAACTTTGTGTGATGCAATACCTCATATATGATTGTGCTTTTCTCTATGTGTAAATGATTCATCTTAGATTTAATCTTAGAAAGCAGATTTAATCTAAATCACAAGTTTAGAAAATTTTGATTTTTTAGCAGAAATCGATACCTGAATCATGCTAATAATTAGTTTGCCAAAAATATGTAGCGATTTTACAAAAAGATAGAAACAAAATTGAGTGTTCCAGAATCAAGTGTGTTCTACATAAAATACTCATTTAAAAACCTATTAAACTTGCTATACCATGTTCATTCCAAACTTGCTAAATCTAACATCAGTACTATTTCAGCCAAGCAAGCAACTGAAAACACTTATCAATTCAAATGGACCACATGCATTCAATGTGGTACATTTCATGTGTACATTTAGAGAAATTTTCTCATGATGTAAGATGAAGTGCTTCATACAAAATTTTTGCTAAAAGTGACCTTAAATGTATTATAATATTTATACCACCTCTACATACAGCTTTTGAATCCAGTTCCTGAAAAAAAAAAAGTGTTTATAATTACACAGAAAATAATTATTTGTTAATTTCTTATACCAGAGAAGCCTCTAGAGTTAAAACAATTGAGAATAGTGAAAATTATACACTTATAACTCAAACACTGCATGAAATCCTGAAAATGTGAAATTCACAAAGTTGTAAAAGCTCATTCACAAAAAATGTTTGGTTCATTTAGTCAATTTCTTTTATAATCAAATCTAGGAAACTTTCAGGATAAACAGATACACAATAGTTAATATTCTTTTATTCAACTTTTATACAGCAATTTAACTAACAAGAAAAAAATTATTTTGATTTTTTTTTTTTTTTGCAATTTCAGCATTACAGATTGAGTCTAATACTGTCTTGGACATCACAATCCCGACTGTACTCGAAACCAGGGCCACCCAGAGGGGGGGGGGGGTAGTAACTGGGGCACTTTGCCCCAGGCCCCCAACTGCCAGAGGGGCCCAAAAAAAATTTTTTAAATATATTTATTAGATTTCCTCCGAAAGAAAATTCTGAAACTTGTACCGTATTTCAAAATTCAAAATAATCTCCTGAAAAAAGGGGCTCCCCCAAAAAATAAAAAAAAGATTATTCGATTAATCAGATTTCTTGGGGCCCCCAATAGAAATTTGCCCCAGGCCCTGTAAAGTCTCTGGGCGGCCCTGCTCGAAACAGAATAATTTGTCAGTAAGTTACATTCCCATTCTCACCATCATCTCTAGAAAGGGCTTTAAGAGCTACAGATGTCACGAGTTTGTATTAAAATTCACAAATAGATTCTTAGAGCTTCTTGCAAAACAAGAATCACATCCACAGGTCTCCTGTAGACAAATTTGAAATATTTCCACCATTTACCATCATTGAGTTCTAGAAGTTATTCATTTAAATAATAAATTATTAATACAGAGCGGAGTTTTCCACATTTGTCTCCCATGATTAATAACCATTACAGTCATCAATGAGATTTCATACTTCTTCCATTTTAAGACAATTTAATACTCTCTCAGAAAATAAGAATCCATCGTGAAGTTATATTTCCACATTCAATGACCTTAGGTTTAGTTCAAGAGTTTTAGCATAAATGGGCATCTACTGTCATTTATCAAATCTCGATTTACATTTAAAAGCATGGAGGTCAATGATCACTTAACATTACGTTTCAACCAAAAAGGATTTTTTAAATAAAATTATGTTATAAAACGGCAACTCGATTAAAAATATTAAAATATGATAACACATCATAACCAAGAGGATAAAGTTATAATCAATGTTTGTGTAAACAAGAGTAATAATAACACTAACCTTTGATGATTTCGAATTCGTACAACACACGAAGGAAAGTTTGTTTACGACTATACAGCGCCATCTATTAGCCTCTATCAAAACAAATTAGATAAGCAGAGCATTGTTGAGAGGAAATTAAGCTTAAAGGGCTCAGCACATAGCTACTGCTTAACTTCAACAAGGAAAATATTCAGTAAAATTATTAAATCGTCTAGCAGCTAAGTACAAATTGAATGTTTTTTCTCTATTCAAGTTTGAATGTTAGATATCCAGAAAAAGAATCAAAAGATATGAAAGTAATCTTGAATGGCCGTGCCCATTATCCAGTCTTCTTGAGCGTCATTTTTTGCCTATGACTTATAAGTTCCAGGGAATCGATCCTGTTTTAAGAAGAAAAGTTATTTGCTATCTTCTTTATAAAATTACTTTTTCATGGAGAACTTAATGCTTTATGTCCTCTACATTCTGGGAATGAAGTCATAACTTTTACAGTTAAATTTATACTAACCCAAATCTAGATATGTTCATTATTTCTGTGCCTGGTCCTTCACTTCATTAAAACCCAAAGGTACTCTCCCCGAATTCAGCTGATTTCAACAGTACTTGACTCTGTACTTCAGTTTACGCTGCTTCAGAAAGTCCAGTTTCTCAGTCTCACTCCATGATATAGCTCTAATCCAGTTCAGTTTGCTACATGCTCACCTTCCCTAATTACTATATCTAGGTTCTTTTATATACACACGTACTCGTTTGAAGCCCGTGCAATAAGTGGGAAGAAATTTACTGAAGAATCAGGATTGGAAAATACCCTTAAGTAAAAAAAAAGGTTAGGAACTGAAAATAATAAGGGAATACCTTACAAATGTATACGTTGTATACATATTTCAAAACTCGGTAGTTATCCATTGATATGAAAAATATAGTTTAGGCAATGATACAGCTCCGAATAGTATTGCTTTAAAGAGCAGTACAGACGAATGCGTCGTATGATATTCAGCTCATATATTTATAAATATCCTGAAGATTCACCATCGAGTTAGTAACGTGCAACAGTAATGGGTGTAACTGTGTAACTGTCTTATTAGTTGCCGATTTAACAGGATCAGTTTGACAGGGTTTTTTAACGTAGGATTACTTTCCTCAAAAATGGTCCTTCGGAGAGAAAAAAATTGTCCTGCGTCGCGAGTTATAATTTTGGCAGCGCTCCAAACACCCAGTAGCAGTAAACAGTTAAACATAAATGTACCAAAATGTGCCGTCCCCCCCCCCCAAAAAAAAGAGGTAAGCAACGATAAGCAATCCTACGTTAATAACCCGCTGTAGTTTCGTTAGAAGAGACTACCTGAATTTTTTGTTTGTTTGTTTTTTTGTTTTTTTGTTTTGTTTTTGTTTTGTTTTTTAATCCTATAGGAGGATCCAACTGAACGTCCTTTCAAAGGGATCTCTCCGTCCAGCGCCTGGCGGGTTATGAAAGCGAGCAAGGAATATGGTAAGTGATCCCTTTGAGGACTTGTGCCTCTCCTAAAAAATATTGAAAAAAATCATTTTATTCATTTTCAGAAATTTTTGAAAATTTCGTTTATTTTACAATGCAGTGCATTCAACTCAAAAATATTTATTGCAAAAATATTTATGAAAAGCATTTTTATCTTAACGCTATTGGGCTGTAAACGAAAGCTATCTTACAACTTAAAAAGACGAATTTTTTATAACTTAGACTGTAAGGAATTTTTAATGCTTCAGGATGGGGTGATCAATTCCCAACTCCTCCATTCCCTTTCTACCTGATAATAGGCCTGTAACTGCACTTGTAACAGTTCTGGTGGAAAAGGATTTTTCTGACCTTAGAAAACAACGAATGTTCCCTGATGTCTTCCACTTATCTCAAACCGAAATTTTTTAAATTGGAGCCTTTTTTGCCGATGTCTGGGTGATACCGTAGGGAACAGTGAAAATGAACCGTGCCCGTGTCCATAATGTTTTTTTAATTGATCAAAAGTCCGATTGGATGTAATTTCTCCTCGCATCTATCCTTTGAATAGGTAAGAGTATTTCAACTTAGTCATTAGTCTTTACAACTCTCTTAAACGTGGGAACGAAAATATCACAATTATGATTATGAAAGAAACCGAATCCGTGAAAGCATCACTTAAGTTTTTTTAAGAATGCCCGTGGTTGTTTATATCATTTTTGGTGATAAAAGATAGATAATCCATCAACAGTAGCTTTTCTTCAATCAGTAGACTTGGGTTGTACGTCTCTTAAGGAGAGAACTAAAATTAATTATAAATGGGGATTTCATGAACAACAACAAGAGAAAAAACTATGAAAAACTCAGTTCGAGATTTTAAATACACACCGAGGTGTTTTCGATTAAATTTATTACTTTTTTTCCTCTTTTAAACGTTAATGCTAATAACTAGTTTGCTTTTTTTTTGTATCATTCTACATAACCATTGATTTTTTTATTGTTATAATCAGTATGATTTTATCATATTTTTCAAAAAACTTTTCTGTACGCATACGTCTCAAAACTTTATTTAAATGTATATAGGTATCTCCTTTAGTGTGCAATACTTTCTTTTGCGCCATGATTCACCACGTCGTGTCTTCATGAACAATGGTCACGAACCTTTACTAAACATTTGATAATATGCGCTACTTCTAGATCATCGTGGGAACATTGTTCTCTTAAGGTTCTGCTATTATGATATCCTACCCCTTTTCTAAAAAGTTCCAAAAATCGATGAAGGAGTGAGAGTTAAGTGACCTCCTAGCAGAATGAATATGGACACTTGAATGGCTGCAGTTCGGGACATCCGAGAAGAAAGGCTGAACGAGTCAACCGAGAAACAAATAATCTCCTTTCTTATGGCCTGTTTACATAAGAGTCCGTTGCGTTGCGTTAAGGAAAATATGACGTTGAGACAAAAATAAACCAATCATAGGCGATAAAAATTTCATTGCTAATCGTTTGGAGGCATATGATTGATTTATTTTCGTCTCAACGTCATATTTTCCTTAACGCAACGCAACGAACTCCTATGTGAACAGGCCCTTAGAGATGAGGAGAACTTGCCTGGGATTGATGATGTTGAATATACTGCCATATAATGTACTCTTGATCTGTATATAAAACTGTAGTAAAAAAGTATTAATCTAGAATTGCGTAAAGCGATTTTGCCCCAACATTAGAGCGCCACATAAATGATTTTCTAATAAGTGCTGGGCTACCTAGGGAAAAGATCGAGTCATTAATTGAGGGAAGTTTTTACTTGGTGTGAAGAAAACAGCATGATCCGCGAAAAACCTTAGCCATTTATTCTCTGACATCCACCAAGGTTGTGAATAGTTGTTCGAGAAAGCTGAACTTTAAGCAACAGATTATTTTTAACACTTAAGTTAGTTGATCGATTTCTTCAGCGCTATAATTTTCTGTAGCTATTCGTGGGGTAAACTACTCTACAGTTTAAGGTCGATTCCGAAAGGTTATAAACCCCCATGCCAACCGCGGGGCTCTGGTCCACAATATTTGGTACCAAAGTCCAGAAATCTAGCCATTTGGTCATCATTCTGTTTTACATAATTAGGTGTAATATTTGATAAGTAGCTGATTTTCTAATGGCTTGTTGAATCAGCTACTGAGTGTGTCTCCAACTGACTAAATTTATGGAAATGCATGGCAAAATAGACTTATCATATAATCATACCTTTATTAAAGGTCCTGCGATGCAACTTTAATCTTTAGCTTTTACAATGTTCCAGTACAAGCCCCTTATAATGGCTTAAAAATAGACGTTCTAGAACCTTCTTGTTTGAAGTCTTCTCTTGAGTCACTGGCACCCAATAAGTGTAGCAGTTTCTTTATTTCGACGCAGGAAGGATTGCTATGTTTGTTAGACCATTAAGCCATTTAGAGCCTGAGTGCTTGACACTTGCAAAAGTCATTTAGTTAAAAATTTTATCTGTAACCTCGTAGAGGATTATTGTCCGCGATTGAAAAATGTCATTGTATCAAACATAATGTTTCATGGGCGATGAAGCACATTTCCCATGTGATTGTTCAATGATAATTTTAATAATTTGGCTACCTGGGTACAAATTATTTGCTGGAAAATTTTCGCCACTAGGGTTGTATACTAATTGTATTGTACGATTTCTCTGTCGTCATAGAGTCTATTAGATTTGAAATGAACGTTATTTTTTCACGTGATGTTTTCTCCCATGAGGGCAGTATTTATAAATTTTCCTTCTCCTTAGCTGAAGTATAATGTACACCATAGTTTGGGGAAAGTTAAGTTTTTTTAACGTAGGATTACGTTCCTCAATAACGGTCCCGCGGAAAGCAAAATGTCAGCGTTGTCGCGAGTTATAATTTTGGCAGCACGCTAAACCCAATAGTAGTAAAACAGTTAAACAGAAAAGTGCCAAAATGCGTTAAAAAAGAAAAAAAACAGGTAAGCAACGATAAGTAATCCTACGTTAATAACCCTTCGGTAGTTTCGTTAGAAGAGACTACCTGAAATATTTTTTTCATTCTAGCTTGTTTTAGGGTTGTGGTTTTCGTCTAGTGATTTGTATTACACATGTGGAATTACAGAATTTTCGAATGGCTACGTTATGTCATGGTGAGAAACTTATGGTAAGAGCGGAACTCGGATCTTAGACCT
The DNA here is from genome assembly GCA_907164885.2 of Dolomedes plantarius. NCBI lineage: Eukaryota > Metazoa > Arthropoda > Arachnida > Araneae > Dolomedidae > Dolomedes > Dolomedes plantarius. Next base: position 66,691,144 of record OU015495.1, read on the forward strand.
TGTTCGCATTTCATATGAAGCGTAGCATAGCATTAACGTTAAAAATTATAAGCAATCATAGAGCTCAACGCAGTGATCATGTAATATGTCAAATCAATCACAGGTCATGTCAACAATCTCGGAGCCAGCGGAGGAACTCAATGTTCCACCCCGGATGCAATGTGAATAAGGCCTAAGGTTGCCGCTGAAACCTCTAGAGATGCATGTTACTATTTAATAAGTATGATAGTACCAATGCACCTGTAGGACCCAACCAAGTGACTAGGCTATACCAGGAGAATTCCTGACAGTGGGGAACAGACCGCAGCAGGCTTCTACTGCGCGTGCGAAACCAGACAAACTGCCCACACGACAGACCCACAGGACCCGTAATGCAGAGCCGGAGTCGCACCGCAACGGGCCGCGAGACAGACGGGGAGAGACGGAATTTGGAAAATAGAGCGAGATGCTCTGGTAGAGGAATGAGTATGATAGTAAGGAAATGCAAGAATTGTGTGTATACTCAACATGAGTCTACACATCTATTTTCCCTTATTACTCCTGCTGGGAACTTTAGAACATTTATTAAAGCGAGCTTAAGATTCCCATATTAAATTAATTCAACCATTCCCTTAAACTTCGTCATAAATTATCCCGAGCAGTTTACGCAATAAGATTTTGTTACATTCATCCTGACTACTGATATTACCTATGCACCTCTTTACACTGAAGTATCAGAATAACCGGGATAGACGATCTCAGTCGACAAACGTAGCAACACACACTTTTTGTTAGATGGTTTCGTCCGCAAGCATTGTATATATAGCGTCAGACATTTGTGGAAGTTTGAAAAACTGGTTGCGCCGTGAGAATGGCAAGTTATAATGATTTAAGCCAGCTTCAAAAAGTATGATAGTTGGTGCTCATGAGATGGGTCCCAGCACATCGGAGATACAAACAAAGTTTAAATTTCAAGTTCGACCAATTCAAAGGTGTACCTTGAATGCAAGAATTTTGGTAAAACATCGAGCCTACGGCAACAATGTGGCTGTTGAAAAACTCTGGTTGGCCGTGACTGGCATCTTCTGTTGGGAATAATTTTAAGCGAAAGAAGTGCACAGTGGCCGAGATAACATCGCAATTTAATGCTGGAACCTCTGTTCACATCACTGTAAGGACTGTGCAACGTTCACCACAAGATATGGGCTTTAACAGCCAACACCCAACCAGAATGCTGTTGCTTTCCTCGCAATTCAGAGCCCTGCTTCTCGTATGGTCTCAGGAATATCGCCAATGAAAACTAGAAGACTGGAAAACGAGTAGCCTGATCTAAGAAGTCTCTTTCCCAACCGATTTGGGCAGATAGAAGGGTTCGCGTGTAAAGAAAACGCCCTAATCAATGAATTCAGTCTGTCACGAAGGCACTGTACACTGTACAGTGTACAGGCTGGTGGTACCTCAGTAATGGTATGGGGTGTATTGAATTGGCACGAATTAGGATCCCTCATACGTCTACAACTTCTCTGATCACTGAACGCTTTGTTAACATCTTTACGGATGTGTTGACCATTCATGTAATGTGCTCACTCTGATAGGGGGGGGGGGGGTGTTGAAGTCTTCCAACGCGACAATGCGTCACCATACCACACAGCACCGTAGCCACCAAATTATAGTTTGAGGAACACTCGTCCAAGTATTGGATCATGAAATGCACCCTTGACCCCCAGATTTCAACGTTATTAAACATATGAGGTGGTGAAAGGCAAAGTGATGTAAGTCAGTAAGTTAAGTGGTGTAAGTCCAAAGCGTTTTACTGCAAAAACTTCAAAAAATTCCACTATAAATTGAACAAATTATAATTCATAATAATTATTATCATATTGCAAATAATAATTATTTGCAATTATTTGCAATTCCACTATAAATTGAACATGGAAACTACATTTTTGCCCTCAAATAAAAAAAGTTGAAAATGTGACTTACACCACTTTGCCTTTCACCGACTCATATCTCGGATGCCATGCAATGTTCCGTTCAAAGCAGAGCTAACATCTAGGAATATTACAGAATTGGGGAACGCTCTTCAGAAGACATGGCGTTCATTGTCTGCAGACTTTCTAAGAAAGTTCGTGGAGTCCATGCTCAGTCGTGTTTCTGCAGTTCTCCGATCCAGAAGTGGACCTACCAGATATTAGACTGGTATCTTATTTTTCTGGCACTTCAATGTAGAGTGAAATTCTTCAGTGATTTGAAATGCTTTTGAAAAAAAAATTGTTTATTTCCTAGTGGAATTCATGTAAAGCGATATAAAAAAAGAATATTTTTTTATATCGCTTTGTATCATATGAATATGTTTGTATCTCTGAATATGTTTGTATCATATTTTTATTCCCACTACAGTCTTTAGTTTTATGAAACTTTGAAAAGAAAGCATCTCCGTTGGCTTGCTGACCACAAGTACCCTAATTCTACTCTATATTGAGGATTCAAAGAGATCTTAGGGCCAACGATTTCGATCATTTCTTAGTTTCTATTTTCATTTGCTGTCTGGTGACTTTCGTTTTGTATTTTGTAACTGCAGCATTGTAAATGAGAAACTTTTTCATCTGACAGTTAAAGCTCAATGTAGTAGACATGAAGCTATATGAGATATCATCTACTACCATGAAGCTACAGAGCTTCATGGTAGTAGATGAGCTCTCTTATTCCGGTTTTAAAATCGCAATTATCGCAAGCATAGAATTAAATAATGGTATAGAAAACAAATAATGATACAAAAATGTTTCGATTTGTTTATGTAAAAATTATATGAATTTATAATTATAATAATAAATTTCGTTGTCATCTGTATTACGATCTAAAAAATAGCAGAGACCATTTCCTGTCACATACCCGAATTTGTACATGCACGCAGTACAACCTTTTCCTCTTTGGTTATTTATCAAACTGTAATTGTATTACATTTATGTTTTCTCAATCACTAGATGGCGCTACTTCTCCAATAGATGTGAAAACGTGGCCAAGCGCGCGTCGCGCGAAATGAGCTACTTTGGAGCAGACGAATTTTCTTCGGCTGTACGTGTTTCAGTATGAATATTCCACACTGTAGTAACGTAAAGCATATTTTGTATTAAAATTATTGGAGTGAGGATTTTTACACATGGGTTAGGTGGTGTTTTTAAAACCAAACTGAAACACGAGCAAGCTCTTTGAAAGAAATAATGATGGAAAATGTTTAATTCAGAATTCTAATTTCGTATATATTTTCAAAATCTTAAGATTTTGGTAAACGTTATTCACATAAGAATAAATGACAGTGATTTTTGTAATAATTATATTCCGAAAAGTTTCTGTTAGTTCTCCTAAACCCGTTTACTCTTATTTATTATCAAATACATATTAGTACTTCAAGAAGAGGGGTAAATAAATAATTAAAAATCTCCTGTTAGTAAACCCTACTCACTATTTAAATAATGTTACCGAAACTTAAGATACTATTAAAAATACATTTTAAAAATTAAACTTTAAAATCATCATCATCAATATATTTTTCGATTTAAATTATTAATAATCATTTAAACTTCTATAAGTTTTATTTTAAAGCAGCAAAAAAAAGACCTGTATAAATTTTCAACGTTAATAATGAGTAAAATAATTGGTTTAATGCTTTACATATTTAAGTGTTACTTTTCTTTTATCTTACCATATTTTCCCCCATCAAATGAAAATATATTATTTTATTTCGGAATGTATTATTTGTGTTCAAGGATACGCATTTTCAATGTAGTCTTTGAGAAAGATTAAATATTGTTAATATAAATACTGTAGAACTAATTATGCATTTTTAAATATTTAAAGTTGAAACTATAAAATTTGAAATATTTCCCTTACGCTTTTATTATTTCCATCGCTGAATTTCTTGATAAGTAAGTACATTAAGAAAAAGGGACAAAACAACTTAAGACACAAAATAATAACTCAACAATGTCGCACTAGCATTGAAATAAATTAACTCGTATATATAATCATCTGATATCGAGCGTGCTCATTAGACGTGTTGTATGCGATCTGCAAAAGAAAATAAATATTAAAAAAACTGTCGCCTTAACACCATACATATTAAATGTTACTTAAAACTTTTATCCTTTTTTTTCTTCGTAGTTTAGATTACAAGAAATTCAGATTAATAAGAATTATTTACAATTCTTTCAATATACTCCACTACTGACGACATCTTTGGGCGAATCTATGTGAGCGTGGTGATCAGTCGGGACAAAATTATCGCAGAACAGTACTATTTTCCAGCAACAACGACCTTTCTACGTGTTTTGTGTATAACCATGAATTAACGTTAGATAGCTTTAAGTTTTGGGGATCTGCTACAAAATAAGAAAAAACGTGTGCTGTGCTGCCATACGTAGTTTGTGGATACAGATGTGTATGTTGTGCTAGCAGTCTTACGAATGTAGTGCAAATATTGCGGATTCTGGTGCGTTGCATTCCATTTGAAGTACGCCAATAGAAGTGATTTGATTACATTTAAAGGTTAAAACGTTTTCTTTTTTATATTTAATACAACTAGTTTTTAATGTTGAGTTTGAAATCAATAATTCGACTCGTCGGAAGTGGTGACGAATCTGTTGTATATTAGTACTGTGATCGGATGTTTTTAGTGAAACGTACCCGATAATTATTAAGCTTTTTATTTATTTTTTAAAATCTGTTTCACGCAAACATTATAAGTTTACATTAATTTTCACGGTTCTTGTTTCTGCAGTGTGTTCTGTGAATGGTGATATGTAATCAATCCTACGAAACCAGATATGCGTATTTTGTTAATTTAATTTTTAGTTGTTTTTGTCGATTAGAAAAGAACTATTGAAAATAGTTTGTAAGAATACTTAATGTTTTAAAACAAAGTATTAATGGTAATTATATTTTATTTTCATATTGGATTTTATAGAAACTATTTGTCATTAATAAATGTATTCAAAATTACGATTTTATCTCAATTCTGAAATTTTTTTTCTTTTTATTATTGGTAAATAAAGTTAAGTTAGTTGTGGCCCACAGAGGAACGTTATAGTCTGAACTACGTTTGTACTAGAATTTAAAAAACTTGATAGCTTAATTTAAATTTTTTGTAATCATGAACTATATTTGAATTAATCTAATTCAGTTTATTTATTTTTTTATATTTCAGCATTCTGCTGTCAACCAAAGCCATAATTTCAGTTGCATTTTATCATCTATATATGACACAATTCTAGACCATAAATCATATACCGTAAGTTTTACTACTTTGTAAATTTTTTATAATTTAGTGACTTTTTATGTTTGAGATTTTCATGTATTTAGACATTTATTTACTCATTATAATATATTATGCCCATAAAAGGTTTTGAATTATCTGTCATGTGGAGGTTGTAGTCTACACTAAACAGCTTTTATTTAAATAGTGTTCAGTATATTAACATATGCATTGCGTAGAGAGCAGCCATAAGATTCAATTTGTCAACTTTAATTTCTTGGCAATTTAAATCTATATATTTTCATTTCGACACTGTTCATTGTTTTAAGGCAGCTGTTATTTTAGCCTTTGCTTGTATATTCAAATTTAGAAAATTGTTAAATTTCTCTTTTCATTGCTATTTAAAAGATTGATAAGCTTATATTATAACTAGTCATTGTTACAGGATGATAGAAATTGATTAAAACTCTATCAAAATTTAAAAATCATATGTTAAGTTTTAGAGCTGTATATTTCATTTAAAAAATTGAGGTGAATCTGAATTAGATAATATTCTTATATGAAAAGTTGATTTTAAATTTTACTTCACCTTACAGTGACAGAATACATCTGGCATTGCTTTAATGCATTTAAATTCCTTGATGGTATATTCCACAATAGATGATAGAATTTTAATGCTGAAAATAGAATTTTAGTCTCAACACCAAATTTTGGATTTTCTTTTGATTCTGAAGCAATTAACAGGATTTTTAGTACATGCATAATAATTTACTTGAATGATAGACGAGTAACCTACTTGTCTTATTTATTATTCTAATTTTTCCTAATTTAAATGCTTTTTTTCCCCCTATAGCATTATAATGTTACTGTAAGCATTGTGAACAGCATAATGTTTGAAATTATTTGAGGCCTCCTCTTATACATCATATTTTGCCTAAATGTATCTTTTTAAGTTATTTCCTTTCAGGTGTAATCTTGAAGGTTGGAAATAGTTTTAAAAATAAATTCATCTATTTATTGTTTGAAATGTAATTATTAAATATTGATCTTTTCCTTTAACATGCTTAAAAAATGAATGATATATTTGAAGGGTTTAAGCATGCTATAAACACATGCAGAGGATCTTGAAGTCCTTTATATTGTTAATTTTTTATTTAACATATTCCCAAGTGAGGAGAACATGGAGAATTTATTTAGCTTTGATTTTTCTCCACTTCAGTGGTTTCAATCAGTAGTTCATGTACTACTGGTGATAAGTTGATGGTACATGCATTCTTGTTTGTTTACTATATTTTATATATTTTTGTTGGTGGTTGAAATTAAAATTTTTTGTTCTAGTAAAAGCTACATACCTTGCCTTATGAAAAGTTTTTAGATTGGTTGCTTTAAATGATATACTCTTGACATCTTTTTTAGTTGATTTCTAAAAATGAATATTATGAGAAAAAAAATCATAACTCCTCAATTTTAGAATGTCTTTTCTACCCCAAGGAATAGAAATTAACTTTTTATTGATTTTTTTATTTTTTGCATTAATCTTAAGGCTGTTTCTATTTGTCAAGAGTGTTAAACTGTTGTTAATAAAATCTTGGAGCACAGTTTACTTTGTCCATTGATGTCACTTTGTAGGAGGGGGAGTGAAAATTCACCTGCATTTTACATCTTTTCTGTGAATTTTAAAGGCCCTCCGAACTTTAATGGTTATACTACTGGCCCGTCATCCCTTTTCAAGATTCAAACTGTTTGCTGATATAAGATTACTTTTACCTGACTTGTAACATTTTGGTAGTTGTATATAACTTAAATCATAATTATTTCAGTGGAAAGGGAACAAGATATTAAGGAGAGAAAATAGGAAAAAGGATTTATTTACACAAAATAGATATTAACATATTTATTTTATTTTTATTTTTTTATACGAATAAAAAGAAATCAAATAGGAAACTTTGGTAAATAATGTAAATTCAGTTACTGAAGTTTCCAAACTGATGCTATTCTTGATGATAAATTTTATTTCCTTGCATTACAAAATACCTGTGAATTTTTTTCATTTAGAGCAAAATATGCAATAGATTGATCACGGAAAAAAAGATGTAGCTGGCTTATTAAATTTGTAGGTTTGTAACTCAAGAAAGATGTGTTAAAGAAGTATATGCTTGTAGTAAAAACAAATTTTCATTCTGCAGTTGGATGTTGGATTTTGAAGCCCCTCCCCTTTTTTTTCTTGGAAAATTTCTTGCTAAATTACATTTTAGTTTTTATGAAGCTGTCTTCCAGGAAACTTATAAACGATATTTTAGTGATTACTTATGAGGGAAACATACTATTATACAATTTGAAGGAATGAAATGTAATTTCTTAAGCAAATTTTTATATTTAAAAGTTCAGTGACCTAGCTTTACTTGTACAATCAATTTTAACAAGTTTCACTGTATTTTTCCTCTAGTTATATTATTTTACATCAGTTTCAATGAGAAATTATACATAGCAAGCACACATATCTTTAGTTAACATCATTTTAATTCCATGCCCATCAAAATATGTAAAGAATCATCATTTAACCTTTTATTACTGATAAGGATTTATACATATAGTTGAGGCTAAATTTCGCAGATTTAAAAAAAAAATGGATTGTTAATAACTTTTGTAGACTGCTATTGCTGACTCTCATCCTTATTATTTTTAATGCATATAATTGAGCCAAACAATGGCCAAATGGCTAGGGCACTGGCATTCAGTATCAGTCTGTGAGTTCGAGTCCCACTCTTGGCATGGACATTTGTGGCCATTCAGGATTGGCTTTAAGCAGTAGATCCCAGTCTAATTAGTCCTTGTGCAGCAAAAATTGACCATAGTGCTCCAAACCAAACCAGTGTATGTAATTGTTATTATTTTGTGGTAAATTTTGTAAGACAGGAATAGTGAGTAATAGTCTTGTGTTTCAATTCTCCAAAAAATGTTTCCACAGCATTTATATATAACTAGTAATTGCTTTCATTAGGCTTATTTTTTATTTTTAAATATGCAGTTAATGTTTATCAATAGTAACTTCAAGCAGGTTAAGTATTGAATGAAGAATAAATAGCTTTTATTGTTGACTTTTTTAGGAAGGTTTATTGTAAAATTATGAAGTTATAAATTCACTGAATGACAGATATCTGTTCCGCTATCTTAAAGTTTTAAATATTGCCTTTTTCTTACGGTAGTCAGTTGATTAACCTCATTAATTTTTCCCTCTAACCCATGTCAATTTCACTTTTGCTACATTGATTTTTATTATTTAATAGATTTTTTAATGGAATAAAAAGTTTGATGCATTTAAAATAAATTTCTAATGTGTGCTGACAGATTTTCGAGTTCCCTCATATTTATTAAACACTAGTATTTTAAATTTTTATTCATATTTTTTTTACATACAATTTTATTTTAAAAAATCTATAGAAGAAACTTATTTCTGAAGTTAAGATCTGTTTAAATATTTATATATAAGAAACATTTTTATATACAGAAGATTGAAATTGAAGAGAGTTTCAGTTAAGTATTTATTTGTGCACTTTTGGTTAGTAAATAGTCATTCTTCACTTGCATAACTGCTCAAACTATAAATTAAGATCATTATATTTGTTAATAAATATTCCTAGCTGTTATAAAGATAAATAGCAATAATTGTACAAATTGGGAAAATATGTATAGCTGTACTATTATTTTTTTAAATTTGCTTTTAGAAGGACCTTACCCACAATCTTATCTGTTATGATACAGTGTTAAAATCTCTAGGAGTTGGGATTTTATTTTTTATCTTTGAGCACAGTTATACTGATAATGTCTCCCTGTAAAATGATCTGATTTTGTTTTTCAGATAAATATGTACTTATAACGTTTCTAATCATTTATGGATTTAATGGTTTCTGTTATAAGCAAAGGAGCATATCATAGTTGTATTTTACCTTTTTAAGTTAAAAATAATTTTATTAAATTTGCATAAATTTTAAGTTGAACCTATACCTGCTTCTTGGTATGTCATCTGAATTTGAGTATGAAAGTCAACAGAGATACTTAGAAGCTTGGAGGTACAGATTCTGAGGGTAATTATTTTGGTTGGCATTTCATATTAAATCTATGTTTGCTGCTCAAAGGGTGTTAAGTCCAAAATGGGCTAAAATGAGTTATCAAACCAGGCACGTTTGAAAAATCAAGGGGCAACTGCAGGATACAGAAAGCTAAGTCCAATCCCACTCCTAAATATTTTTATTCATCAGGGAAAATTTGGGATATGTGAAGCAAAACACAAAAATGTTTGTGTTAAAGGGTTATGCCCCAATCAAGGACTTAACACTCTTTACTCAGCAGAAATAAAATTGGAAAAATTTACTTAAAAAAATTAGAAATTAAACTTAAAAAACTGATTTCCCCCCCCCCCCCCCCAATTCCGTTTTTCACAAAACTACGATTTTAGACTTAACACTCTTTACACTGCAAACACAGAAATTTAGTTCTGGCAATAGGTTTTCCTGTTTCTTTAACCCTTAAATGGTAACATCTGTCTGACTCACCCTACCAGTAACATCCGTCCATAAGACTAAGTTGGATTTTGTAGCTCATTGCTTATGTAATTTTCCAATTTACATTTAATTTTAGCTCTGTATTTGAGGTATTATTAATTTATAAAAAATTTTTACAGTTGGTTTTAATTTTAATATAACTTTATTCAGTAAAAAACAATCTGAAATTTTTTTAGAATTTCAATAAGATCTACAAAAGAAAATTAAATTATTAGAAATAGATTAGAAAAAAGTAAACTAAATATATACATGATTAAAGTAGAATCATAAAAGTTTTACAAATTTTGTACACAAGTATTACATATCTTTTTGAACACTCCAATTAAGTGTATCACACTTCACACACTTGTATTTCATCATTCTATTTTTTGTGTAAGGACAGTACCTACAGTTTTTCCTCTTCTCCAACTTGTCACTTTTTAAGGATTACTTACTTACATTTGCTTCCTGGTCACCTTCTGAACGAACAATTTCCATTATAATTTTCTTAGTCTTCTGATAGACTGACCAAATACATTCCTTTGAAGTAATATTCGTCTCTAAAACAGAGTGAGTTTTCTTGAAATAGTAAATGTATGGCGGTAAATTAAACAAAACTCACAGATAAAGAAACACAACCAAAATGATGGAATTACTAAAGCATAGCTCAAACATGAAAGTTTCAAATTGATAATTATGGACCTTAACGGGAAAAGTATCAATTCTACTCATCCGAGAGATGGATATTACCATTTAAGGGTTAATTCAGAGAGGAGGTTGCAATGCTGTAGAGAAGGCAATGGACCTATAGAGTATAAACCGCTTCAAATTTATCTATTGTCTATTTAGAGATAATAGATAATCTTGTATCTAATTCAACACTAGTTTATCTACTGTCTATTCAGAATTTGGTCTATGAGAGTGCTTATTTGGGTTTATAAAGGTTACTTTTTAGTCTATTAAAAATATCATAATACAAAAGCATTAGCTTTGAAAACCGTCATCATCCATCTCCTTTACACCAGGCCTGACCATTTCGAAATGGGATGAGGGCCATATTACTTTATGGAAATCTGCTGCAGGCCACAAGAAAATAGGATAGAGGGGAAAGTGAAAAATATTTTACCCAATAAAATATAAATTACTGAATATTTTAAAAATTTGATAAATATTAATATTCATTGCTTATATATACGTTTCGTATTGTTTGTTATAAATCTAAAAATAATATTAAGTATTCTTTAGATATATAATATGCGTTTTCACACAAGGCTTCGTGGACCGTATGTTGTGCAGGCCTGCTGTAGACTAAACAGATTGTTGCTATCACCTGATTTTACTGGGTGTGAAAACTTTCTCATTTCCCCTATGAAACATAAAATTTCGCATGCCTATGCTGCAACAAGAATCGTTAAGGAAAAATGCAAATTCTACAATCCACCGTAACATATCAGGCTATTTTCATGAGGTGCTTGTTTATCTTCATACCTTTCATACAGTTACCTCAAATGAACCTAGGAGATCTTTCCCTTCAGAACTGGTCACTTATGCAAATTGTGTAATGGTGGAATGAAGTTTAACTTGTATGTTAGTAGAAGATTCTCTTCAAATAAAGGAAAAATATGTGTAACTAGATGGGAATTATGACTGTTCAAAAGAGGTTTGATTTGGGTCGGTTTCTGGAATTTGTGTAGTGTAAATTGTAATTATCTCTGGTACGAAAATGTTTAATTTTCGATTACAGGGTTTTCTTTAATCAAATAAAGGATTTTTTAAGGCATTGGTTTGTACAGCTATTAAAAATCTGTGAAATGTAGAAAATCAACTTTTCTCTTACTGTATTTTTTTATAGTAGCGAAAATTAGGATTTTTTAAGGCATTGGTTTGTACAGCTATTAAAAATCTGTGAAATGTAGAAAATCAACTTTTCTCTTACTGTATTTTTTTATAGTAGCGAAAATTAGTAATTGTTCTTAGTGAAATGCAAGGATAATGCCCATTTACGTTTTCACAAGGATTAAGTATTTTCATATCGAGAGTAAGTATTTTTGTGCATCTGATAGGTAATTTTTAAAGGCCCATGATTTGGCCTGCTTTTGAATTTGTTGCTCGCTCTGCAGAATGCCCAAAATTGCGGTGCCTTAGATTGATCATACTCGTGTTTCATTCCCTCTAAAATTTTTAAAAAAGAAGACAACCTAAACACGTTAACTCATAAAAGGAAACTACAGGCTTTACGAGATGGTAGGGGGAAGAAGGGCCAACATTCTCTGGTCTTAGCCCCAACATAGGGGCCCGCTTATGACCTTGGGATTATGCAAGCCGTTTCCCCCCGGATCATCGGAGTCTCTCGACATCCCCGCAGGGAACCATATTTCTTGTCGAAGCTACGACAAGTGGTTAATCCTACAGTATTTTTGCTGATGACTTTTCTGAACTAAGTTTCTGACTAGTAAATAAGTCTGAAAACGTAAGAGTTGTTTATGAATCTGGTTCATTTCAGGTGGGTCAGGATATTACGTTAAAGTTGAACTGCTCGGAAGAAATCGGTGAGATTTAGAGCCAAATATAAACAGTCTGCTAGAGGTAACTTTTGTTCGTCCTTTTAACCAAAAGAAAATATGCAGTAAATTATATACAGAATGTGTATGGAACGCACGGACACTCTAATTCTGAGTCCCAAAGCCCTAGAGATGATGGTGGTTGGATGAATAGAGAAACGAACTTTGCAATTGCTGCTCTCTCTCTCTCTCTCTCTCTCTCTCTCTCGAGAACGGTCAAAATGCCCGTCGCTGGGTGGATCACTCACGAGTTTCTTAGGCGAATATAGATTATTCCACACCAAAGGTGAAACATGGGGAAGATGCTTTGTAATAAGATTACTGAGGTTGAAAATTTACTGTATTTTCACAAATTTTTTTGAGTATTTAGGGAAATTTTGCTTTGTTTGCTGAAAGAGGGTTATCAAGATAGCTCGATAGCACCTTTCTGAAATTGTGGTACGAGTACCCCTAGGAATATGCTTGTGACTTTGAAACAGTACTCAAGCTGTTCTCTAGGGGAAAAAAATGCTAAATGACAAGCGAAACAAATATTGCTGGGCGTTTTCGCTTTGGTTTGTATTAAAAACTGGCCAAACTATCAGTTTTCCTTCCAGTTAAGTTTTCTAGAAAAAATCGGGTTTTTTTTTCTTGTTAAAGTATGGAAAATAGCGATGAAATCAGAATACTAAATTGAAAGTTTCATCTTTTTCTCTAGTGTACCAGCTAACCACTACAATTTAGGTTTTACATATGATCATTTTTTACTTTTAATGCTATAGGATTCTTTTAAATACCTTTGTCTCATTTGACAGACTTTAATTCGAGTCATGTTTCTTTGCAATGCGCTAATAACTGTCTCAATTATTTGCCCAGTAATCATGAAAGTTGTTTGAAATCCACGATGGGAAGAAATTTATTCGGGAGATACCTTTGACTCATGGCAATCTTAACAAAAGGGTACAATCTAAAAAGTGTTAAAGATTCTTTGCTTTACAGCATGAGTGTCCATCCTATTGGCTTACCTAGGGTCGCATTAAGTGAAGAGGGATTTTCTTGGGCCACATATAAAATATATCTCATAGTTAAGGTATATGTGACAAGCTTCCCTTTATATTTTATTAAAACAAGAAGAGGACAACATTAACATAAAACTAGTGGAATATTTGACCTTTTTTTGTGGAACATGCACCAAGGTCTGGTTTGATGGAGGTAGTTGCAATTCCTTAAGTGTTCTTCTGGTGCTGATCAGAAATTTTTAATCTAATTTTACTCTTTGAGTGCTCCATCTCTGAAAATAGTTTTTATACATGTAGGTAAGGACAAAAAGCGATGACATTAATAAGGCGTGATTGTGAAGATAGGTCTTAAAAAGTTTATTATCACGTGGGGCCGCATTATAGGCCGTCTTCGGCCGCAGGTTGGATACGACTACTCAATAGCGTTAGTCGATAAAGATTGTATTGTGTGTCGCTGTGCGCTTTTTGTAAGCTTTGAGGTGGATACGCTCGAATTTCCTTTAAGGTTGATCTCAGCTACGGAAACAATCTAATAAATTCAGTAATTCGTTAGTTAAAATTTTTTGTTTTAAGGCTGCTGTGTTGGAGTAAATCTATTGAATTCAAGCCTCCATTGTTAACCTATGGAGAAAATGTGTCCATGGATTGCCGACTTTGATTTGAAGGTTTTTATTTATTTTTTTAATTGTACTCCGTATTAGAGAAAGAAATTTTCACCTTTTATTTTTTTTTGAAAGAAAAATGCAAATATTTTTAAATTTAAGTTATTCGGGGGGGGGGGGGATATCTGGTATAGTGTGTTTTAGACGCTCCTGAATTCCTTTGGTAGACGAAATTTATAAAATGAATCCTGTTGCAAGGTGCAGACATGTTCAAGCTATCTGAAAATACCATTTTTATTGGATTACCAGCATTTATGTAGCTGTAAATAGTAGACAAATTTTCTCCATAGGTTAACATTGAGGTGAGGGAATCCAATAGGGTTAGTACACAGCAGCCTAATTAAAATACCACTTAAGTTGAAAATATGTTTAGATAAATGTAATTAAATTGTCTGTAAGAGTTTACACGGCACCAGTCTGGAAATTTGGTCATTTTATGACTTTGGTGATTCTACTGTTGTATAGATAAGTGAATTATCCTAATCGCACCCGATTTGATTATGTATATATTTTTGTTTCTAGTTGTTTTTATGTAAATTATTTAAATATTCATGGGACGGTACGAAATATGTGCCTTGTGTACTAGGATATCATGTAGTACAATTAAAAAAAATCCATTACCGCTACGAACTGATGGCGAAAAATGCGTAAAACAAACAGTTATAAGAGAATTTACTGAGTTCTATACAACATGTATTTCTCACATCTCAGCTATTAAATGTTGATTTGTCAACATTAAGTGTTTATTTTTTAGCAACCTATATGTAGAATATAAAGATTCACATCTGTAAGTTGTATCCAAAATGGGGGTTATTCGACAAACTGCTAATTTAAATTTTGGGTATTTTGGTTCTGGCACAAGTTTCCAAATTTCTAGCGGAGAGCCGTAGTTTGGGCACTCCTGATATATACATATTAGAACTTACCCATCGAAAATGAGTAATATTGTCGATAGAGTTTTGATAGTATTGATTGAATATGCACGAGTCACTGAAAACTGTAATAGTTTGAATTCATAAAAAATTTTTCTTTAAAAAATAGTTTTAATTCATGAAAATTTTTTTTCTGATGAAATGTCCCTATCCCCCCCCCCCCCGTTCTGCCCTAATAACTTACTTTTCATAGAAATATGCTTTAGAGAATTAGTAATCTGGTCCTCGTTTGATTTTAATTTGCCTAAGACGAAGCCATCACCCAGTGGCGCACCCAGGGGGAGGGGCAAGGTCCTTTGCCCCCCCCAAAGAAATATAAATTGCATTATGAATATTGAATTTTGCATCATAAATATTTTTATCCGTTCAGCTCCCCCCCCCCCCCCCCAAGATTAAATCCTGGGTGCGCCACTGCCATCAGCCATACTTTTTTTTTGTCATTCCCCTTTGTCGCCTTTGTAAACAAACGTAGACTTAAATCAAGTGTCAAGTTACCGAAATGTTTTCTTCTCTTGGCTTACACCGTTCTTCAGGGTATCTTTATCACAGTTCCCCATTAAATCGTAGGTTTCTATTCAGTGACATGACAGTAGTCGGCTTCATTGTGGTTTTAAAGACTGCCGATCAATGAATGTATGCTCTATTGAAATTTCTCGTGTATAAACATTTGAATGTTGTATTTATTGTACTCATTTTTATAAAATTTTATAGAATTGCATAGCTGTATTTTTCAAAATTAGTTATCTGAGATGTGTCTGTTTTGATATCGTTACTTTCCTAAGAAAGGGACCAAAAGTAGAGAGAGTTTAATTAAGAATACTTAGTTGAGGTTCCAGTCATGTTGCTATGAGGAAAAAAAGAAAGGAAAAGACTAAAATAAATAAATCTTCCTCGACACTTCTGCAAGAATCTAACCATTCTCTGATTTCTGATTGGTTGCACGCTTTGTTTGGCAAGATTCCAGTTTTTCTTTCATTCCCTCCCACATCTTTTCTGTCTATCTGTCTGTATAGGTCCTCTCTCCCGAAAGTGTTTTGCCATATGCCAAAAGGGTGTGGCATTATGATCATATGAGGAGAGACGATTCTTTATTTATTATTGATAATCAGTTATTTATAACGGAAGCGTAATGAAATTTTTTTTGAATTATTTTTCCATATCATCACTATAAAATTTAATTTTGGCATTTCTAGCAAAACTTCTCCAATATATAATTGCAAAACTTTTAAACTTACTCAATCTATTTCGTTACGAGAAGCTTCAATTTTAACAGATCTCAGTTCTAATCAGTGGTGTAATAGCACACTGGAATCGCAGGGTTTTGAAATTAAGCCTTAAATGTTACTTCGCGTCATTTCATATCTGAAGCATTTAGTACACCGTAAGTCTGAGTGCGTTTTAAGCAGTAGGAGAGATATTGTTGGATGCTCTCGGTTCGATTCCCGCGGTAAGAGCCTTTGAAAATCGACAGTCTCTGTGTGGAATCCAACCATGTAAAATTAAGGACTTGAAGTAATGTAGGATGTGAAACAATGTTTAAAAAAAATAATAAAATGCAATATCTGTTGCAACATGTGCTCGTCATAGAAATGTAGGGCAGAGAAGTTTCGGTGACGACGTGTCAGTTGAAGTTTGTCCAAATTAGATGTAACATGAGGTTATGAGTGTATGTAACAAAAATCAATCCATGAGTGGCTAAAAATTTTAATTTCACTCTTTCGATGAACACAGCGACGTAAATCTAGACGTTAGGGACTATAAGTTGACGTGACTGTGGATTTACAGAAAAGCCCTTTCATAGAGAATTCATCCTCTTCTATTATATGAGGAGCTGAAGGATTGCTCTAGTATATGATTAAGAGATCGTAGCGTACCAAAATCACCTGTCGCTGATTCGTTAGATTTAAATCATTCACGTAAGGGGATAATACGTTGGATTCCGCATGATTTGAACCGACATGACTGGAATTTAAGGACCAGCAATTATTAAAAGACGATTTAATTGTGTAATTACGTCTTAGAGTAGGGTTTTGTATAAATATAGACCTAGGAGGGTTTATAAATATTCTGGGAGATATTTAATGGGTATATATAAATGTAATTTTAAGTAGTTTGGTCCGGTAGAGGGATATTCTCTTAAATGATGATACAGTTGTGGTTTCTTGAGAAGTTAATTTTTTGTTTCAGTAATCGGAATGAAGTCAGTTCTATTAGGCTTCTTACGAAGTAAATGAATTAAGCTTTCTAACCCAGTAAAATGGAAAAAATTAAAACTTTTGAAATTTTTAGCGTCAGCAGATCTGTCTTTTAACGGTCATGGCTGTTAAAACTTGAACTTCGATTCCCTAAGTTAAGAATTTGAACCCCTGCAGAATGCATTTGTGTTGATTTGCATTAATGCAATCTCAAATTCTGTGTCTTTAGAGCGTTCAAAGCTATTTTTAGGTGCGTACACGTAGGATTTATCGTGAAGCATGAAAAATATTTCATTTGTGGGAGTGAAGTAGTGGTGTCGCACCCATGTGGTTTATCACCAAGCATGAAAAATATTTCATTCGTGAAGCTGATAAGGAGTGTGGTGGTGGTCTGGAGAAGGGCTTACTCCTCTCTCTGATTTAAGTTAATATATTATTTGCACTGCATTAACCTAAAACGGCTCTTAATTACGTTTTCTTTAACAATGTCCCCCCTTCTCACAAAGAAATAATTTTTTTTTTACGGCTTCGTTCGTGGGATATTGTTAACTTTTGAAAGATCTGCATGCAAGAAATTACTTCTGATTTGTTAATTCTTCCACGCGCTTGAAACCCCTGGCACCGCAATGGATATTGTACTTTGATCACAAATATAATATTTAGTTTCTAGAGATCTGTAGTCGAATCTTTTTAGTAGGTATAAAATTTAGGGCAAGCAGGGTTGGCAAAAGGCGTGGCCCCTGACATCATTAGGTGATCACCCAATGAGTCATAGGGATGCGATGTCGATGTTTTCAAAACATCGATTTATTGAAGCCGATGTTTTTTTTAAATGAAAAAGTACCATAATAAAAAAAATTTACCACGTAGCATAATTTTCACACTCAGTAAATGTAAGTTTGAATTCTGAAAGGACGAATACAAAAGAGGGAACGATTCCTTAGCAAACAGACAAATGGCAATCAACCAATGAACCAATCGGAGCGCTTAGAATGTTCATGACACTCCAGAACCTTCCATGGGGTTTTATTTTATAAATAGTATATACACGAGAGCAGCCATTTAAGTTTTTTGTTTCGTTCTGGTTTTATATAAGTTGACGTTAATATTATTAGTAAGATGCCTCCCAAAAGTACCGTTTGGAAATATTTTTGCAAAACCTCTGACAAATTGGCAAAATGCAATATTTGCCTTAAGTCCCTCAAAACTTCTGGCAATACCACGAATTTATCTGGACATTTGAAGGCAAAACATGGCGATATTTACAACGAGAATTTTGAGTCATCAATGTAGCCCAAGGCAAAAGCAACCAAGTTTTTGTCATTTGTGTCAGCCCAATCAGAGAGTAAAATTAAATTACCCCTCCCCCCACACGACTAACCGGAGTAACATTAATGTTAAAGGTTACTAAACCAGCTTTAAAAAAGGGATGTTCTATAACATCGATGTTTAAAAACATCGATGGTTTTTGGGCGATGTTTTATTAGCATCGATGTTTTAATATTGAATATCGATGTTTCAAAACATCGATGTTTTGTTATCGATGTCGCATCCCTAATGAGTCATCACCTAATGATATTAATGATATCATAAGTCGCGAATAGCTCTATATATTGCGATATTAATAATTAATCGAGCTGAGCAAAAACAACCCCTTTCATTAAAAGGGATATAGGATGCGTTCAACTGGACTTTACTTTTTGTGATGTGATTATTACTTAAATTTTTTTAAACCGATTTTTACATCACCTGTAGGGCAGGTTAGATAATTTTATTAATGTATATATATTTTGCATACTCTGAGAAATTTAATCTTGTGGGAATTTGTTCCACGGATTTAATACGTTTTTACCAAATTTTAACGCATTGTGTTTAGGTTTGAGTTTACTATTTGGGAGATGAGCCGACCGTACACAATTCTGCCGCGTTGGAATCCTATGCTACGCACAGAAAAATGGATGATACCGATAAAAGAAAAAGATGAAAAGAAATAAAGAGCTCTATTATGAAGATTCTTTAAAGTCAACGAACGTGAATAAACTGCACGCAAGGGAGAGAGAGAGACCTGACAAACTAAATTGGTGCCGTTTAACCTTGGGGAAACAAAACTTGTTCAGGCTATCTTTTACCAGGAGCAACGGAAGGCTAAAAACCGCTTTCGTCGACAACCCTGCTTTTTATTTTGAGCTAAAAAAATACGAAAGAGAAGTAACCTGAAGTTTTCCCTTTAAGATCAAAAGCAACAACGGTGGTGTAACACTGGTGCAAATCGGCTGTCCAATAAAACCACAGATTGCTCGAAATATGTCCTATGAAATAAAACCTAATTAAAGAAATATAGATCAAAATGGACTCTGTAGTGTGGAGTATAGCATTTTTTAAAGTCCAGGCAAATGGGTTGGTAGTGCCTCTCTTCACGGCTAAAATTTGAAAGCTTTTCGAAACTTAGATCCGTATCTACGCCTTTCTTAGCCAGAAAATCGTAAGGATTTGTTCCTTTATATTCAGTTGTGGAGGTGAAGTATCTCTTATTCCCCTAGGTTGAGAAACGCAGACCTTAAGTAGTCTACATTGATGAAAAAGTTAAAACAGGTACCTTCGACCCTCGACTTGAGCGCGTGTGACTTTTGCGGGTTTAATTTTAATTATTCAGTAGTTTTGCCACCATCAATGATTAATTACGATATCCCTTTTTGAGTTTATCTACTCTCCGCAGCACTCAAATTATTAAAAGTTTATTGTATCATAGTCGTGTCATAAATTTTTATAATTCTAGTGCTGTTAAAATGTTGCATCACACGTGTTATGTATTGCCTATTTCTCACTGTGTGGGTTTGTGTTTTAGTTATACATTGTCGTCATTTAACGAGGGTTGCTTGACAAGTCCGTGCAAAATATGAGAGATGGTGTCATTGCACTGAAAATGTTGGCTTTTACACATTTAGCTTGCTTCAAAGGCACGCATGTAAAATTGTAAACAGATTTGACGTAGTCTGTGATTGACAGCCGTTTTAATCAGTTAATTCTTTTTAGTGCTCATACAGTGGAGACCAAGCGAGTTCCGGTGTTGATAAAATATTACTTTTTAGGAGACAAAACGGCGGCAGAAGTCACATCCAGGAGTGATAAATGTTAGGGTGATTCTGCACCTTCGCTAAGAATGATTTAGAATGACTACTAGTGTTTTGTTAATTTTCGCAGAAATTATTTAAACAATCCATGAAATGGTGATGGATAGACGATAAAAAGTGGAGATTTCTGATGCTGTGACATCTCATCAGAGAGCGTGCCTTATGTTTTGCATGAATATTAGAATATGAGAAAGCTGTCGGCAAGGTGGGTGTTGCGTTTTTTAACAACCGACCAGGGAGGTGAACGAGTGAACAATTGGTATAGTTGGAGTACAATTTGTACAATTCGTACAAAGTATAATTTGGAGTTGTTTCAAAGAATTCTAGATAATTTTTTACGTCGTTTCGTAACAGATTTTGGAAATGGTTACATCACAACAATCCAGGAACAGAAAAAAACAGTCCAAACAGTGGGTTGAAGCAGGAAAGTTTATGGCCACTGTTTTTTTTTGGGGGGGACGCCTATGATGTAATATTTATTAATCACTTAGAAAATGGCAAAACAATCACAGATGAGTACTATCCATCTTTAATGGATCGATTAAATAGTGACTTTAAACGAAGGAACCACATTTAACGGAGTAAAAGTCTTTTTCCATCACGACATTGCTCCGGCTCATTCATCTGTGATTGCGGCGGCAAAACTGTTAGAATTACGCAACGAAATAGTCCCTCACCCTCCGTATTCCCCAGATTTGGCCCCGTTGGACTTGTTCCTAAATAAGGAAAAAAAATCTTATAGGGCATAAATTTGCTTCAAAGTCCGAAGTGATTTACTTGTGAAACGAACGTTTATTTTGCTGAGTTAACGAGTCTTACTTTATGGATGAGAAAAAAGAGATTGAAAATTGTTGGGTCAAATGTATCGACATTGAGGGAGATAATGCAGAAAAATAAATAAGAAACTTTTCCCCCCCAAAAAACGTCTTTCTCATTATTTTGCGTGGACTAATCAAACAACCCGCGTAAATTAATTAATCATACTGTCATTAAAGTTTATTATTTTGCATGTTTGTTCGTGCTTATGGTAAAAAAATTTTTAGAGGTTGGTTGAGGTAAACGTGTTTTGGGTCGGTTTAGGTACTTGCAGATTTTTCACATTTTCAAGGGCATCTGGTTCCCTAACACCGCGAATGGAAGTTAGTTGCTTTCACTCAAAATAAAAAATAAATAATTTATATTTTGGATCATATTTACGTAGTTTAATGATAATTTCTTGATACTGTCATCCAGACGATCTCTAGAACTATCATACTAGTAAGAGTATACAATAAATGAGTCAGTCAAAATCTCTCTCTGCCTGTCTTTGTCAATAAGTCTAGCACTTCCGATAAGGTATAAACGGTTTTTCATTTGCTCTTGCATCGTCATTAGATGCTGATACTTGAGGAAGTAAAACATAGCCTGTAGGTCACTACTTTGTACTTAAAGAGAAAATAAAATAATGGAGACTTGGTAATTATTTGTCCATGAAAACAAACGTTCACTCCCCAGATGTAAACTTGAATTTTTGCTTTTGCTCAATGTATATTTACTTCCATGATATATTTCTTGGACATTATTCTTGTCTTAATTTTGATTAATTTGCTCATGTAGTGGCTGCTGATGACAATATTAAGATTTTACACTCTTGTATTCTTTATTACTCCTCGATGGTTGGTTGGGTTCATGAGTCAATAATTCCTTTAACTATAATATGCCTTTAGTTCTTGTTGCATGTCTGCGAGCTGAAACGAGCAGTTATAGGTTAGATTTTCAGTATCGTTTACCTTATTGAATTGGGCTCTAGTTCTATGGATTTTATATAGATAACAGCAGTAAATGCCATTAACATTATAGGAAATTGTGAAATCAACATAAAACTCTCGCCGGAGAAGTATTAGAACTTTCAAAGTAATGCATAATCGTTGCCGTCATCGATGTAAGACTGTAAACATTAAAATTTAAAACGGGAAACAAAAAATGTATTTATTTCTTATTTCAGTTTATTTCAATATATGATCATACCATTCAGGGGTTAAGTCACGAGGAGGCCGACAATCAAGATCAGAGATAATCAAATTAAGTATGATAAAGAAATAAAATACTTCGGTATTTACTTTGACGAAAAACTTAACTTTATTAATCATATAAATAAGACGAAAGAGAAAACGTTAAAACTATTTTATGGTTTGAATAGTCTACAAAAGAACTTGGGGGCTATAGAAAAAATATTACTATATGGCATACAATCGTGGCATACATATACGAATACAACGGTAATGGATAATAAATTAAAACAAGCACAGCGGACATTTTTACTGGTAATAACTAAAAGTTACAAGACAGTGTCCACGGATGCGTTGGCGGTTATGGCGGGTTGCATGCCGCTTGATATAAGGGCCAAAATGGAGGTGGATATATATAGAATACATAATGAAGGAGAGAAAATAATCCTGGAAGGGGAGAGCTATAATATAAGAAATTGTGAAACTAAGCTTAAGATTATAAGAAGAATTAGAGAACTGAAGAAATATAGTTGGACTTACGGTCAAAAACCAAGAACAGACGTTAGATATTACACAGATGGGTCCAAACTAAATAACAAAGTAAGTGCGGCCTGTATCAGGTATAAAGGAAACATTAAAGAAGAAAGCCTGAGGAGGAGGATATCGGATTGTGCATCTTCATACAGTGCCGAATTGACAGCTATAGATATGGCGATTGAAAGGGGAATATCGAGATTCGACTTATAAAGCGACTCTGAGTTTGCTGCAGGCACTGAATACATATGAATATAAAGGTGAAATGGTGGAAGATATAAAACGAAAGTTAAAGAGACATTATTTAGAGGTTTTCCTACATTGGGTCAAGGCACATGTGGGAAACAAAGAAAATGAAGAAGTTGACGAGGAAGCAAAAAAGGCTACCTCAATGAGTGTAATAGTTGGTTCGCACAAATTGACCAAACAACAAATGAAAAGGAAACTTAAGAACTACTGTATGAAAACTTGACAGCAGAGGTGGGAGGAGAGCGATGTGAGGAGGCCGGTATTTCATGTCTTTCCTAAGGTTAGTTGTACGAGAATATCGGATAACTTTTATATAAATCAAGCAATTACTCAACATGGTAGTATTGGGGCATATCAAAAGAGGTTTTATAGGAAGTCGGATCTGTGTAGCTGCGGAAAAGAACAGACGATTGAACATTGCTTATTTTATTGTGGGTTATGGGATAATGAACGTAAAAAATCACCATCGGGCATAAGGAATTGGCCTGCACATCGTTTCTATCATGACTTTTATTCTAGAGCGTTTATAAAAGGTATCATGAGAGACCTCATGGTTCAGCATCTTCCTTTGTTGGGAAACGTGGCCTAGTTCAACTTTCTTTACAGTATGTTTGCTTTGTAGTTGCTTAATTCAATAGTAAGTGTAATTGTATTTGAAACGTCCATTTATATGTAAAATTGTAAGAGTGAATGTTATTGTATTGAAACTGCACCTTAAATGTTAAATTGTAAGTATATAATGTAAATTGTAATTGTAAATTGCAATATGCTTATAGCGTAATGGTTAATTTACTTGTCAGTGTAATAGTAATTGGAATTGCTCCTAAAATGTAAAATTGTTAGTATATAATATAAAATGTAATTGTAAATTGTAAGATGTGTGTAGTGTAATTGTTAAATGCAATAGTAGTGCATTGGAGGCATATGAGCAAATTAATGCCTGAAATTAATCAAAACAAAAAGAATGATTTAATTACTTTAGAAGAAATAATTATTATAAAAATGTTTACCAGTTAACCTGTTTGTTAATCGTTTGTAATACAATTGTATTATGTATGTAATGTAATTGTTTAATGTAATAGTAAGTGTAATTATGTTTGAGATTGCATATTGTTAAATGTAAAATTGCAAGAGTAAGGTAACTGTATTGAAATTTTACCTTGAATGTAATTTGCGAGTATACAATGTTAATCGTAATTCAAAATTGCAATGTATCTATTTAATGTAGTGGTAAATGTTATTGTAATTGAAATGGTAATTGAAATTGCATCAAAAATGTAAAATTGTTAGTATATAATGTAAATGTAAATTGTAAATCGTAATATGTTATTAATTCAATGGTAAATGTAATAGTAACAGTAAGAGTAATTGAAAGAGCACCTTGAATGTAAAATTGTATGCATATAATGTAAACTGTAATTGTAAATTGTAATATGTTCACAAGCGACTTTAAATATGCCGTATAAGCTTATCGCTGTGGTCGGCGGAATCTTTAGAATTATTTCAATGAATGAGGCTATTTCGTATTCTTTCCAGAAAATGAGATTATTTTAAATATATCCTAAATTTGGTTTTCGATTTTCGATACAATAAAAATACTTTTATAAGCAAAATCCAGTATGTCTGTTTAATTGTTACTCTTGGAAAGGGGACAGCAGCTTCTCACTTCGGATATTATTTATTTATTTTTTGATGAGGGTGGGGTGGGGGGGGGTGGAAGAGCGCTACTATCATCTTTTGCTTTACTAGGGCTAGAAAGATCTGGACGTACATTTAAAGCCGGTTTCGAGTGTCTGCAACATTCAACCCGATCGCGGTTCTTAATCCACGCACTGGTGCCGAAGGCCAGCACCGGAGTCATCCGGCCATCACCTGGTTGCATTAGACTTAACCCCTTCTCTTTACACACATTATTAAGATGTTCATGGCCCTTTTTAAGTTACTTTTAAAGAATTTCGTACCGAAAGGTTGCCTTTTCCTGACAGTTTTTGTAATAAAAGAGTGTTTTTGACCAGTTGTTTGTTTTTAGGCATTATGCAATATGTATGATCTCCGTTATATTTGTGTTATACAAGGCTCTATAGTTTTTGGAAAAACCGGGCAATGTCAGAAAATGAAATTGGCTTTCAAAATTCGGGAAAATACTGAGTTTTACCACGAAAACCAGCTATTATCAAGGATTTTTTATTGGATTTTCACGCTTTCGCTACGACGTTTAGAGTATATGTATATGTGTATAATATTATCTGTTTTTAATCTAAATATTTCTGAACTCCTTTTTGCTAAATATCTTGCAGAAAATGGGTTTTTTTTCTTATTCTTTCTTGAAAATGAGGTTTTTTCTTATTCTTTCTAGAAAATAAGATTATTATAAATATTTCCTAAATTTTGTTTTCGATTTTCAAAAATTTGAAACAATTGCGATTCAAGCCAAGAGAGGTGAAAAACTTTCAGATCATACTTTATCTATTTAAATTTACCATTAAAGTTTGTGTATCATCATTATATCGGCAAAACTCGATTGCGCACGTTTCATTGTATTGTGTAATATACTTTCACTGCATTTGTTTGCAGTATATAAACTATTTAATATTATATGATCTATTTCTAAATAGATCATAAAACGTGTTATGCTAACAGTTATTAACTCTAGGAAGAACGTTTTATATGGTATACTAGAGAAATTTTTTTGTTTGAAGCATTTCCTTTTCTGGTTGTCCTCGACATGTATTAAAATCAGTTCTAAATAAGTATACAATCTGAGGTTACAGATTTTTGCCAAATTTTATACTTAAATGAATATGAATGAAAAGGGTAATAAAATATCTATGATGCCCGGTATAAAGGGCTTAAGTAAAAAACAGTGATTTAAATATACCAAGTTATTGGCTTTTATACCAATCACAAAAATATAATTTCGCCTTGCGTCTTTTGTACAAAGAAATGTAATTTTGTATGCAAAATTGAAAGACTTAGGCGTTTTATACCAGTCAAAAGATTTTTTTAAAATTTTTATCAATACTAACAAATATCTAAATATCACCGTTTTTGACTTAAGCCCTTTAAGATATATATATATATAAAAAATAATTGTTGTAACTTTTAAAAATTTATTATTTTGGTTAGCATTGTTCTGGAATTTTTTACCATACCATCTGAAAAATTGTAGAGTAAGGAGAATATACCTACTGTTTGAGGATGAACGAACCTTGTTATATTAATTTATATAGCCACATTCCTGTTGATTTTGGTTAGTATCCCATAAGCCGCTTTTCTGTGCGCTCGAAAAGTACAAGAAATAATTATCGCTATGCACACTGGTATATTTTTCTGAAAAAAGATTTGAAATGCAATTAATGTGATATCATTATGTGTAAGACGTAAAAAAGGGATAGCAAGAAAATCCAAATTTCAAAATTTTGTATTTGGGGCTTGATTTTCTGGGTAAAGTACTATCTCTTCCCTGTTAAAATTTTAGCAGAGTTTCATTGAGCATTAGTCTCAAGAATGTGATAGAGATCTAGCCAACTGTATCAAGAAACCTCTCGCTAAATTTTCTTTGATTTGCTCGCATCGAGCATCAAAGAAGATAAGGCAAAATCAAAGTATTGGATCTCTGTTCTTCAAAAACGAATCTTTATTTAATATTAAAACTTAGGGCCTGTTCACATAGGAGTCCGGTAGCGGAAGCGTGAAAGGAAAGATGGCGCTGAGACGGAAATAAACCAATCATAGGCGTTAAAAATTTCGTTGCTAATGGTTTGGAGGTTTGTCAGTGGTTAAATATATTTCAATACTTTAACGCTTCCGATACCGGACTTCTATGTGAACAGGCCCTTATTGTTATGTAATGTGAGAATGACGGGACCAAACAATGTGAGAAAAACTAAAAAATAATAGGGTGACGCGTTTGAAATGCAGTTGAAAACTCGCTTTCATTATAAGAATGTCGTGGTGCAAAATGGCTGACCTTGAATTGAACGACGGGTCTTATTTGGCTGTGTATGTTCATCCTTTGAATGTGCCTCTCTTAACATAAGTAAATATATGTTTTCTCTTTTAATGTTCTCGCAGCTGAGAACTGATGTGGAGGTGACAGATAAGCTACCTTTTCCCCTATAAGACGATGTTACGCGTAAGTTATGAGTTCTGCATTGTTTTACTTTTCACGGAGGATTTGCATAGCTGTTATCTGACACTTTCATTTGAAGGAAAATTCCAAGGAAAGTGAGACTTAAGTCATCTGACGAGGAGAAGAGTATAGGACATGCAGTGTGCATGAATTAAATACCACAGATATTACAGAACAACTTAAATTCCCTTCTCCCTCTGAGGGAATTTTCCTTATATTTATCGAATAATTTAGATTTCTTAATGATTTTTTTAGAATACAAAATTTATTCAAGTTTACTCTTCCTTATTTCTCCTGGCAGCATTCCTTACATTCCAAAGAAAATCTCTTATTGACCAGTTTTGCAATTTAAAAGGGGAAGGGAGTTTTTTTTTTTCTCTTCCTGTTTACAAACTTGCAGCATGGGCATATATGTATGTGTCTTTTTGGAACAAAAAAGTTTCCAAGTGTCAAGGAATTTTTTTATTGTAACTGTTTGTAATCGTCTGTCCGATTTGCTTCAAAGCTTACACAGACAGGCGATGGGAAGGCAGTCTCAGATCTGCCAATATAATTAACATAGAAAACTTGATTTTTGTATATAGTATAACATTAATGTACTTTGTAAAAAAATACTTATGATTTTTTTGTGCCAGTCTTTTTTCCTGCATCCTGAACATAATTTACATACTTTGGGTTTTAAAACTAACCTTCATCATTATCTAAAAAATAACCGTAAGTTAAATAAGATTTTATGTAGCTAATTTATTATGTTTTTTCACTTTACCTTTGTAAGATCTTTCGTAAGACTTCTAAGGTCAATTTAGCAAATCACCCTTCGAAAAAACTGCTAGGTTTCAAACGTTTCCACATTGCGAGTTATGTTTGTTCGGGACTCAAAATAACAAAAGACAGGCTCTAAACAGTAGTTCGTTATTTGTTATCAGAATTTGGGGGTCACGCTGTATAATTTTAGACAATGTTTGTAGTTAAACGTTTAAGCGTATTCCGCGAAAGTGATGAATGGTGGGTGCAAGTAAACTGGGGAGACGCTTTAATGTTAAATACGCTCATTTAACAATTAAAGGCTCAATACGATCAGATTTCAAAGTATTTCGTTTTCTGATAGCTTCTTAGCTAAAGCAAAATCATAGGGCAAAAAAGCAAGATTGCCCGAAAAGGCACAGGTTGCAAGTTATTAAATTGACTGACTTAAAACCGCCATTGACGTGCTGTCTGAAAATGCGATTTCGAACAATACCAGAAACTGTGATTTTATCGGCTTGTAAATCAATAATTTAATCCGTGTTAATGTTTAAATCTGTTCTAAAGAAAAGATTAAATCCATAGCCAAGTGCTCAAAGCTTCGTTAGTCGGGACAAGACAAGGGAGATCAGGTCGCAGGTTTGATATCCGTGCGAGACTCGCCCTAATATGGCTCGATTTTTCGTAATTTAGTCCAATTCCAGAGTCCTGATGTGCACCTTTTTGTAGCCCACAGTCATGAAAGGCGCGCGCGTGATTAACAATTTATGTTGGTACACAAATCGTGTCGTTCGCCAAATCATTGAATTCGTTCAAATAAGAAAGAAACCACCTGACCTTCATGCCGAGCTGAAATATCTTAAAAAATTTATCGTTCCTAATGTTATTCATTGATTATGCAGCTGTTATGCGTTATGCACGTTTTCCCTCTCTCTAGAAAAAAGAGGAAAAATATAATTCACGTAGCAGTTTTTCCTCTGTTTGTAAACCTGCTTGTTTATAATCCTTTCGGCTTGTAGAAAGTTTAAACTGTGAGGTAATCATCGAAATTTTTATATTCAGTTTGTTATACATATGTGAAAAACGGGTAAGGAGAGTTTGTACAGGAGAGGGCAGCTGTTCTTTTTACTAACTTACCTATTTCTTCATTTGATTTTTACACATGAAGAGATAAGTTTATTGCTACCCCGTATTACTGCCTGTTATTTCTCAGTTAAAACTAATACTATTAAGCTAAAACTAATACTAGTAAGCTTCAAGCAAATACTAATCAAAACATGTTTGAGGTGGACTTTTTTTAAAAATTATGTTGAACATAATAATAAAAAATATATATTTCAGGTAGTCTCTTCTAACGAAACTACCGCGGGTTATTAACGTAGGATTACTTATCGTTGCTTACCTCTATCTTTTAATCTCTTTTTGACGCATTTTGGTACTTTTCTGTTTAACTGTTTACTGCTACTGGGTTTGACGCGCTGCCAAAATTATAACACGCAACGGATTCTGAATTTTTTCTTTCCGGAGGACCGTTATTGAGGAACGTAATCCTACGTTAAAACCTGATGAACAGAGGTTTTCAAGTTTTCTAGTCCCGAAATAATTAGTCACTTGACGTACTGAATCTATACATTGGTGACGGAATAGAAACATACATTTATTTCGCTATTTTCGACGATTACGAAAAAACGCACCGCAGCCAGACTAACGTTATAAGTGTTAACAGAAGAGTGGAAAAGGGAGAAAAGCACTGATGCCACATACGGATCAGCAGGAATTTATTTATAGAGTATATAAATTAGACAGAAAAGTGAGCCAAAACTATGGCCGCCGATTCACAATAGTCGTTACTTAACGACGTGAGAAAGGAAAATATGTTAGATACGGAGCCAAAAGGGTAAGGTCCCAAGGGGACTATCTGCCGTTTTAGAAATTTGGGTTAATTCTTTGAAGTAAATTTCGTATATTTTGGAACATAACACGCAGGATATTTAAGACCCCTTTCATTTCTAAGGGTTTCATGAATTCTGCTCTTTTTTCCTGTTTGAAGCATATGAGCGTTTATTTTTTAATAAAGTCTTATTCTCTTTGATTCTATGCCAGCTAATCACGAAGTAGAGGGAAAATGTTATATCTCATGAATCTGAACGTAACAGAATGGGTTTGGAAAAGTGTTTTTTACCTATCTTTCTTCAACAGTTAATCATATCAAAGTCCAACCAAGCCCTTAAAATATGTTTAACAGGATGTTATGATGTAAAATTTCTTTAATTTTTTAACTGTTTGAAGTAATCCTTTGATTTTTTTTAACGTTTCAAACTTAAAAAAATGAGACTAGCTTAAAGTATGCACTGTTATTATTTTGCGATGATAAACTTTCATGATAAACTTTGAGATAGATTTAGATTTAAATTGATTGTTTTCTATGTAGCACTGGGATGCTTCTCCATGGACGATGATTTTACATGTATTCCGTAGTAAAAATTTTGAATAACGTGCCATAACGAATTCTTTACATTTTAAAAAAAAGAATATTTTGAACGTAAAAAATTAATTCATGTTAAAATGAGTAGACGATGATTCACAGTCATACGTTACTATTATTTATTTTCCGAATGACTACTGCTAGATACTGGGAATTTACAAGCTATGACGCACACATACGCATATGTAGTGTATTTTTTTACAAACTGGGTGTAGTCTGTTCAGCGATAAATTCTCATCTTATTATTTTCTCTCTTGCTTTACGTCATAGAAAGGGGTAAAGATATTGTGCTTTTACGCTTTACAGATGCTACTTAATTTGTATTTGTAATGGTATGTATAAGTTTTCTGGAAAGGTATGGGATTTATTGGTCTGAGTAAAAAAAGGTTTCTGCCCCCCTCCCCAACCCCCCCCTCTCTCACACACACACATATCTTTATATATATATATATATATATATAACTTTTAGTTTTTTCGGATTAAGCGAAATCGTTCTAAAAATAAACTTAAATTACATAATAACGTGTGATCGCATAAGTATTACATATTACGTCTGATTACACAGTTTATTTTATAAGGTCTGCCTAAACATTATCAAATCTCGGGACGAAATGGGTGATAAGAGAGCGGAACGTTGTCTAGTACAGTACAGTAGAGTGTAAATAGTTCTAACAATACGTCACTGTGCACGGCAGTTGTATTTTAGACGATCACCAGATTATTGAAATGGTTTCGAAAGAACCTGCAACGTCTCAGGTGAGAGTCAAGGTGATGAAGACGGTGACAGCGAGCAGAGGGTATCCCACTCAGACGCCGCGGTTGCATTTGATGTAGAGCAGGGGTTTCCAACTTACAAGTGTCCAAGGGCCGCAATCGAAAACACCTGTCTAGTGGCGGGCCGCAATTTAACCAGGACTTTTTTTCTTGATGGAGGGGGATTTGGAGGATTTGTGTATAGTATGTACTATAAAATTTTTAAAAATTCAAGGATGAACCTCCAACAACGACCTTGATTATAACTGGCCAACTTTCGTTTACTTACACAGACACACACACAAAAAAAAGTCAAATAAGAAGTGGGGGGGGGGATGAAACAGAACATGAGTGGACACCCTACTTTTCATGGAATTCGAGGGAAAATCAATCTTTTTTTGTAAATGAACAGCATTTGAAAACAAAGATTTTTACAAAAAATTTTTCGTTAACTAAGAATATCTAATTGATGCTGCAAATAATTTTTCTAGAAGTCTTCGCGGGCCGCAAATAAAGACACCGCGGGCCGCCAGTTGGAAACCCCTGATGTAGAGCAACACTACGCCGCAACACCATTTTTCTGACGCGTTAGCGTAATTTGGCTTCAAGGGGTAGTATTCTTCTCTGAGACAAACACAAAAAAAAAAAAAAAAAAAAAAAAAAAAATTAACAATTTTTTTCAAACCAATGTAGTGATAATTAATTCAGTACATTGTCTAACTTTGAATTTTCTTGTTCTTTTTAAATTTTGGTTTCGAATTATCGGGACTCTACTGTATTTATTAGACTTTTAGGAAATCAGGATATTAATATAGATAACATATGGTATTTTATAACGAAAAATATAAAAAATTTGGGCATAATTTGGGTGTAGAAAATGCCTTTCTTTTCTATTTATTGTCTAAAAATTTTAAGACTGAATGGTATTTTCTTTTTCCAGAATAGATCACAAGCTTCCGATTAGTTTGCTCATGCATCGCGTAGTGCAATTACAGTAAAACGAAACTATCATTTAATTAAACATAATTAAATGTTTGTGTTATCGTGTACTTTTTCTTTTAATCCCCTTTGATAAAACAGAAACAAGTTTAGCGCTCGCAGAGGAAACCTAACGTAGTAAATTTTTATTTAAAAATGTCCCTAAAATGAAAATTTTAGTAGAAATTTGTTAATTGATTTTATCTGCTTTTCTTTTCATACGAGTTTAAATGGTATTTTTAACGTAGGATTACGTTCCTCAATAACGGTCCTCCTGGAGGAAAAAGTGTCCGTCCTGCGTCGCGAGTTATAATTTTGTCAGCGTGCCAAACTCAGTAGTAGTAAACAGTTAAACAGAAAAATACCAAAATGCGTTTAAAAAATTTAAAAAAAAATGGTAAGCAACGACAAGTAATCCTACGTTAATAACCCGCGGTAGTTTCGTTAGAAGAGACTACCTGAAATATTTATCTTTTTTTGTTATATATTTATTCACACGCATTTTCGAATTCTTAAGGTTAAATGTAGTCTATGGTGGCATATAAATATTTTGAATTTTATATTAATCATCAGAAGCACAAAATACCTGTAATTTATACTTGGAAATTTGCTACTTATCAATGTGCGAAACTTGCGATAGCTATTACAAATAACTTCCGTTTACATGGAATTTAAGTGTATCTGACCGCTTAGCTCGAATGCTTGATAGAACTGGTGTTTCAAACGCGAATTGTGTTTTTTTTTATCACACGTCATGAAATTGGACATTGTTCGTTGACCTAAGGATATCCGCAGTGACTGTTCTGACCCGGATACTTCCCTCCCCATTTTCGTTCTTTCATTCTTTCCGCTGAAATATTTGACAATCGAATTTAAACGGAATCCTCCCTTCCCCGTATTTTTAACTCGATATGTTATATCAGTGATGTTAAGCATCAGTGTTTTATGATTATTACGAAGTATGTGGCAAAACATTGGAAATATGTTCCTTTAACTTTGCGGAGCCAATTAGAAAGCGTAAATGTTATCCATTTTCTTAAAGATGGCCATTCTCTTTAAAGGGGCCATTTTTCTTTTAGGGTCTTAGATTTATCAGAGTTACTCCCTTGTGGATTCTGTTATCAATGTGTTTGTATTAATGTTTGTAAGCACACATGCTAGGTAAATAGCGAGTCGTTCTGCGTGATTGTCAGACCAAACGTCATAAGAGTCGATAAATTTTAAAACCGGTTAACTTAAAAGATTCGTCATTAGTCTGCTTTGCCCTATTCTATGCATGGTTAATGGAGGATACCTATAGGCGCATCTACACACAAGCGAATCAGCTCTTCCAGTCGCCTCTTGACACATTTTGGAGTCGATTGGTCCCCCCCCCCCCCAACGTGGGGGAAGTAATTCGCCCCTCTGAAGATTCGTCTTAAAAACCGCTATCCGGGGCGGTCTGAGTACGAACATCAAAGGCACGAGGGACGCCATAAAACCTCTCTGCGACGGGACCAATAAATCACTGCTTTCCCCTACACTTCGCTCTCTGTTTCGCGAATGCGTGCTTCATGGGTCTCGCATACGGAGGGAGAGGTATGCAGAATCATAATTTGTATATATTTCGCTTTTGTATATGATTTTTATTATTATTTTATTATTTATTTATTTATTTTGTTGTAGGGATGGGATATCGAAAGCAAAATATCGATGAGTATCGATATTATCGGCTATTAATATCGATATCAATAATATATCGGCTCAAAAATATTGTTTTTTTCAAAATATTCACTATATTTCAAAATATTGACGATATTTCAAAATATAAACGATATTTCAAAATATCGATAGCACATTTTCCTTTCAATATGCAGTCAATCGTATTCGGAGGAATGACTGTATGGTAAAATAATATATACTATATGGTAATAGTACGGTTTCCTCAATTCTATTGTTAGTATTCTTTCTTTTATTCTTTTCATTGTAGTAAAGTTCTGCAGTTGCGTTTTAGCATGTTTTTCATAAATTTCAGTTTGTTTTTCAATAATTAATAAAATAAGTTCAATAATGCCTCCAAAATCGAAATGGTGGAGTAATTTCTCTCGTATTGATGAGAAAAGTGCAAAATGCAAAACGTTTATTCATTTTTTGTTCTTTCTAGAATTCTTTTTATATATTGAACAAGTTTTGATTTTTTTCACACATTTTTTGATTGCTTGTATTAAAAATTACTTTGTATATATTAAAAATTATTTATATCACTGATTCATTTTTTCTTTGGTTTGAGATTTTTCAACCCAAATTTTTATAAATTATAATTATTTCAAATCAATTCTTTTGAAAATATGTAATCGATAATATAATATCGATATCAAATATAATATCGATATTTCGATAATATCGATATTTCGATAATATCGATATCAATATCCCATCCCTATTTTGTTGGTCAAGTCTGCGAGAGAAAGTGTTTTTATAAAATTAAAACTTCAAAACATGAAGTTTTGGTAAATTTGGAAGTTTGGTTTATTTCCGGTATTCTTGTTTTGGTTTACCGCATGTTTTTGTATTTGTTTTTAATATTTTTCTTCCTACATAGGTTCTTACAAACTTAAATAAAATAATTTAAATATTTTTTCTTTTATTTTTTTGATAGCCATTCGAAAATATAGAAAACAAAACGAGGAATCATGCCTTAACCCTACCCATCATTTCATTAACATATAACATACAATGCCTTATTTCCTGTAATGCAGGAAAAACCTATTTGCTATTATCTATTAAGTTTGATTGTTCATCTTCCATCTGCAAGCCCCGAGTAGGCTCTCCATTTTGTCGCGCTTCATCCATTTGCGTAGCACTCATTTCAATGTGCCGTCCTCTCGAAGGCACCTTTGATCTTAAAAGTTATGGGGTAGAGGTGATGTGTAGGTGGATTTACACTCCATCCATTCTTTTCGATCGGACTGATCGATAAACTACTGTGGTTGCTCTCCGAACTTCCATTTCGTGCTTGCAGTTCAGTACTCTTCGATATGGTTGAGTTAAGTATTGCGAGGGAGCTGAAATACGGAAATAGATAGGAGCATGGTATCTCACTCTTAGTTTTGAGAGAGCCTTTCTCACTTGTAGCACGTATTTTGAACTATTTCGAATAATTGCAGGAATATCTATTATATTTTGAACATTCTCAGAGTTCTGCTAACGATATGCATTTTCCCCTTGAGCGTAAATTATAGAAATGTTTTGAATATGTTCATATATATACATACATATTTGTATAAAATTTATTTTTTTCGTAAGGAATTATAGTTAAAAAATTTATTGAAAGGTTTTTCATATTTGCTAAATGAATTGAAATTTTATGAGAGGCATTGGCAATCTTACAAGATCTCTGTTTTGGGGATTTAGCTACAATTGTTTGCAGTCTAAAAAATCCCCCCAAAATCTGAATGACGTTTATATTGGAAGATTGTTAATACTTTTTCTCAGGAATATATAAATTTTCTGATTTATGGCACGCTTCATTTAATAATAGTGCTTATTAACTCCAGCTGTATGTTACTTCGGTGGGCTTAAGATTTCATTTCTCGGAAAAATTAAATTTTCCCACGTATTAGTCATTTAGCTAAAGGCAAACTACGTGCCTTATCTACTGTAACAATTAGTGTTCGCACTGACGCGGAATGGGGGTAACTTTTAAGGAATATGTTGAAATGGGATTCACAATTTCAGACGTTATCATAGATAAATGCAGATGAAATTCTAGAAGAGACAAAGCAAGATAGGCAGAGATAGCCCGTGCAGTAATCTATATGTATAATAACCAAATACCACTGACTGACTGACTGACTGATTAATTAATTACTGTATCTCTCGAACCATGAGTCCTAGGAAGCTGAACTTTTGTATAGTGATTCCTCATAAGCTTTAGCTATTCACTAAGAAATCTTTTTGTTGTTGTTGCTTATGCCGGAAATATTCCAGACCAGGGCCGTATCTGCTTGTTAGCTGAGGGGTGCGTCTCCGGTTTATTATGGCATCACAAGGTCGGTGCTAGATTTATCCAGAAGAAATCTTTTTTTAAAAATCCAAACTTTTAAGTGTGTTAAAAGGAGCTTAAACCCCCAAAATAAAACGCTGACTGACTGATCCTTGTATCTCTGGAACCATAAGGCCTGGGAAGCTGAAATTTTGCATGGTGGCTCCTCTGAGGCCCTAGGTGCTCACCAAGAAAGCATTTTTTAAAAAATCCAACCTGTAAAGGGGTTAAAAGAGCTTAAGATTCAAAAATAAAAAGAAATGTTAAACCCTTATTTTATGTGGGACCACGGTCGTTAAATTTTAGTGTGAACTCCTCTGAGAAATGACAAACTTTACTACTGAAGTTAATTTCAATTGAATGAACCAAATTACCTAATTTATTGTACTAATATATTCCGTAGTGGAGCACGGGTATTTAGCTAGTTACAGCCATACTCAACCATTTTTTTTTCTCTCTGGTAACGTGCATATGTTGCATACGATGGCCACAACATAGTGCAATATACCTCACAATAAAATGTAAAAAATAAAACTCTAAACCTAAACGCATTCACATGAGTGTGATTTTTTTTTTTTTTTTTTTTTTTTTTTTTTATGTTGAGACAAACTTTTGACTGTTTTAGACAAATCGGATTTATACTTGCTGCATGGTACTCTGAATACGTCATCAAGGTAAGAATCAGAAGCCGATTTCTATAGAAATTCTCATATTTCATTTTGGCATTACGTCATCAAGGTAAGAATCAGAAGCCGATTTCTATAGAAATTCGCATATTTCATTTTGGCATTGGATGATTCACAAAGATACATCGGTGCGAACAACGTGAGCAGCAGGTGGCACGTTTTTGTACAATTTTGTATTTTTCAGGCACTCATTTCCAAAATTATGTTTACAAAAGCACCTGCCTGATAATGAGTGTGGATGTTCCGGGCCGTACACAAAAGCTTGGTGGGCCGCAGTTTGAGTATCCTTGAGCTAGTAGATTAATAATAGAGAAAATGTTTTCTTTTCAGCTATCCGCATAATTTGGCAGCAAAGCGAGCAAAATAACTCCAGTTATACGTTATTGGGCGCAGCCTGAATTTCATCTAATCGGATTTTTTTTTTCCAGTTAGAAAAGCAGAAAAATTTAATTTGACCAGAGTTTCCTCAATCCATAAAAATAATTAGTTTTTGACCCAAAATGCAAAAATACCGATAAAAGGGGAAAAAAATCTTTTTACTCATATCACCCAAGAAATGCTTCCGGTTTCAAATTGGATCATAGTGAGGGGAGAAAGTAATATACCCCTTACCTGTAAGCTTTCGGGTCCCCATTACAGGGGCCCTGCAAAAGTTTGTTTGATCCCACTTGAGGTAAAATAGGGGTAGGATAGTGCAAAGGGGAAAAAAAAAAAAAGATATATTGCTAGTTTTTCAGTTAATTGTGGGGGGGGGGGGGGCTTCTTTTTATTTAGAAAATTCATTTTTAATGAACAGTCTCATAATATTGAAATTTCACAATTTGCTAATGGTTTTAAGAGAAACGCGATCATAGTCTCTCTTTCTAGGTTTAACTGAAATAAATTTTAGGTGTTTCTTATTGAATTTTGTGTTTAGGACATGTTTTCATAAGTTAAATATGTTGACTTCCCCTCATATTTGTATGTTCTATATTGCCTTCGTTAGTATTTTTAATTATGTATAAAATATATTATGTCATGTTTATTTTAATCATATATCCAAATAATTGAAAAGTACAAAAAATCAAATTTGTAATTACGTAAATAGAACATAGCTTTTTCTCGAGAATGAAAGATTTAAAAGAGAAAAAAAAAATGCTTTTTCCGATTTATATGACCCTCGCTTCCTCTCCTTTAGATTCGCAATCTAATGTGAATCTCAAGTATTTTGTTAAAGATTAATCCTGAAATATTATGTTGAATGCTTAAAAAATAAGATCTCATCACTCGATAATTCATATTATTAAAAAAGCTTGTTTATCTCATAGGCATTCTAATCTGATTCCTCCTTTTCTTGTCTTTCACCTTTGTGACTTCTTAAGTTAGCCTGGTAGAAACTGTAAGCGGAAGTGTGCCTGTATTTACTTTACGTACAATTTCAAAGTGAAGGAAAGACCCTTATTATTACTAAATATTAAAACAGCCCTTTTCATTTAATCCGTTGAATCCATTGATGTGTGCAAAAAGTGTTTTCTTTAGATTTAATTCCTAATGAAATTAAGTTATCAGAAAAGTATTAGAAATGAGAGCAAGGAGATTTGAATTAACTCGTTAAGAGCATCCTTGAACCATCCCATGCTTTACAGCGAAGCCGTTTATCGCCGTGACACGCCAAGGATGGCCAACTAGATATACCGAAGCAAATCGGCTTCTTGATATTTTTAACGAAAATGAAGCTTTTCTTTAAAAAAAAAAAAAAAAAAAAAAAAAAATGGTTTCTCTTTATTAGATATCAAATAAATTTCTTTGTTCTCTTTCGTATGCCAGGCTAATCGGGAAAATCAGAGCAAAAAATTTTTGTTGAATAATTTTTGTTTTTATATGAAAAATTGTTGTTATACTATCAACTGAAATGCTTGTGAATGATTTTAATGAAAAGTAAATCATAATCTTGTTAAAAAGGAACTCATTATAATTTTCACCAGTATATTTTTTACGCAATCTTAAAAACCTGTTTAGGGTGTAAGATATTTAGTGAAAGAATAATAAATTACGTATTTCAACCACTTTGTGTGCAACCAGAATGGTGTCACGTAATAACCTTACATCACGTCAATTCTTGAAATGACTTCAGGTGGCAAATTAAATAAACGAAATATTAGGGCAACAGCGCATGTTTAAAAATAATCAAGTCAGCGTAATGATGGAGCACAACAGATCTCTGTAATATGAAAATTTATAACTGAATAGCGCTCAAAACACACTGAAAACACTATCTATTGAATGAAATATGCAAGTGCATTTTAAAATTATTGTAAGTCAACAAGTTTCTATGCTTTGAACTAAAAAATACATCAAACGGGCTAAAACATTTGGACTATAGTGAACAGATTATTGCAAACACTAGATAACGAACATTTTAAAATATTTGTAATACAACGCTAAATTCCAGTTAATTATTATTGTAAAGAATTATATACCACATGTCTACTATAAACATATCTCCTTGAATAGCATTAGAAAGGCATTGAAAAATACTTTTAAAAACAATTGGAAACAAGAAACTGTGCACATCCTTATATGCCCAATCGTAAGTAATAGAAGTCAGTATCTGTTGTAAAAAGCTCCTAAAATTAGTCAAATGTAAGATCAAATCATATTTAATATGGAACCGCATGCGGCTTATCGGCTTGTTTATAAAAATCATTTAACTACGGATTAGTGACAAAACAAGTGGTGACTGATTTTTCTCACCTTGCATTTAGTGTATATTCTCACCTCTTGGATGAGAACCTGTGCTGATCTTTTCGTAATACAAACATAAAAGAGCATTTTTTTTTTTGTTGTTCAACCTATGAACAAAAAAATTTTGCTCAGTCTGTCACTAAATTGCAGGCTTGGAATTTTCTGAACAATAGCTTAATAGATCATCATTAAAATCGAAGAGAACACATAAAAAAAAAAGAGAAATCAGGAGCCCATATTTTTGATAAATTTAATTTCATAGTATATATTTAAACTTCAAAAATTTGGTTAAATAAACTCGTGATACATTTTTATTTGACGAAGTTTTAGATTTGTACTACGTTGTATCATTAGCTTCGAATGTATGATAATTATTGGTTACCGGTAAAGATTACGTACCTATATTTTTATATCAATGATTTTGCATGATGTAAACTGTAGCGTTCTTGGCTATTGATGGGATTTCATTTTTTTAATTTGCCATATAGCATGGCGAAAGGAATTTCTTTAAAAATGAGATGTTACGTGGCAATTAGCGTCAATATATATATATATATATATATATATATATATATATATATATAAATAAATTCCTGTTCTTCAAATAAGTTTATAAGGACTATCTATCAGGATCAGGCTTAGAGTTCATTCTCCAAACCTTGAAGTTTGCATTCTATCAAATGAACAATCCCGGCGATGTGAAGAAGTTAATTTGAATGACTTTTTTTGTTGTTTCCTAACGAACTACTGTTGTTCATCCGCGGTCGAGCGCGGGTCATGTGCGCTTGCTAAAACCGTTCCTCAAACCTGGGTTTCTTCTAAATGTGTCAGCCGGCATTCTACAGAATGAACTAATCCGACGGTGTGAGGGGGGAAAAGTTATTTTCAATAATATATCGATAATTTTTTGTAATTTATGCTTATAATCATACTAATCGAGTGGCACTCCTTCGTTTCTTTAGTAAAGAAATTATAGTCCGAGTTGATTAATTCCCGTAATTAGTAGAAAGCTGTAAATTTGAAAATAATAGGAAAATAGTAGTAGATGTGTAGTAGAAAGTAGTAGAAGTGTTACTAATTCCATTTTAAATGTTTGAATGCCTGATGTATATAAGGTTAATTAAAATGATATCGTTTATATGAGTCGTCTGTCGCATAGGTCAAATTGTTGTAAATTTCAATTTCTGAAAATGGAGTTTCATCAGCAGTTTAAAATCATTGTGCTTTTCAATGAAGTGCTATAAAGGTTCTCAGGTCAACTTTTGGTGTTGACATGACTTGCGATCAGAAAGTATCTAAAAGATTAGAAAGTATCAGAGTATTAGCGAATTCAGTATCGCTTATAGTTTAGATATTTAATAATTAGTCTGGTAAAAAGTTGTTTTAACAGAATATATTAATGCTACATTAACGCAAGAAACATTTTGATTAATAATGACACCATAACATTACATTCGAGGCATGTCACTTTATTATACATTACTTTTCTCAATAAGCAATCTATGTAACTCTGAAACTCTGAGTTAGTCTGCAATCAAAACACCGAAACGATGCACAATTAGTGCCGTACATGTAAGAGTACTGTACCAGTGAAATAAGTAGAAACAAAATGAAACGAGTTTAGTTGAAATCAGGTCAAAGGCTTCCTAATTATAGGTATTATTGAGACTGAAGTCTCGATTAGCTACCCGATTCTTGATTTATCAGTAGCACGAAGGGATTGAAAAGATTATTCCAATTGCTTAAAAATAAATCAGCCAACTCATTTAGGTATAATATCGTAATTAATTTAGTAACTTTAAATTTTTTAAACTCAGGAATATTAAAAGATCCAACTGGTTACCCGGGGGGGGGGGGGAGGGGTCGATTAAAGTGAATTTCAAATATAAATGTTCAGAGCTAATTCACAACCCCACGAATGAAAGGGGAATTTAGAGGATAGATACAAATCGTCTGGAATATACAAAATTAGTGTGTGCATGCAAGACTTCTTATTTAATACTTACGTTTTAAATGTTTTGTCAGGTTTATAATCAGTTTAAGTTAAGTTTATCTTGTTTCATATTCAGTAGACGATATCTTTTCGCAGGCTATTCGCGAAAAATAAGTTCTGATCTAAAATATCGCCACTTGGTAACTAATCGGAACCATAGCCTTGAAATACATATAATTCAGTATTCCCTGTGCCCAATAATAGTGAAACTCGTTTTATCCTGTTTCTTCTCATTTCATTGGTATGCTATTTTTACAAGCATGGCGATATTATGCATTGTTTTCGTTACTTCGTTTATGAAGGTACTATTGTAACTCATCTCTTTTCTTATTGCTCCTCATTGTAGCTCTAAATTGCT
This sequence comes from Dolomedes plantarius, assembly GCA_907164885.2. Taxonomy (NCBI): domain Eukaryota; kingdom Metazoa; phylum Arthropoda; class Arachnida; order Araneae; family Dolomedidae; genus Dolomedes; species Dolomedes plantarius. The sequence continues at coordinate 66,733,042 of OU015495.1, forward strand.
AGTAAAGGAAGTCAAATGGCTTGATCACTCGATCGGCAGTCCAGTCTGTCCGAGAGTTACTCAAATTTCAAGCGTTCCTTAGTAGAGTAAGGGCATAATAATACGTATTACTATTATTATTAAACCTTAGAAAAAAAATAAGGAAAAAAGAGTGAATTTTTCAAAAAGCAGTTGTTGAAGATTATCCATTCCCGAGCTCTTTCGAGGAAATCTGGAGAAATTTTTTCGAGCGATACGGTTATAATGAAGTTTGCAAGAAACACTATTTTTAACACAGAAAGAAAGCTTTTATGATTTCATTATCATCATAACTAATTATTATCACTGCGTGCGTCACAGCTTAAAAACTTCTAGTTGCTTTTTGAGGAAAAATTTACCGTAGGGTGTATATTATTATAATTATACTGAACCTTTATTTAATTTCATTGAGCCTCTTGTAAGGTAATTATGTAAGGTAAATATAGTGTAAAATGTATGAAAACAAATTTTCGTATATTTTAAAAATAAAAAACAGAAAACAAGGGGATTTAATTATTGATTGAAGTTTAATTTTATTCTGATAAAGTGTTGTTAATTTTAAACCCGAAATCCTGTTGCTTGGTGCAAAAATGTTTGTAAAACCTTGCTCGAAAGTGAGTATGTTATTTTTCATTTGGTATACTTCTTATTTATTGCTCTCTTTTAAAATATGTCGAATGTATATCATGTAGTTTTAACCCTATTTCACAAAGTTTAGTCTAATTTATACTTACATGAAAGAAAAAAAAAAAAGATTTCGTGTGTGATTGCCGGAACATACACAAAAATTCAAACAAGCGAAATCAATGAAATTCCAGTTTACCTTAATTCTGTGTCCGATATGCTGATCGAAAGTATTTCTTTCGGAGGAGGTGATAATGGTTCCCTTTTTTAAAAAATAAATAAAAAAGTGTCATTGTGTCACCAATCGAAATTTTTCTGAGAGCAAGCGCATGCTACATAGTTACGTTTCGTTGCAGAGGTGTTGCCTTTTTCCCAGAGGGTTGCGTTCGATTTGTTGATACAAACAAGGGCAATTCCTGCTGGGAGTTTGAGATCGTGAATGCATTATGTAGAGGTTTAATCTGCTGGTTTGACAACTGCATTGCTTACGCTTACGACTTCCTGATGATGGGGGCAATTTCATGAATGAGCAGGAAAACACGTTTTCATTTCTCTTTGTTCTTGCTTTTTCTATCGTTGTATTTATAGCAATGCGGAATACGTTTACCGCCGAGACAAATGTCAGATCTCTGACCTATTTACTTTGGCCGGCGCGCTTCTCGAAATCAATCAATTTTCGGATATGCTATGTGCGACATCTCAGCTGTTATTTCAAATGGCTTTCGATTATGCGTGGGGAAATCATGATTGAAGACCAGCTTGATGATGCTCAGTACTGGGAAGAGAGGGAAGATTTTTTAAAAAAATTTTGTGGGTGTCGTTAGACATGACTCCGTTTCGACAGCGACAAAATTTTTTTTTTCTTTAAATGAGTTAAAATAATTGATCTAGAAAATATTCTGTTAATACGAATTCGTGGTTTTTTTTTTAAATTCTGTAAAATAGCATGCATGCGATTCTTTTTGTTTCATTAATGGTAGAATTTTTTATCCTATGTATAAAAAAATATATATACGATGTATCAGTCGTGTCCCATCGTATTGTATATTTAGTATTCACATTATGACGACTGGTTGATTAATACTTAATGACAATTTTGTCTTGATTTCAATCAAATTATTACACTTTTCTATTTGGAGTGAAATTGGTAAATTTTGGTGGATGTATAAGCTTTTGGAACTGAATAAATCCGTTTTTAGTTCCTGTTGGGACATGCGGTAGGAAAATTACGATTATAAAAATATCACTAGAACGTATGCGTAATTATATATATATTTTTAAACTTGCAGTGTAGTTTTAAAGGTCAGTGTTTTTCCTCAAAATTTGATGAAAGGTGGTTAAAAAAAATTCTGCATTCATAATCCACAAATGAGCAGGTCAGATGTTCACCAAGAAAATAAAAGAATTTGTTCAAACCAATATATAAATCGAGGTTTATCACAGAAATTTAGAGAAAATTAAATGTTTGCTTCAGTAAGACAAGTTTTCTGATTTAAGAAAGAAGAAGAAAAAAAAACTAAATATGTAGATTGTCGATCTACTGCTCTTCGATTAGAAAAATTCTGGTCCCCATCGAAAAACAGAAGAGCTTTGCGTGTTGCTTGGATAATTTTATTACATTGCCTACTACTACGCCAAAAGCTTAGCTTTCTAATTCAATAAACATGTGATGTTCCACATTCGTACATATTTCGTGAACCAATTTTGTCATTGTTGTGGGTCTTAATACGATATAACTGGTGAGTATACAACAGAAACAACAATACTCTATGTTAAAATTTATTTTTATCGACGAGGAAAATTTTTTCTAGGTATTTTTGAGCCTTCAACTTTGTAGTTGTTTTAATAGCTACTCATGGGTTCTTTTAATCTTTCGTCAGTGTGGACAGGAAAAAGGAGGGAAGAAATTCCATCGTCTTTAAAATTAATTTGCAGTTTCATTGCATTTCTCCTGATATATTTACTGTTTAGGTCTTTGTGACGAGTCCAAGATGCGAGAGCTATTAGTAAGCAACAGTTGTATGAATAACTGTACGAGATTGATGTTCACTGAATATGTTTTAAAATTATTGCATTCTTCTCTCACGTTGCCTTGCCGGTGAAGCTAAGTTAGGAACTTAGCGAAAAACACAGTTAAAAAACGTTTTGAGTGGAAAATCATGGAGAAAATGCGAACGAAAATGCAAGTTAAAAATACATTAAGAAAACAAGACTTGTATTTTTTTAAAAAAGGATAACTATAAGAAAGAAAATAAATAACAGATTTAAATATGTAACTTTTTTATTGCCATTAATATGCCTTTCTCTATACTCAATAAAGTAATTGCGTTTATTCGGTCTTCAGACATTGTTGAACGAAGGTAATCTTTGATTAGCTTTAATTTAATTAAAAAAACATTTCTGCGCATGCTCGAGCCACTGTGAGAAAATTCATAGTACAGTTAATGCATTTGTAAATTGTAATTGTTACTTTACACACACGCACGCACACACGGTTCTGTTTTGATATCCCCCGCGGCTACCTTGCACCCGCTGCATCCCTGCTGATGCGAGGCATATTAGGTAGATTAGTAATATTAGTTTGTTATAAGTATCGATTTGTGATTAGGTGCTGAAGTATTGAAATTACATTATTTACATGGTACTGAAGTTTTAAAATGCCTTTATATTTTGACTCAAAGGGAAACATATACGGAGCATTTCAAAATCAGCCGAACTCTTTATCATACAAATCAAATATTAGCTCTTGTTCAGTACTAACTTTAGATGGATTTCAACTGCTACGTTGAAATTCTAGAGGGGTTGATAGAGATCAATGACTATTTTGCCGCTACTGTTATTTTTCTTGTCGTTAATATATCGATGTAAACTATTATGATCGTTATTGCAACGTCCTCATAAATACAATTTAAAATTATTTTATTTAAATTTTAAAAAAAGAATTAAATTGATTGAATTCCATGCGGAAGCAAAATATTTAAGTAAGTCTTTATATTTATACTGCCATTTCATCACACTCTAAACAGCATTTTTAAACTTAGTCGAAATACAGTAAAAATGTAGGTCCCAATTCATTTGTAAATTAGTGTTGATAAAAATGCTGTTATTTTGGGACAAATGTACCTGTAAGCAACACTTAGATGTTAGTAAATGAAAGTAAAAAGTCTGATTGTGTTAATTTTTTTAATCTTCCTGAAAGAATATATTTATTGTGTATTCTCCTCCTCCAAATTAAGATCTACCCCCTTACTTTAATTGAAATACCCGCACGCAATTACGTGAACCCAACTACTTCTTTCCTTCACTTGGTCGGTTCTCAATTATTCCCCGCGGAACTCCATTGGCTATCTTCTCGTGCTTTGCTGAAAACGGATTTGTGCTCTTTGCTTCTATCTGGCCGATCCATAAATAGAATTGATCCGCTTCATCCGCCATTTAGAGCCTTCACCTCTCTGACATGTGGAAGGGCATTTTCTCCCGTCTGTATTACTTTCCAACCTAGAATATCTCGCAGAAAGTGGGATTTTAGCGACTAGTGGTGTTCTCTGGTCTTTAACGGTTCGAATATTGTTTTCAAACGGTCGGTTTCTTTGAGGAAGTATCAGGATTAAGTTTCACCGATATTTTAAGATCTTTGTTAAATAAATAGAAAATAATTTTTTTTAATCAAAATTTAATCACACAAATTAATCTTGCTGAGGGTTTAAAGTATATGTTTACTGGAGGTGAGTTAGGACTCTGTCAGGGAGCGCACGAGTGATTTTGAATTTGCGCGACTGAGACTGTCCGACTTGAGCCTCGTGTCATGTGATTTTAAAAAGTAAGGAAGTGTACTAAAGTTTATATTAAATAATTTCTTGTGAGGAATGACTTAAAAAAAGTGATTTCCTTCCCTCCCCCAGCTGGGATAGTTAATGCATTTTTAAGAACTTGGGCCTCAAGGTGAGGGAACTCAGATTCTATTCCCGGTCCTGGTTGACGGTCGCTTCGCTCATAAATTCAATACTTTGACACATAAAATGACACATAAAATGACAAATAAAATTTTTTAATAAAATGATATATTTTTTATGGATTTGGTTTTGTTTTGTTTGGAGTGCTACGGTCAACTTTTTGCTACACGAGGGCTAATTAGACCGAGACCGACAGTTTAAAGCCGATTCCGAACGGCTACAAACATACATGCCAACAGTAGGACTCGAACCCACAGGATCTGAGCCGAATGCCAGCTCCCTAGACATTCAGTCATCACATGGCTTCATAAATTTAGAATTTATTTTCTGAATTTTCAGATCAAAGATCGACCGAATTAATTTTGACAACCTTATAGCCTCATGGGAATAGCTCTGTGTGGAAACAGATCGGCTAGGTGGGTCCCAGACCAAAATTTATTCTAAAATGTATAACCCGAGCCCGTCTCACCCCTACCTATTTCTTATCTAAAGGTTGACACGTTATTTATAGTGAGTGCAGGGCCCGATTTAGAAAATTCTTGACTACAGGCACAACTCAGGATCGGGGCCCCCTAAAACTGATGTGGGTGTAAAAATTTCCAAAATTGACTCTCACACACACACACACGCACGCACGCCCCCCCCCCCAAAAAAAAAATAAATAAAAAAAAAAAATTATGAATCATTGTGAAAGTACCATTTTACCAAGAATTGGCTATTTGAAGCGTAGAAGCCTAGAACATTATCAAATAACAAAAAGGCAATACAACATATTAACTTCATCACTAAAACACCAATACAATGCAACCAGAAAAATTTATTAATCCCTTATATACGCTATAACTTATATATGATGAACTATACATATAACTATACATATGAAGAACCAATCAAGCAATCAAATTAAAAAAAATTGCAAATTATATAAAAAAAATTGCTATTAAAAAGGTAAACTAAAAAAAAAATTGAATTGGGAATTTTTTCCTTTTAAAATTAAAATTTTTTGGGGCCCCCAACATTCGGGGGCCCCTAGGCCCGGGCCTAATGGAAAATCAGGGCCTGAGTGAGTGGAATTAAACGGGGCTTCCCAAGATTTAATAGACCCTCAAACATAAACCATCTGGTTTGCAGCGCGACTTCTTTTAACGCGTGTTTCGTTTTGGTACTGAAGCTAATTATTGATTTTGGTTTTACATTGCAGGATATTTACAGTGAAACCTGTTTTTGTGCGGTCTTTTTTTATGCGGTATATAAATATGCATGGGAAAAAAAACTGAAATTATATATTTGAAATTGCAAAAAGAGCTTCGATCGTGTATATCTGGCTATCGGGACGTTTACAAACAGCTGATCAAATGATCGTCGTCGTAAAAACTTATCACCAACTACATGGTTTAAAAAAAAAAAAAAATCAACTTTAATACGTATTTTCAAGTGACGAAAGCGATTACGAACCCATCACAAGAATATTCGCGTTTTGGACTACGACGAGTAGTATCGAATTATGTACATTTTGAAATTTTCTCCATGTTTAAACTGAGAAATAAAAAATTTTCAAAATGTTTCCATGTGTAATTTAATTATTTATTTTGTTTGGAAAGCACTTTCTCGCAATTTCGTAAAGCTTTAACATATTTTCTAAATGAGACTTTTTTTATGCGGTCCCTCTCCACCGCATAAAAGAAAATTTTCTTTAATATGCTGTGAAAAATTGTTTGTTATAGCTATTTATGAAGTTTCTTTTTTTTTTTTTCGCGCGTCCCTATCTACCGCATAAAAACAGGTTTGACTGAATATTAAACATTTACGCCTTTGTTATTAAATCGTAGGGGCTACTATTCTAGTTTACTGTTAAAAGGAATGATTATTAATGAAAATAACTGTAGTTGGGTGGCATAAATCAGTGTATTTCTGTACTTTTTTTCAGAGAGAATAGTAACAATAATATTTGTCATAAGAGCATGGTGACTTCACACGTATGTGGTGTACATTCTTCATTTTCAATCTTGTTTCGAATCTTATATAAGGAATCGTAATCACAGAAATTCTGTTTAAAGTATTCAAACATTTTGTTCAAAAAAGTGAATAAATGACACTACTAGAACGGTTATTTAACAATTTCGCTTTATTTTTCTGTTCGGTGTTTACATTTCTAAAGTACAGTTTTTAAAAGAAATCTAGAAGGTGGTGTACAAAAGCAGTTGATTCATAGAGGTTCAAGAACGTTTAACAACTTGAAAGTAATCAGCAAGTTAGCAGATTATGAAATGGGTACAAGAAGCTCTGGTAAATTTAATCCGACCTTGTCTGCCTCCTAAAAAAAAAAGCATTTGCAATAGTCAGTTTTTATTTATTTATTTTATTATTTTTTTTAGTAGTTTGCCAATCTTTGATCAATTTGTTTGAAATGGTCAAAGAATCAAATAATAAAGCGTAAAGTGGGTTCTTGCTTTAGACCTTGAAAATTTTTGTAATTTTAAAAGTTTTATTTGCCATTTGTGCCTGTTGTTGGAGGTCGTTTCGTTTCCCATCAAATTCCATAATTAACACTTTAAATCTGGAAATGTTTCTGAATTTAGATGATTTTTTGGCATTTTCTATCATTTATCATTCAGCTGAAAAAAAATATATAGTTCTAGATACTTTGCTGGGAATATTTAAAGAAAATGTAAGGGTGTAAAATTAGTTCTTGATTTCAAGGTCTATGAAGATATATACCGATTCTGTCTTAATATGCTTCACTTGAAATCTGAATTCAGGTTAATACTAACAGCGAAAAAATTTATCAAAGCAATTCCATTTAGTGTAGATAAAACATTTTACAAATTCTCAGGTACTAAAGCAGTTTACCTTTTCTATCAGTTCGAGTTTAAATTATTTGTTGTAATTTCTTTACTTAATTTGCTCCTCTGTTCTCCCAGCTCTTGTCTTATTAAATTCATAGCTTGAAAAACGTCATTTGTCGAACTTGTTGCTTCAAAGAAACTCTGCAAATGATCGGCATATTGAAATGCTTCTTCTAAAGTAGGTATTTCATTATTTAAACCCTTTTCAGTTTTGTTTAACGTTTCGGGCGTTTTCATTTCAGCAACTATTTCTTCTACTGTTGAAATTCTGGAAGTTAGAATGTCATCGTCCATGCTTATGAAACCGTCAATATCTTCAACGTCTGTGAATGCATCTATATTTTCCAGCTTTAGCCATTCGACGATAGAAGTTGAGCTCTCCTCATTTTTGAATTCTGTCGGGCTTTGGAGCATAGCTTTGACAAAGCAGTTTCGAATATATTCCTTCGTCACATTGCACCAAGCATCGTTCATCATTTTGAGAGCATCTAGAATTGATATCTTTTGAACCATCATCTTTGTTGTTTGCTCATTTAACTTAATTATTAATTCCTTTCTGTAATTAAGTTTAAAGTCGCGTATTATGCCTTGATGCAACGGCTGCAGTGCAGATGTGGAATTAGGAGGCAAGAAAACCAGCTTAATATTTGTTAGATTTGGAATCTCTGTGTGGGCAGGTCCATTGTTGATCAGGAGGACAATGCGTCGTTTATGCTGTCTCATTTCATAGTCCCACTTTAACACATAATTGGTAAAGATTTCAGACGTCATCCAAGCTTTTAGGTTTGAAGTGTAATCAACTGGTATTTGTTTGATGTGTTGAACACTTTCGGGATTTGTTGAAGAACCGATAACCAAAAGCTTTCTTTTGTCTGTACCCGACATATTAGTGCACATAAGGACCGTCATTCGGTTTTTCAGCATTTCTCCATCTTCACATTTTTTCCCTTTGAATTTGTGTGTTTGATAGGGTGTTACATTGTAAAATAAACCTACTTCGTCTGCGTTATAAATACTATCATCATTGTACTCACGTCTGTAATCAAGCCACACTTTTTCTAACCATTCTGTCGTTATGACATCTGCAAAGTTTGTATGTAGTTCTTCGTTTTCGTTATAAACACCGCTTTCGCCACTCATACTTCTATCCAACCCAGTGTTATCCAGACATTCATGTGCAATGTCTTTCGATTTTGTTCGTCTACCGTTGCATCCTTTTGCGTAGTTAATATTATGGCGATTTTTAAATCTATCAATCCATCCATTTGAACAAGCAAAATCTTCGTAACCGAATTCTGTAGCTAATTTTTTAGCTTGAGTTTTCAGTATGCCTCCATTCATAGGTAAGCCAGCATTTCTCCTAGCCTGAAACCATTTCAATAACGCTGCGTCTAAATCTGGCTTCTCGCATTTTTTTAGACGTTTACTGGTTGTCACATTGCTTTGAAACGCCTGAAGTATCGCGTCTCTGTTTTTCCACAAAGTTGAAACTGTTGATGAAGAGAGACCATACTGCTTGCAGACTTCTATATTCTTTTCACCACCTTCGAGTTTTTTAATGATTTCAGCCTTTTCGCCAACAGTTAAAACCTTTCTTTTCATCATTTTGAATTATGTGCTTGCAAGCTAGATCTGAGCCACATTCTCAATATCTTATTATACCGTATCGCTACCACATGCGTGAAATGTACAAAGCACGAGAGCTGAAGAATTCGAGGAAGCCGCCGCCTCTCTGACGTATTCCTTCCATTTTAACTTGCCATCTATATACGCGGCTGTTCATTGGTCGTCGGGGGCTCCCCTTCTCCCTTTTTCCTCTCCCGCGTTGCAGAATTTTCTCCCCAGACTGACTGAACTATTGTCGTCCTTTAACTGCTGACCGTTTGTCGAACAACAGCCGTCTGTCTGGTTTTGATGTCGTATAGGGGTTTTCGGAATTCTTGCTTCCTTTGACCTTTTTTATTTTTTGTTAGCTTGCTCATTAAATCCAGGAAATGGCGTAGTTTCTACGCTAATGGCGGCTTAATAATGTAACGTAGGAGAAAGCTTTTCATTGAGTTAATAAAGAATTTAATTCCTCTTGCTCGTTAAATCCGGGAAGGAACTTATTACATTTAAATTTTCCCTTTGCTTTGTACGTTTACATCCGATATTTTCTGTTCGAGTTCGAAACTCTCTGTCGAAGTTGTATAATGTTGTTGGGGGTGAAATTCAATTGACCCTTTCCAGGTTTAGCATATTTGAAGGGATGTACTTTATAGTTAGGGGTAAGTAAATTTCGCATAAAAAATATCGAAATTTCGCCCCCCCCCCCCCAAAAAAAAAAATACAATGTATAAAATTTTGCATTTATTAAAAAAAAAAAAATCAAAATCACAATTTTACTTACTTGGTTAGGTGTAAGTATCAAAATTCTTAGTTACTTTCTTAGTTCTTAGCTAACATTGTAGTAGTCTTGACATTCTCTTCCTAAGTCTTCAGCAATAAGTAATAAGCAAATTTCGAGAGATCTCTCAGTTAAAGACCGTGGATGGTCTTAATTAAGCAATTATGTTAATGAATTATCACTACTTTTACTTAATTTCGCTTAAAAAGCCGTTTATCTCCGAGTTTTCGCCAAAAATTAGCAAAAATATAATTTTTGCATTTATTCTCTCATATCGGCAAATTTCGCATTTATTCGCATCTATTCCGTAAATACGAAAATTACGTATCCTAAGTTATAGTGAATATATTTGCTAGCTACCTAAAATATTAAAAGAGATGATGTTAGGATTTTCCTGCTATGGGGTACTCAGCTTGATTTTGTTAATTTTGTTTTGTTACTCAGCTTGATTTTGTGATGTGATTTTGTTAAGCTTTTTTTTTTTGGGGGGGGGGGGGCGAGCGAGAGGGCGCATGGATCATTTTGTTTTGCACTGCGAAACTTAAGTTGAAATGAAAGGCATAAACTAAATATATTTAGTGTAAATCATTTATATGTATATATTTCGCTTGTATTTCTAGAAAAAGAATGAAGTAATTTGTCACGTAAATCTGTCATTTTGAAAAGGAATCATCTTCATTTTTTTAAAAAAATTTCATGAGAAGCAAAAAACTATAACTCGCCTTCATGCATTATGAGTTAGACTAAATTTAGTATTTATGATGTTTATAAGGCATCAATCGTGATTCAAAAATATAATTTGTTAATTTTTTTTGAACTTGGGGGGGGGGGGGACAAAAATGTTTGAGAAAAGTGGAGATGAGTTTTTGAAAAGTGTAGATGACTCCTTTTTAAAATGACCGATACAGTTAATGCTTAACTTTTACAGAACATTCACCATACAAGCGGACCGTAGTGTAAAATTGTATTTCTTCTTTGGACCTTTTTTGTTGTTGTTGTTGTTGTTTGTTGTGTGTGTGTTAAAGATTAAGGCCGTCTGCACACGGAGCAACTCAAAAGAAACTGATAACTGACTCGAATTTGTAACCAGTTGCGTCGTGTGCGTGGCTCCATTCAATTACATAGGTTACGACTCAACACGGACTGGTTTGTGATTCGAGTCAGTTATCAGTTTCTTTTGAGTTGCTCCGTGTGCAGACGGCCTTACGCTTTGATATCTAGAAGGTTTATTTTCATGCATTTGAATTATATCGTGCAGGCAAAAAATTTTTAAATTTGTTTTTTTATAACATTGTCTGTACCTGACTGTTCAGTATCAGAAAAGATTGCATCTTGCGAGGAAGCGTGTGATATGTTCAATTGAACTTATTTATGTTAATTAATTTGGAGTATTTGTTTATGCTTCTGGTTCCTTAAGATAAACGTGTAAAATTATTGGGACATATTCCTTTTCCGTTTTTAATCACACAGATTTAACGATAAATTAACTTCTCATTAAAGGAATAACACTTAAAATATAATTAATATAAATCCTCGCTTATAGACCTTGTTGTAGTTGCAACTGCAGAGGTTCGGAACATTAATGTCTGAAAATTATTTTGTAATTTTCAGGCTTTTCGATCGCTGAGAAAGGTCAGAGAAGAAATACATCATCTAATCTAACCAAAAAGAAAATTTCTTATATTTTTCGTACACTGTGATCACATAAAAAATTAAAGCATAAAAATTTTTGTAAGAAAAACACAAAATTTTGGCTTTTCTTGCTGTCATTCGAATATTGCCAATCATTAAAAATGGAACGAAATTCGCATTTATGCACTCTCATTGTTGATTAGTGTGGCATGACCCATAACAGTTTTCGAAAATGTTTCTACCTTGTTAGTCTGAAAGAAGCGCTCTTCAGTTGTAATATTGTTTTCCCATATGCTATGACATGAAATTCATCAACCATCTCACTACAAGCTGTTTCGATTTCCATCATGTAATAATAAATGATACGAGCGAAATCGATTTCTCTGTATTGAACCAAGGAGATAAAAATAACCTTTTATGCCGAATAATCTTCTGCAAATGTAACTGAAGTTTGTTAGTTGCAGTGGTTTAGCAGCTCAGAATTTTCAATCACGTTGAAATTCCCTTCACAGTATCAATAGCTCTTACAACTTCAAATTTATACAATTTTTATCATATGTGTAAATTTTTCTATTAACTGGTGAAATAAATTTCGGTGTTTCTTCAGTAATAGTCTTTTTTTAAAGGACTGAAAACCCCAAGAGCTAATGATTATACGAAGGTATTCAGTGCCGTAATTATTTTTCCTAACTTCAGCTCATTTCATTTGTGTTAAAAATATTAACTGTGTATTATAGTTATGGCTTGTAATTTGAATTGTTTACCTAATTTATGTAACATAGAATAGTACTGCTGATATTTCCAATTGAATGTCGTATTATAATTTTGTTATAATTTTGCAAAATTCGCCTGTTTCGTCGTTGATCTAAAATGTAACACATAATACATAAATACATATATATATATGTATGTATGTATATGTATGTATTTGTATGTATATATATATATATATATATATATATATAAATATAAAATGCATGACGTAAAGTCTTTGCTTTAAAGAAAAACTGAGGTTCTGGAGAAGGTTCATGTATTATCTGAGATTGAAAAATTCTTTTTCTTGTGTGTGATAAATGTATATATAGTTATGATCTCTGTTTTTACATAAAAGGTGAAGTCTTTTGTTACTTGTTTAAAAAATGTGTGCTAAATATGAAAGTTATATGATAACATTAGTTGAATACCCGTGCTTCGCTACAGAATACATTCAAATTAAGTACAACGGTCAATGTATGCAATTAATGCCAAACAAAATATATATATATTCATAAAAAAATCGTAACGGATATTTTTATAGACAAAATAATGTAGAAGAAAATATTCAAATTAAATACAACGGGCAATGTATGCAATTAATTGTATGTTTAATATTCATAGAACATACTAATTTGAATTAAATTCTTAAAAAACTTCCATCTCAATTAGTCTAGTGGTTAAATTTTATCTTCTACCATATTTTAATATTTTTTTTGTCAATTTATTTCGTTGTTATGCACGTGACGCAAAATTAATTTAAGGTGTCACAAAAAAGAAAAGAAACCAAGTGATCAGCATTTAATAAATTAAATACTAAAAATTAATCTTTAAAAATTCACCAAAAATCATAAAATGAAGGTAAAGATTCGAAAAAGATTTCATTTTAAAGGAATTTTTATGATCTTTCTCGTGATTTAAATTTTATAACCCCCAGATTATTATTTTAAATGCAAACTTTAAAGAATGTTACAAAAACAGCTTAAAAATTTAATTTAAAAAATGTAAGAAGAGTTTTTCAAAAATCTTTTTTTAGAGCACCCCTACACTGTAAGAAGAATCACCATGCAAATTTCAGCCCTTTAGGTCCAGCGATTTGGTCTGTGCATTGTCTGTCAGTTACGGATGTGTTTTATATATATAGATTTAAGTAATATGTGCCGTATTTCTTGTTTTATACATCTTTTTAATAAATTAGTTATCAGTTATTTAATTCTGACTTGATTGAGGGTTAATTTCCTTTGATTTGCTATATATATATATATATTTATTTTGAAAGTTGCACGTATAGTTTACCCGATTTACGCATAGAGGATGAAATGATAAAATTTTTTTAAAGATTCGTGAAAAATATTAAATAAAAATTCAGACATGGAACGTTAAGGTTTGGTTGGAGGTTAGCTGTAGAAAGTTAGCCATAGAAGTAACAGTGTTTTGTATTAAATTTTTTTCTCTTAAAAGAATGGGGTTAAGTAAAATTGAAATTTATTAAAATCGTGTTGGTGTAATGAAATAATTTTGAATCTTGTTATAAAACTTTTATAAAACGGTCGATTACATTACTGACTTTTGATTTTTATGGATCTGCTGTTTGTAAGCCTTATATAAATCACTTGCTTTTGTTTCCTATAGAACTTAGTTTCCGAATTTTCACAAAATGAGTTAATTACACTAAAAGAAAACTTAAGTTTCGTGATTTTGGCGCTTGGATTTTACATAAACATTTGTTAACACCTTTGATGATTCAAAGGGAATGACAAAAATGGAAAGAAAGAAAAAAGGTGTGTAAAGAATATTCCGAGAATGTGTGTACATGTTGTCAAGCAACATTACGAAACATTTGATTCCAAGAAGTTTTCATTAAGCGTAATCATTATTTTTTTAAACTTGTGAAGCTAAAAAAAGATAGGTTTAGAGCGAAATGTCACAAAAGATTATTTAAACACTACTTGAGATAGATTAGATAACTTAAGCGACTAGAAACGTTTGAAAAAAAGATGAAATGCGATAAATTTTTGTTTTAGATCTTGTTTTTATGATAACAGTAAAAGATGTTTAAAATTGCCTTCTTTAGTGATTCAGTAAATTTCGTTTTGGAAATTTTTCTCAATTGGAACTATTTTACTAAATCAGACATGACTGAAAGAAGCTTAAAAAATTCGCTAGCTATGGACTGATTTGCATTTGGCAGGGTTAAATGTTACAGAAGTATGTAAAGTAGTTTGTCATTCAAATATTTGAGGTACATGAACGCTATAAAAAAAATGTGATAAATAGAAAAACATCCAGCCATAGTAACTAAGGGACATATCTTCTTCAGATAGAATTCTTTCAAATTACATTATATTTGAAGTAAGGAGAGGTTATATTGAAGTTATATTTGAAGTGAGGAGAGGTTAGAAAATGTAAAGATTTAATGCTTATTAATTTGTTACTAAAGTAGGTGAATTATAATGATATAACTTCTGATCCAGAAGCTGTTGGGTGTTTCTATTGATCGAAAATCTTATATGAATATACTGGTAAAAAATTGTTCGTATTTTGTAAAAACAACTGTTAACTTTCAAATCGAATATTCTTTCGTTATAAGAATTTTGAAAGGATGTTGATAAAACATTATCGGTTATGGATGTTGCCGTCACTACCACGATTTGATTCTTGTCATTCACCCTCATTCAATTCTTGTCTTAAAAGCAACTATGTTAGGTGTTGAACCTGCTTAACCAGCTTACCAGACACATGTGCTTGACTATTACGCCTGGGAGCTATGCCTTAACCTTTCTTAATAAATATCACAAACTTAACCAGCAATTTTTTTTTTTTTCAAATTCTTCCATGACTGACCCAAAGCATACCGATTTGAATGTGTCACATAGGCTATTATTTGACTGTCTTGGTATAATTAAAACACCACCTCGATCGTTTTAGATATGAACTCCTGAGCACGTGTTTGGCAAGAAATGTAATCTTATATTCCAATACAGGATATTAACAGCAAACTATGCAGTACAAGATGAGTAGAACAAAATCGAGCAACAAATGTCTAAATAGCTTGTTGAATCCGTGCCGAAAGAGATAAATCGTGTAATTCAAATTAACAGTAGTTGTCTAATAAGTGTAAGAAAGTTTTTCAACAATAGTTTTGATTTTCATTTCGATTTAACAGTTTCTGATCACAATGTCTTGAGTTCTTAGAAAAATTGTGGGATATAAAAGATCAAAAATTTTTTTGGGATTTCATAATCATATATACAGTGGAATCTTGATATATCGTTTTTCAAGGGACCGACTAAACTGAACGATAAATGCGGGAAAACGATAGAACCGGGAACATTACAAAGCCATGTGATCGTCGGGACTAGGTGAAATAAACGACTCATACGGGAAAACGATGATTCCGAAAACGATCGATCGAGATTCCACTGTAATTGGAATCTGTATGAAAATCTTAAATGATTGATCACTTTTATATGACACATTATGTAAAATAAACGTGAGACCCCCCTTCACCCCCAGAATAACAAAATAAAACCAAATAACTTTAATATTTTGTGCGATGGAAGCGATATGCTTAAAATACCCTACACACTTGGAGTGACTTGTACTCGCTCTTTTGTTTGTCAGGAAGTAAAACAATCAAGCTCGACGATGGCGGTGAGATCTTAACCCTGCTGTGCGGTTAAATCAAATTCTCGAACTCGACATCAGAAACCGAATAGTACAATTTAATGTATCTGTTTCTTTTCTCTTATTTAATAACTGTACGAAAGTCGAGCTATCAACGTTTAAATACATTCTTTTATGCCATTCATCGCACTATAAAGCTCCAACAAAAAGAAACCGAAAAAAAAAAAATATATCGCGCGCCTCAATTTGGCGACCCTCTTTGGCGGTTGATTATTGAGATCATCACAGGTGAAACCGCGCTCTTCGTTGTAACCATAGTAACGGCAGGATAGTGCGAAACTCCGGAGTCTCCTTCTTCGTTCTCTCCTCCTCTCCCCTGTGATAACGACTCCGTTGTGAATAAAGGAGCTCGCACTTTACTCAGGGTTGCCAGTGGCTGAGAGCTCACTTTCGCCGCCTGTTTTTATTTTATCCGTATTAAAATCGGGATTCATAAAAAAAAAAATAAATAATAAAAACGCGGAGGGGTGTATGGAGTCCTTCTGTCTCTCGCTCTCTTTTAAACGGTTTGCTTTTCACGGTTGTTTATTTCGGGAAGGGAGGGATTTGTAAGTTTTGCATGAAAAGCAAAGATGATGGAAGTCAAAAGAATTAAATTCAAACAAGTGAGCAAGAATTGCGTCACGTTTACTAAAAAGAGAATGATGAGTTATACTGTTGACGCTGTAAAAAAAGATGCTGCGAATCATTTACAAAACGTTGATTCTGATTACCGATCTAATGGGGAGAAGGGGGTGTTGTAGAAAATTGTACGTAATTAGGTATGCAATTGAAAAAATACTAATTGGAAGGGTTAAATATTAATGATGCAAAAGATTGAATTATTCATGAGGCTGCATTTTTTCAGTGTATATGGAGGGAACCTGGAATCAAGTTTAGGAGTGTTAATGGTTGTAAAATTGCTATAAATTGTTGAAAATTTAATCATAAGTTTGAATTATGTAATTTGATATGCTATCAAAGGTCTAATTTATTTTCGAGTCGTCGCCTGTATTAACTGATTTTGTTTTCATAATTGTATTCAGCATAGCAAATTTTTGGGTTATACTTCGCTGCGCAAATTTATTTCATTTAATTACTTTTCGATATTAATTTATTTAGTAATATGTAAAATTAGTCCAAAAAGTTAGGGACGTTTCATGATTGATTTGATTTGATTCTTCATTCCTTCTTGGATATTGTAAACTGTAGCTGCGAATAATTGATAAGTGTCTCTGCAAATCTCAAGAAGAAACATATTTCCTGACTGTTCCCAGTTTTCTTTCTGACAATGCTAGTAGCATCGCGTCTTAATATTAAAGGGTTAGTAAATGTAATTTTTTGACTCACCGGTAGTCGCCCTTGAAGCTGGAAACTGAGTAACTTTAAAGAAGTGTTTAGAGGCTTTTTGTGAAAATTCAGCAGTTTACAAACTTATGTGAACTTTGTAAATTTTGGATATTATTAAATTGTGAAATCAGCGAAATTTAAGTCGAAGGAGAGAATTCAATGTCGTATAATAAGAGAAGAAAATATGTAAATAAATATAGATAAGGGAAGAGTAATTTAGAAACTGAACACATGTACCTTTTTTATGTGCAGCACACCTATAATAATTTTTAATTAGCATCATAGGAGAGAGAGATTTTGGATCAGCTCAAGATTTCCTCCTCCCCCCCTTTTTGAATCCTACGTTAAGGAAGCGTTAAGTCTACGTTAAGTCTATAGCGACCATAATTTTCGTCTCGCAGCCCAATAGAGTTCAGCTTGTTTAAAAAAGTCAGCGACTGAAAAGTGCTTGTCAGATAAATCAGGACACGTTAAAAGGTGACAGCTCGAGATGTATGCTTGCTCATAAAGTAACTATCTACAATTTTTATTTTTAACTTCTGCATCTCACTGCATTAATTTCTGTGATTATTCCTGATCCTCTGTTGTTTCTTAATAGTAACCAAATGAAGAACATACCGAAATTCTTTGTAGTATCGGGCGAATTTCATGCGATCAAGTTTTTGAATTCGTTTATAAAGATTATCAGATTTTCTGTTAGCTGATGTCTCGCTTTTACGTCATACTTTAATTAGCTATTTAGCCCTCTTTTAGCAAAAGAAAAGGTAGTGCTTAATAACACAACCTAACCCAGCTTACTGAAATTATCCTCTATTTAAAACTTTTTTTGGTATATAAATTATATTTTTTACGTCCATCAAATATAAGAGCAATTATTTATGAATAGTAGTTTTTTCTGCTCACTCGTATTTAGTCACTCTGAGTTAAGGCACTCGCCAAACTCTACTCATCTGTTAGTCTATTTCTGAAATTATTTTAAAATAAATTCATTTCTAAAAATAAAGGCTGAAAATGCGGATTAATGGGCAAATTGAAAAAAAGACTGCCGTATGCCATCGCTTGTTTTTTGAAGCACGGGGAGTTTTTAAGTTTTGCATCCCGATTATTCAGTGTTTCATTTTCTGTGTGTAAATGACATGTCCGATAATCGCGCCTGTTCTGCTGTTTCTAGATAATATCCCAACAAACTTGTTTCTATTTAGAACTGGATTGAGAATCTATTAATTACGTTTCAAAGTTTTTCAAATTCAAATATGGGTTGTCCGAGAGCCAAGAAAATTGTTTTCCGTGCCTTTTATGTCACGCGTGCCATAATTTCGCCGTTTATGTTCTGTCATAGCGAAAAGTACTATTATTTGCATACAGATCAAGATAGTTTTCAGTTTTGTATTTTCATGAATCACTGGGTTTCCGAATGATTGTTTTCCTTCACTACGATAGTGTCTTTTTGAATTTCTTATAATTTTATAAATTTCCAATGATTTTAATTGAACGATTTTAATGGATGCTAATTTAGGGCCTGTTCACATAAAATCTTGTAAGCGTGTATTGACATATTTTAAACCAATTACAGACTTTAACCATTTCGTGGCTAATCGTTTGGAGGTTTCTAATTGGTTAAATATATTTCAATACGTGTGACGCTGACAGATTCTATGTGAACAGGCCTTTAAGGTTTAGGTTCCTGTTAAATCTTATTTGTTTTCGGAAGAAAAAGTATATGTATGTTTTCAAGAGTTTATTTAAGCATGTATATATTTCTCGTTTTAATTTTGAAATATGTAATATTTTAAAAAGCAGATGAATAATCTATCTACGTACATTGAACAATTCGGTGCAAATATCCTTGCATTTGTCAGCTCAATTAACTTCGTCGTATTTGAGGTTTAGAACATTCAATATATTGTTTCTCTTCTTTTATTGTAATCCCTTTCTCGAAGGGATTATTTTTCTTCAACTCATAAATTATTTGAAATTAATTTTAAATATTAATAACTGCTGCAGATTTCAGTCAATTCATAAACATAAAGTTAAATGCAAATTTTCTATTGTAGATTTTTCATCCGAAACTTCATAGTATTATAATCTTAGTCATGCAACATGAAATTCATAGAAGATTCCCTTGAAAATTACACTTTAAACGTAATTTTTTTAAAATTAACTTTTATTACGAATGGGAAGTTTCTGCTTCATTATGCTTCTCAATCATAAATACTTAAAAAGCAGTTTGCTACTTTCTAAATACAGTGGTACCTCCGAAAAGCGGACAGTCACGGGACCAAAAGTTTTGTCCGTTATTAGGAGGTGTCCGCTATTGGGGAGGACATCCTTTTTACAAAAAAAGTTTTTCCATTTCTGTTTGACATTTGATTGAAAATTACGCCTGCAATTTTAATTAAAAAGAAAAAAATTAATTAGGTAAGAAAAGAATAACTATTTACTACTTTACCTTTTAACTGTAGGCTAATCTTTTTATCTTGCATTAAATAATCCCAAAATACAACGTGTAGGAGCTAAATTTTTTTAATTTCTACTGAAAAAAAATCTGTTAAAGTTTGATTCCTCTTTTTTCACAGCAAACCTGATTTTGAAGGTGAATTTTCATAGTATTTAGATTTGCTAATCTCTCCTAATCTTCATTGTTCAGAGAGAACTGTTTTAATTTTTCGCTGTATTTCAGTGCTTCCGAATAATCTTTCATTTTGCAGTCTCCAATTGGCGATTCCCCATCACCATTCTCAGAAAGGGCCAGAGCTACAGTGGTATCCCGATGAATGAAATTGGAAACATACATGTTTTTTTCCTCAGTTGATAAATCAGTCATCAATCTTGACATACTCTTCAACGCTGATATTTGAATCCAAATTGGCTACTAAATCCGCAAGTTCTTTTTCGCTTTTATTCAGCAGTACTGTCAGTTGCCACTTCGCTTATACTAAAAAATCCTGCCTTCTTAAAACATTTTAGAACGCACCCAGGTTGCACCTTTTTAAGGGCTGACGTAGCCCAGGAAATGGCATCCAAAACAGATACCGATTTTGCGAAATCTTCGCTGGATTTGAAGGAGATAATCTGTGAAAGCACATGTCTCAGAAGCAGCTTTCTGTACCGTACTTAAAGCTATGGATAATTCCCTGATCAAGTGGCTGTAACATCGAAGTGGTGTTAGGAGGCAAGAAAACTAAATTAACATTTTTGACACTAACATTTAATGCCATTGTGCACATTTTAGAGTCGAATTTCGTTGTATCAAGCACGGAAGGGAGGAGTCGGGAAAAGTGCCTTGTAAAGACGCATAAGCATATATTTTTAGTTTGCTTGTTAGAATAATGTTGAAATGTTTGCCAAAAAAATTGAAAGTTTTTCAAAAATATCTGTCCGCTATCCAGAGGGAATAACATGGAGTGTCCTATATAAAAGGACTTGGACTCGTAAAAATGTCCGTTAATTAGAGGTGTCCGCTATTCGGGAGTGTCCGTTAAGGGAGGTTTCACTGTATATGCAATTAAATGTTCATTTTGTGATAATGTGAAATTAATCGAATTGATATTAACTAACTATAAATATATCTTTATTTAAGAACATTTATATATGTAAAGCATTTTGTATTATCCAATTTTCCCACTCATTTTAGTGTTATTAGTGAAAGTCACTGGCAGATATATTCCATTACCATTTTCTAAAGTTCTCTTCTTGACAGAGTCCTGACGAAAGACATATCTCCTGTGATAGATCACCCATTTAATTCCTTGCTGGCAGTTCGCTTCTTGTGTTTTCAAAAACTTCCATTCGTATTGTAAATTTGTTACGTGAAAGATGTCTTTAGCAGCTATGCAGAATTTATTTTTTTGGATTCTAGAAATTGTTTCCGTTTTATTTCAAGATGTCTGAATATACTTAAGTATCCTTCGCGTAGTTTGAATCTCAGCTCATTATTTTGAATTTCAGCTTTTTTCATTACCATTTATGGAGAGAACGCTACCTAATCATTATGCAAAACCACAAAAACGATGACTAGCCCCCCCCCCCCTCTTTTCGGCCTACATTTTAATGCCGCAGTCGATTACAGGTATTCCTCGACTTACGACCCCTCGACTTTTAAGTGACTGCCTTCGTTCGGAGTCAATTTTTTTTCAAATAATTTTTTAAAAGAATTTTTAGTCTTTTATGGTAAAATAGCACTTAAAAATTAAAAAAAAGGAACAAAAACTTACCTGTAAATAGCATACTTTTTTATAAATTGGTCAATTTGAAGTAATTTTTAGTGAAATTTAGCTAAAATGCTGGGTGGTTTTAATGGGTTTTATATCGTTTAAAGTTTTAAAAGATTAAAGTTAAAATATTAGCAGGGTTTCATTACTGATTAGTTATTACCCAATAATAATTACCCAGGTTTGTTTTTAACCCCAGCATGTAAACACGGTAGAAAAGATAGACACAACTTAAATGTTTATATAAATGATGAGGACCAATATTTAAAAATTAACAACAAATATTTATTACACACATAAACAATTAAATTACAGTATTAAAATGATTATTCAAATAACTACATGAATAATAAATAGTGAGCTAAAATGATTAATATTCTTTCAAATAACAAATTGGGTCCTCACCGGATAAACACGTAAAGGTATGTATCATTTACGGGATTTTAATTTAAATTTAAATCTTAAAATAGTACTGTCAATATCACCATAATTGCAAAGACTGACTTACCCCAAAATCGGCTCACTAAGCATCGCTCGTGGTTGTAGGTAAAGGGGCAGGGTGGACTCGAGAGTCCACCACAGGGCAAGCCCGCAGACTATACGCCCTCTGCACACCTCTATATCCTCTGCACACACTCTCTCTAACTCTCTGAAAACTTTTTTCTCTATATCCCTCTGTATCATTTCTACCCCTTAATATTCATCTCAACTTTTTTGCATATATCTTTCCACCTTCCAATC
Organism: Dolomedes plantarius; assembly: GCA_907164885.2. NCBI lineage: Eukaryota > Metazoa > Arthropoda > Arachnida > Araneae > Dolomedidae > Dolomedes > Dolomedes plantarius. The sequence continues at coordinate 66,755,222 of OU015495.1, forward strand.
ACAATATTTTCTTCTCCATATAAACTCCACCTACGTCTTAAAACCTTTTTCTAGTGGCTATAATATTTTCTTTATTAAATTTCACAAATCTCATTGGGTCTACTTTCCTCACGTTTCCCCCTTTTCCTTCCTACATTTTTCTTATATTTTATTTTCTAACACCTGGTCAGTTTTATAACATTTTTTCCTTACCATGGTCCGACAATACTGCTACTGTTGCGTAAATTCCACTATAATCCTTTCAATTCTTATTCCTTATTCTAAAGGGGCTTTTTCGACTGACCCCCGTCCAACGCAACTCTTTTATCATGGGGCCTTTTAACTAACCGCAATTCTACTTTACTACTGAGCCTTTTCTTAGGGGGCCTTTATATGGGAGCGGCGGCTATTTCCAAATCTTCCCCTCTCTACCATAAATATAATTTTATTGCGTACGTTTCCCTTTTCTAACAATCTTTTAAACTTATGTAAAAAGGCCTTTTCTTATGCTGACCCTTTCTTAATTCTTATTCCCCTTCACAACGCTTCACAATGGATAAAAGAATCTTGAAATGCCTTGTAGCTTTTAACAAATCTGCGAAAACCTTTTGCTGGCTTAAAGAGCCAGCAAAAACGCCTATCACTCTGCACAAAATCCTGATGCTACTATTTTAATTTCCTTCTCACACATGATAAATATGACAGTTATTTTCAAAGTGACCTACAATCTAAGAGAAATTTTAAAATGCAAAGATAATACACGCAATTTTATGTTCCAATATGAAAATTTTCCCAGATTCGTCACTCCTTTCCTTATAAAAACAGCCCCAAATAAAAAACTATTTATTATACACCAATTATTGTGCGTCATTTCATTAACAATAGCATCTAAAACATTTCCTGAAAATTTTATCAAATTATATACATTATTATGTGCGATATCATGATAACCATAGAGATTTCTGCAAAAAAACATAATTCTGAGAAAAACTCATTTAAAGTTGTTTGTCACTTCAATTTTGTAGCAGAAGATGTTTTTTTAAAATAGCTATAACTCTGCTTATAATTGATGTAGAATAAAAATCAAAACGGGTTTGAAAAGAGAAAAGATTGAATTACACGATTCTTGCAGAAAATGAAATTGACCAAAGTAGTGAAAAAATGACATTTTCAACGTAGGCAAAAAAGTAACTCCCGCTGCCGCTGTCAAAAGCTTGTCACGCTACCTCCTCCGAAACCGCTGGGGATAATGGGTCGAGAGCGATACCAATGGATGCAGAAAAACGGGGAGACCAAAGTAAGACATGTCTCATCTTCGTCGGACTTTTAATTTTGTTTTGTGGGAAAATATTGACTTTTTCATCTTCAGATTACGGTAACTCGCCAAAAATTGATCGTAGAATTTTGATCTTTTTACAATCTAAGACTGCAGACCAGATATTTCTCTTTTAAACTAGACCTCATTTGTTTAAAAATATTTTAAAACAGACTAATATTTTCATCAAAAAATGAAACACAGTTTTTCAAGAAATATCGTCCTCTATGTGGATGTAATATCGATGCTCCTCGAGTTTTTATCTTACAAAGAAAATATTTACATCATCTGGAAGCTGAAAGCTTTCTTATTCATATAAACCTCATTTCAAGTCTATATCTTAAATTTTCGATTTTTAATTGAATTTTAAAGCTGATAATTCAACAGTGATGAAACGCCCTTCGCATTAAGGGTGACAACAGTAAATAGATGGAAGCTGTTACATTGCCCGAGAATCACCCCTATGTATCTCGCTATTAGCCATAACAGTATATAAACAAAAAGTGTTTAAACTCGACTTACGACCAATGTCTCGGTCCCTATCTCGGTCGGAAGTCGGAATATCTGTTCTGTACATGAGTTAAGGTCTTGAACAATCACTTGTCCAAACATGACGGTGCAAACGAGGAAATTAGAATAAACACCTGTATGGAGTTGCATCTTTATTTTCATGACACATGCGCGCGCGCGCTTAGACTCACACCAGCTAGCTATCTGTGCTATCACTTTAGATAAACATACAATAAAAATATATTTTATTCACTCATATATCATCATGAGAAGTACTGAGTCAAAATTAGTGGAGTCAAACATGGAGTCTGGTGGGTTCAATTCTCGAACATGTGTTCTGATGAGATAATAGTTTTCTCATTTTTATCTATCTCTCTTTATATCTATATCTATCTATTTATCCCTATATATGCATATGTATTATATATACACACACATACAATCTGGGTTATCTGTAATATATATGGACACTATCTGGCCGTTACTTAAGATCAGGGATACGCAAACTGGGGCCCACCAAACTTTTATGTGCGGCACACACAGTCATTATCAGGCAGGGGCTTTTGAAAACTTATACAGTCGAACCTCCATATATCGAAGTAGCAAAATGCCGGAAAAAAATTCGATATATACAAATTTCGATATATAGAATTGATCTTAGTCTTATCATAATTCTCCTAAAACATTAAAATTAAAGCTAATTTTCGTATACGAAACTCCATTTCCAATTTATATGCGAATCACATTAAATGAAAGTTAATAACTAAAAAATGAATTAATGTGAAAGATTTATTGATTACTATATACCTTAAAAAACAACAACAATCCAGACAGTGGTTACAGTGATCACAGTTACATTCTTTAAAACAAAAAACTACGAATATCTTGCTGAACAGCCAGTTTTGAGGAAAGTTCATCAAAGAAATACTCGCATTTATTCAGTCCATTAAAAACTTCATCAGGGACATTTTCCGCGAATTGAAGTCCACGAAGTATTGTTTCAAGCGCCAAAAATTGGGAGATTTTATTCTAAAGTGGAATAAAATCTCCCAACATGTCGTGAAAAAAAATTTCGATATATAGAGATTTTTTCGATATATAGAAACAGTTTTTCTATGTAATGAACGTGGAGATTTGCTAAGAGTTCGATATATAGAAAATTTCGATATAGGGAAGTTCGATATATGGAGGTTCGACTGTATTTGGAAATTAGAGCCTGAAAAATGCAAAATTGTACAAAAATGTGTCACCTTCTGCTCACGTTGTTCACATCGACGTATCTTTCTGAATCATCCCATAACAAAATGAAATATGAGAATTACGTATATATAAATCGGTTGACTGATTCTTACCTTGATGACGTATTGAGATTAGTATGTAGCAAGTATCAACCCGATTTGTCCTCAAAAAATCAAAAATTTATCTCACATAAAAAACCCCCCACCTATTTTTAAATAAAAGCCAGGATAAATTTAGGTTTTGAGATTTATTTTTTTACATTATTATAATTATAATGTTGTATAATGAACTATGTTGCGGCCCGCGGTACGTAGGAAACTTATGCATGTGGCCCGAGAGAAAAAAGGGTTGAGTATAACTAATTTAGATGAGCATACATGAAAAATGTTTTCTTCATGTATCGTCATCAGTAGTGTTGGTCTTAAAAAAAATCCGGTGGTTTCAGTTCTCGGGCATATGTTCGAGTGAGGTAATTAGTTTTTCTTATTTTTATTAATATCTCTTTCGGTATATGTTAACTCTTAAACACTCATCTCGTTTATCCGGACTAACTGGAAACAAAATCCTGAACTAAGCAGACTTAACTGTTTATTACGATACAAAACTATGTTTTGTAAAAAAATTACATAGTATTGTTTACAAGACATTAAAAATTATAAAAATAACTTTTCACATCATTTCTTAACAAAGAAATGGTAAGTCTGGTAAAGCTTTCTCAAACTCAACAAAAAGCACTTTATTACAATAATTTATTGTACATTCTATGCAGGAAATATACATGTAATCAAACTAAAAAGCGAATATTTGGCGTACTTGTAGTTACGTTCTTGCTATCATAGCTGAAAATTATCTAATGTGAACAAATAAAAATGTCTACAAATCTGATCCCGATTATCCGGAGATCAGCATCATTTACGTTTTACTGTATACGTGTGTGTGTGTATGTATGTATATATATATATATATATATATATATATATATATATATATATGGGTGTGTGTATGCATAAATCCATATGATTTTAAAAAAATTATCGAAGAAATTTGTCCTTCATGCGTGGAATTTAGGATATCCGGTAACCCTCTCCTTTCTCCAAATGCTGCATATTTTCTCCTCAATGATATTCCCTGAGCAGCTGAGCCGGAAACATGAAGGTCGGAAGCAGTGGTCCTGGATGTCTGCTTTTCCTTTGCACATTTTATTAATTTCTCTCGCATTGAACTCGGCATCATAGCTCCATGCTAAATATATTGCAACGAACTTCAAGTCAGTTATAGTCTATAATTTCTACCGATGTCTTGGCAATAATACTTAACTTTTTCATTATTGTTAAAACGTCAGGAATGCATTATTTAATGATAAATTAGAATTTTAATTTTACTAAAATATTACTTAGAAAATTATAGTCTACGCTAGAATCAGTTGCATAGTTTATGTAAAATAACTCTGATATAGTTGTAATTCTGATGTATAAAAGAACGTTGATACGTTCGTTTATGGTTGTGTATTATCTTAAGTGCAATGAAATTATAGAAGTTGCAATATATGTATGGATACGTAATTTTCGTATTTACGAAATAGATGCGAATAAATGCGAAATTTGCCGATATGAGAGAATAAATTTGAAATTTTTTTATTACTTTCCGGCGAAAACTCGGTGATAAATGGCTTTTTAAGGGAAATTAGGTAACAATAGAAATAATTTATTAACACTGCTTAACTAAGACCATCCGTGGTCTTTAACTGAAAAATCTCACTCTCCTTCGGATTTGCTCCGAATTTACCCCGGACATTTTGCCCGTACCGGAGTCGAACCTAAAAATCTAACTGTAAAATTCAACCATCAAGTTTTGTGGAACAATTTAGTAGATTTAAGAACGTCTCTTGAGCGACAAAGTCGAGGGTATTTCAGCTACTTACAGTAGTCAACCAAGAGACTCCTGTTGATGTTATACAGATTTTAAATGCAGCGGAATGCTGCTACCTTAAATTTGCAAAGGCAGCTATACAAAGTCTCTTAGTCTCGTTAACAGAGTAGAGGCTGAGATATTTTAGTATGTACAACATAGACTTAAGGACAGAAGGCGAAGACGTAAGGAAGAGAATGTGGAGACTACTACAATGTTAGCTTTTAACTAAGAATTTTGATACTTAACTGTCCAATTAAGTAAACTTGTTTTTTATAAAATGCTAAATTTTTGAATTTATATTTTTTTTTTGCGAATACATGCGATTTTTTTGAATTTTTTTTTTTTTTTGGGGGGGGGGGGCGAAATTTTGATATTTTTTATGCGAAAATTTACTTATAAAAATATATGTATATATTTTTCATAAATATACATATATTTATGAAAAATATATACATATGTATTTTTCATAATGTATATATTTTTCAAATATAAACAAAATATATATTAAATATATGTATATATTTTTCATTGTCCTGCGGTGGAGACACAGTTTTGTTTAATCCATAGCATCGATAAAAATGGCAAAATTCATATTAATGCATTTGCATGATTTTTCTGTTCATTCCAGTGGCGATAGTTGAGATCACATCTCCTGCAGGAAAAAAAATTATCAGATTAAAAATTCTAATTCCTGTATTATTTATCTCTCCACCTTGACCCCCTATCCCGAAGGACGAGATTCTCTCTCCCTCACTGACTTCGCCGCTGGGGATTAGCAAAAATTGAGATACTTAAAACAAGATTGTTTAAGGCAGTGGCGTAGCGAGCATAACTGGCGCCCGGGGCACGATACCTTTTTAGCGCCCTTTTGGGATACTTTTTTGGAAAATCTTGTTTGTCTTGGGGATCTTTTGGCGTTCCCCTGCGAGTGGCATCCGGGGCATGATAGACCCCCTTGCCCCCCCCCCTCGCTACGCTACTAGTTTCAGGTTCTAGTAATCTGTTTATATTGATAAATTTATCAAGGGGGCTGGGGGTGCCTTGGGTGGATTGCAGATCTGTACTGTATATCCGGCAGCCTTCAGCCCCACAGCAATTGAAAATGCATCCGAACTTGGGAAATTAACCCTCTACTGCGTATTCAGGCTTTTGCTACGTAGTGACTGGTCTTTAGGTGTTTCATGGACGATACTCGAAAGAGGAGGGGGCCGAGGTGGATTATATAGATTAATAAATTTATCAAGCTACTTTAATAGGCGAAACATTTCACCTTAAGTGTTTCCGATGAACCTTGGAGATATTGCTCATTTATCTGTAGTTCTAGTAAAGAGTCTTGCCATGCTTTATCATCTGATTGTTTTGGAAATAAAATTATTTACGCTACGTTAGCGCTCATGTAGTGGTAATTCTGAGCAAGTTATTGAACACGGTTTCGTTCATAGTGATTCCGGCTCTCTCCAGCTAAAATTTATCATGTATCATCTTTCATGTTCAACCAATCCCATCCTTCCCTTTTTCGTCGTGCTTTGAATGAACCGATGTCTCGTGAGTTAATCCTGTCCCTCTCGCTCAGTGTCTGTCGGGTGATAAGACGACAGATTACCGTCACTGTTTTTGCGTAAATCCCATGCTCGGATTGCACAAGGTATGTAGCGGCAGCGTTCCTAAATCGTGCCAGTCTGACATCCGTTTCGCAGGTTAGTTTTTATGGTTAGTTTCACCATTACAGGTCAGTAACTTTCGTGATAGTCAGCTACTCGACGTCTCGATCAGATGACGGATATTCCTTTCTTCCTCGGCCTCGTTTTGCTAGTTTTGATATGTCATCTGACCGCGGCGGTTGGCATTGTGTCGTGTTAAGATGTCTTTAAAGGAACTCTTTTTAACCTTTTTATGTGTTCTTATATTTAACTCTTAATACGACCGAAAAAAAAAGTTTCCAAAGTTTTTTTTCTTTTTCCCCCCTAAATCAAAATTTATTATTGACTTTCGCACAATTTCATAGAAACATGTAGACTGTTATTATTGTAGGTTGTGTTACACCTAAAAAAAAAGAGATAATTAAAAAAAAAAACCCATCGTTTTCATGTTTATGAGACTTTCATTATTTTAGTTTCGTAGTAAATGAGAAGTGATTGTTAGTTTCTTGTTATGGCTATCTCTCAGAGTAAAATATGAATCTGAACAGTGTCTTGGTTACGACTTGCACATCACGAGCATTCAGGCCGTTTTCTCTTGTAGGGATTCAAATGTTAATTAGACCATTCATTATTTTAGTTTCGCAGTAAATGAGAAGTGATTGTTAGTGTCTTGTTATGGCTATCTCTCGGAGTAAAATATGAATCTGAACAGTGTTTACATTACGACTTGCACATTATGGAGCATTCAGGACATTTTCTTTTGGAGGATTCAAATGTTAACTAGAACACTGAAAAGTATTTTAAATCCACATAATTCTTTTATAGTGATCATCTTTTGCAAAGATGCTCAGTGGATGCTTTCAAATATTTATATTTTACATAGATGTTAAAATTAAGCACGATATATTCGAACATCTGATACAACAAATAAATATGTATTTAAAGTTATAAGTTAAAACGGCAATACAGATAATTGAGAATGAATAAGGCGACAAAAATAATGGTCTCATTTCTAGAACTGAATCCCGGGCGAATGAATACTATTGAGTCCTTATGCTTAACAGCGTAAAAAACAAACAAGTAACTCATAGGTATATTCTTTCTGATTATTACATGTACTTTGAAGGTAATTATAAAAAAGTTTATTTCAATAGAGGTGTATAGTATAAGGGACATAGTGCTTATAATAGATACTCAAAACCTAATCTACTTGAATTGTATTTGTAATAACTTTTAACCAATAAAAATTATGCATAGACAAATTCTTTACATCTAAGTTTATCTATCGGTTATAGTAAAACTATCATTTGGGATATATATGGACAAGGTAGAAGTACCACTCTAAAATTAATAAATTTAATTTTTTTCATCTCTTGTATACGGAGGAGTATTTCCAAAAATGTAAGAATTAGCCAAATAATCAGGATTAACAAACTACTCTCTCCTTATACGACATCGACCCTAAAGTCTATTTGAGCGTATAATAGTGTGTTTTTTTAAAAACTGAAATTGACTCAGAATACTTTTTACTGCAGCATAAACTCTGATAATGTTAGATCTAAACTGATACTTTATTTCGTCTTTTTTTTTTTTTTTTTAACTTACTGTTTTTCAAACTGATCTACGAAAGCTTTCTCTTTCATTGCTTTCATTTGACTTCTTCCACCTGACTTAAGTTCGTTTGCATTTTTTCAGTTTTATACTACTTGTGAACTTCAGTCTTCAATAACAGGAACTTGTTATCTGTTTCTCGTAAGTTATCAGTCCTAAAAATCACTAAGCTTCTTTAAACTTTTTGATAACTTGGAAAAAATGTTTTTATTATTTTCTTTTCCTGAAAGGTAGTGATATTTAATAGATTTCGTCTTTTTTTTTCTGCTTTTTTTTTAAAAGCACTGCAACTATCTATTTTTTGCCATACGAGGACTAAATGGACCGGGACCTACTGTTTATAGCCTATCGTGGGGACTCGAACTCGGACACTATGACACCGAAGGCCCACAAATGAGGCCATATAAAATGTTTAATAATACAAATAATAGTTGTAAAATGAATAATATTAAAAGAATGTTACTTATAAAATATGTAATATTTCCTTCTCAGATTTAATTGAATGTAAAATATCTTTCACAGTTTTAAATTATTAATATTTTTGAAAAATCAGTTAACAATAAACCTAGCGTTGGGTTAAATATCATATTCCTGTCTGTTTACTGAATCAGTAAATTAAAAGGCTCTTTTTAAAGTACTATAGCATACATTATCTTTGGATTCTCTAGTGTCTCTGTCGGACGATGGCCTATTGGCTAAGGCGTTGGCATTCGGTGCCAGAGTCTGTGGGTTCAAGTCCCACTATTGGCATGGATGTTTGTAGCCGTTCTGAATCGGCTTTAAGCAGTAGGTCCCGGTTTAATTAGCCCTCGTGTAGAAGGGGAAAAAATACGTAGCGCTCTCAACCAACCTAACTTCTCTTTTAAAATAATCATGGCCATCATTTATGAAGGTGTAGCCTTTCAGAATTTAAGGTACGTTAAGTGGAAAAATTATGTTATTTAAAAGCTGTAGTTTTACTTCTTAAGCTGTATGTCATTAAATAATATATTCATAACTTCTGTTAACACCATATTTTAGGTTTTGGAAAAGCATATTCCGTACGCATCCAAGGAGTGGTCCCACCCTATAATTTGTTTTCTCTATTTTCGTATCTTGGGTTGTGCCGTCTAATTGTACCTTACGGTTAGATACACATTAGCTCATTATGTCACCGATATAATGTGCAATTTCGCCTAACGGACATTAGCGTCACTTGTGTGTGTGCGAATCACTCATGCATAACATTAACTCATACACACATTCTCAATTATATTAATATGTGCTATGAAATGTTTAGTGAGGATGCACTTTACTTTTTTTCTTTAACCATGGTATCAAATTTTATTCCAGCAAGAAAATTGTAGGAAAAAATCAAAGATTTGAGCTATTATTAATATTAACAGTTATGAGCACTTTCAGATTTCGCAATTATACTGATTATTTTTATGAAATTAATTTTTTTTTACTTAAGAAACTTTATTATCCGACCGTGCAATTTCTAAGTGAATGGTAAGGAAAATATCTTTATAAAATTTAAAGTTCCGCATATTGACCTCAAGAGTCTTAATATTGTTTTAGCAAAAAACTATCTCGATCTTACAGAACGGTAATTTAAAAAAGGCTGCAACTGTTAATTAATCGTGCATGTAGCGAGCATTCGATTTGATAGTAAGTGATATGTTGACTTCTAAAGTCTCTGTAGTTAGTCAATTTTATCTAAATAATGCTCGCAGAGCTTGGGAGGTTCCATTCATTGAGGAGAGGAGAGGCATGTGGAAGTGAGAAGGATGTGCCAGACAGACGGCACACGTTATTATGGAAACCCTAAATAGTGCTATCCATCCCCCCTCCCTCTTTTGCTATCAATCTCTCATCCAACGCCGTAATCTGAATTCATGTGGAATGCCGCGTTGTCCCAGACTTTTGTCTTGTTGATATTTTTAGGCTCGGGATAGAAGAATATCATTCCTTGAGCGAAGGAAGAATCCAAAATGAGTATGTTTTTCAACATTTTCATCCTTTTTGTTATTTGCCCCCAAAAGTCTGATTTGTTAAATCCTAGGGGTATCCCGAATTTACCGTTCTCACTGATTGCGTGCTGCAAAGGCGTTAAGTTAGTTGTACAGAAGTGTACCACTCGTTGAGACACAGATCAATCGATAAATAGGTCCAAGCCTTTTTATGCTTGTTGAAATAAAATAAATTACGGAGTTAATTTTTAACAAAATCCATATGAGGCTTTATATCTATCATTAAGTCTTTAATACTCTTTAGATGTGTTTTTCTATGCTCTCCGTCTCTGTCACTAACCGAAATGAAAGATTTTTTTAGGTCAAATAGATCACTGTTGGAGACAAGGGGAAAAACAGAAGTAATATGACGGTAGAAAAATGTTTTGATAGATCTCTAGAGGATTTGTGTTTAGGGGCACTTAAATGGGTGTTTTCGGCGGGGTTAATTAGGGGCCCGCTGTAGGAAATTTCTTGTCTGGAGTCTTCAGTGCGCACCTGGTGTTACAGTAAACCATGATTTTGAAAGCGAAAGTAATACGATAGTAGTCTTCCAAAAAAAAAAGTTTGAATAACGACATAGAGGGTCTTAAAAGGCTTTGATATAGGACCTACTAATGTTTTGTTTTTAAATAAGTCTTGTATACGTATATACATATATTAATATCCCCCCCCCCCTTCTCTCTGCAGTTGGGGAAAATTCTTAAACCAGTCGGACACGTTTTGGTAGCTAACATACATTTAAAATAATAATAATAAAAAAATTAAATAAATCTAAGAGTGTTTGATTTTCTTGACGCTAAGACATTAGTTGTGGAAAAAGAATTGTCCAAATGACTATCAAGATTTCTATGTGTATACTGAAAAAAAAAAAAATTTTTTTTTCAGTCTTGGGTTAATTTATTGCTGTATCTGACGTGATGAATTCATGCTTCGGAATGTTAATCACTCTCCGTATATTCTCAGTCATTGAACCCAATATAAGGTATTTTCTTTTACATAATATAATGTTCAAGCCAAGTTTGTCAAAATATCTTTATTTTATTTTTTATTATCTCTTTATAATTTAAAAAAAAGTATATATTTTAGTTGAGATTTAGCACAAGTAATATTTCTTTTAACTTTCCACATTTTTACAAAATCACTCGAGTAGCTTACTTCTGAAATTTATTCTTAATGTATTCTCCTAAATGATTTTTTTTAAAATTTATTTATTGTGTATGTTGTTGTTGTGGTGTGTGTGTGTGTGTGTGTGTGTGTGTGCGCGTGCGTGCGTGCGTGCGTGCGCGTTATATATTATGGTCATGTTTTCTTTTTTCTGTAAAATTATGGAAAGTTCTTGTGTATGGTTCGTATTTAAAGATCTCTAGTCATTCGTTGCCGTAATGTGTACGTCACTGAAATTCACTTATTTTTCCTTTTTAGATACAGTTGGATTTTATCTATGTCCTAATTTTATTGTCGTTAATTGTGTTGCCATATTGTATTTTACGGAAAGATTGTATTGGTGCTATATTTAGCGCCAATTCAGGTTCTCTATCCGTTGTTAAATTTTCGACGCTCTTCTCGAATACTGGTTCCCACCCCTGATATCGACGAATGAGGGGAAAATGGACCATTCCGGAGTGCAAATCATCAGCTGTGTGAACACATGTATCATTTATAACGGGCAACATGCCCGCTCATACTCGATTGTTGAGTTATCATATCGATTTATGAAACTGAGTTATTGATTATATTGGTAGAGAAATCTCGGGTATGCAGTATTGTGTCGTGTTATCATATGCATTGTCGGAACTAAATCTACATAGTTTTATCATGTGATAGCTATTTTTGTGTCTACAGCCTAAAACTTTAGGGGCTGCAGTTCGTTGTGATAAGTCTTTTATTTGAAACTTAAATAAAAAGTAGTGGAAATACGCAAGTAATCCAGATGAAATAATAAATAAAAATTTTAAATTATCGATTTATTTATTAGGAAGCGGAAAAGCAGTGGTCAAATGACGTTAGTCTGCAAAATGACACCCCCTCCCCCCCTAAGGACGATATCAAATTAAGAGTTTAATTTTCATACTTGTAAGTTTAATGTACACCGCTCAAAACAATTAGGGGAGCACATGATTTTAACGAAATTACTCAAATACTTATACTGATAAGTAACATAAAATAAATCATCCATAATTTAAAGCCTAGCAGGATACAGAAGAAGAAAACTTCATATGCAAATCAAAGTTCATGACGTCAAAAACCAGAAAAAGAACATAATTGCGGAAATCGGGATGTTGCAGAAACGTCTGTTTCACTGCCTTAACTGTGAAATTCGATTACTCAGTTATTCATTTTGGTAAAAGGCGACTTGAAAATGTCTCAACGACGTGATTTACCGGAATCCATGGCATGGCATGTTATAGACAGACTTGAATCCGGGCAAACACAACGTAATGTCGCGGACGCTGTTGGAGTCGCCAGAAATGTCGTTGCAAGGCTGTGGAATCGATTCCAAGAAACAGGGAATGTTAGACGTCGACCAGGGCAAGGTCGGCCACGCGCCACTACAGCAACTGATGACCGGTATATACTGTTAACAGCTCGTCGAAACAGAACAGACAATGCTACTCAGCTGCAAAGACAATTGCTCTTGGCAACAGGACGAAGGGTGTTCAGCCAAACAGTACGTAATAGGCTTCATTAGGGAAGTCTGTATGCACGTAGGCCAATGGTCTGCATTCCGTTGACCTCACGCCACCGTGCGGCCCGAAGAAGATGGGCTTCTGAACATCGAGATTGGGAGCAACATGATTGGAGCCAAGTGCTGTTTACAGAGGAGTCCCGATTCAGTCTGGTGTGTGATACCCGACGTGCTTTGGTATGGAGGGAAAGGGGCACTTGAAATAACCCCACATTCGTTCGTGAAAGGTCACAATACAGACGAACTGGTTTTATGGTATGGGGTGGAATCAGCATAGGTGGACGTACGGACCTGCATATCATTCGGAATGGTACTTTGACGGCCCGAAGGTATGCAGACGAGATACTGAGTATACAGCGTATGGAATGGCCAGCGTGCTCTCCTGACCTGAATCTAATCGAGCATGTTTGGGACATGCTCGGACGACGCATTGCTGCGAGACCAAGGCCTCCTTTTACTCTCCGAGACTTGGAGATTGCACTTCTTGAGGAGTGGAACAGTATTCCCCAAAGTCTTATTGATAACATCATCGCATCCATGGAAAACAGGTGTGCAGCAGGTTTAGCTGTTCGAGGAGACCACACGCCATATTAAAAATCTTGCATCATTTCTAAACAATACTTTTTTTTTATCGTTTACATGTAACCAAATTGTTGCCCTGAATCATCTTTTCATGTTTTTTCCATATTTTCAAAGAATTAAAGCTTAATTACAAAATTTTTTACGTCTTTTTTTCTGTATTGCGCATTGATACGCGTGTACTATCCATTTTATGCCAATACGCGGCTGTCTCGCACGGTTTTCTTAACTTCTTTGCTTGCTCCCCTAATTTTTTTTAGCAGTGTAGTTGCATTCTTGTTGCCTATATTATTTCATAAATGAATTGGGAGTTTATCACATTCTTTGTTGTGAAAGAGTCGCTAAGTTTTGCATCTATGTAAAATGCAGGTCTAAAAATTTTTTTCAAGTTTTAATATTTTTTTGGGTGCTAGATTACATTTGTAAAATTCGATTTCACCTATTCAAAAAAATGCTTGAACCATACCCTCGTAGAAACGACCCCTTTGAAAAATAAATGGAATTCGATATTTTAAAGAGGTTTAATATTGTCACTTGTCGTCGCAGTATATGTTTGTTAAAGTTCAGAGTAAAATAAAAAAAATACCCAAAGAAATTTACTTATTTTATAGCTATATATATATATATATATATATATATATATATATATATATATATATATATATATATATATATATATATATATATATATATATATATATATATATATATATATATATATGTGTGTGTGGTTTTGAGGAGACTAATTACTCGAATCGTTGGCAGTTTTAGATTGTTTCACTATCTAGATGGGTTTGGAATAGCATTGATGGAGAGAATTGCTACATGTTTTCCCCATTGAATCAGCATTTTTATTAAAAATGTCTGACTCGAAATGATGATCCCCAATTCCTACACACTTCAGTCTATTTTTAGAGATACTTGAGAATCCTCCATGTAACTGATGGACCACGAGAGCTGAATCGAAACTTCCAGCTTATAAATCAAATAATCGATAAAGTGGATGAACTAAGAATGCGATGCTTCACCTCCTCCACAACTAATGTGCTGAGACATAGATAAGGACCCCCGTAAATGACAAAAATATGCAAATTCAAATTTCTATTAAAGAGGCCAGCTGTATAATGCTTCCGAGGTTACGGGTCGCCATTTTTGTTAGCTTTATCGCTGCCTGCGGATTTCTTAATTGTTTAATGGTCTATTTACTTGAAGCATTTTTCACCTCCCCAAATACCATTAAACGTTAAAATAGATTTTCGAACAGAAGTGGGATAAATGTGAACAGCAGATCCTGATACAAGTGAAATTTATCTGCTCTTTTTCTGGAAAGATAACTACATTTTACAACTGATGTTGTGATTTACTGAAGCTCTTTTCTGATAACTAATGCATATATTCTGTATTTCTTTGTTGTGGGATTCTTACATGAGTCTAAGGGTACTTTGATGTATGTAATTTTTTTCCTATTTATCTTTTCAAATACTGATGTGTGTATTTCAGGGGTGGGGGTTGGGTGTTGTTGTATACTTGTCCAGTATAATTCATCATCATTTGGGCTTTTCCAGTGCATATATTTTTGTTAATATATTTATTTATGTATTCAGATATTATATTTTCTGAGAATTGTCTGTGGTTATATAAAAGTCCAGTAGAATTAGATTTAACAAACCATTACGGGTAGATAAAAAAAATCGCAAAATCGAAAGTTTATAATTGGAAACAACGTTTTAAAAACCTCGAAAAATGAAAAGTTCTCTGTCGCATATTTACAACAAGTTGAAGTAAATTCGTTAGATTTGGTGTACTGAGAATGGACTAACTGTTGGCCTTGCATTTTCCATATCCGATCAACTAGTACCTTCTCAAACTCGAAATGTTTCGCTTCATGGAAATCCTCAGGAAGGCGCGAGTTTACCGTTTTTAGTAGCAATATTTTGTTCGGCTTTAAAGATCCAGTACAGAGAATTCTTCAGTACGTCATCCTCTTTTTCCAGGATTTGTCATAGTTAGAAAGTGTGTATTAATAAGGCCATGTGCATCGACTTGCATCAAAATCGTTTTCTTATAGTCTATATATAGATAAAAGTTATCTTTAATGCGATTTTGTTTGGAAGACGAAATCATCTCGCTCACGTTAAATGTTAAAACGAACGTTGAGAAGATTTTGACTGTACAGTTACATGTCTTATTTGAAGATGATTTCATCTTTCAACAAGATTTAGCGTCACCGCATACCTCGGTGTCAACTAAGAATTGGTTCCGCCAACGTAAAATTAAGGTACTTCCTTGGCCATCAAACTCACCAGACATTAATCCCATCGAAAACTTATGGGGTATAATGAAGAAAAAACTCCAAGAAAATCATCCTTCAGGTAAAAGTGAGTTAGTGGCACGTATAAAGTCTATTTGGGCTAATATTGATAGAAATGTTTGTAAACACCTTGTATATAGTATGCAAGATCGATTGTACGCTGTTATTAAAGCTAAAAGGGATGCTACAAAATATTAACTACCATTTACTTCATATTCATAAGGTAATATTTTTGCGTAAAATAAAATATTCTAATATTTTGAACCAATCTAACTTTTATTCTAATATTTTGATGTGTTTCAGAAAGCTGTTGTATACCTAATTTATTGTATTTTATTATTTTGTAAATGTTAAAATCCTACCTAAACATTCCAGATTTAATTTATAAGAAATTTAATTGCATTGACTTAGTATCAAAAATAAATAGATGGAAAATAATTTCTTTCTGTGTTGGGATAGGCAGTCTCATGTGTACTTGCTTACTACGGGGGACTCCAATCTTCGGTTTACAAATTCTTCCTCCGTTTCTTGGCAGTCAACGGAAATCAGAGGAAAAGTTCGGAAATTTAGTTAGTACAATATTATAAACAATTTTAATTCGTAAATCTTAACAAACATAAATGTTAGTGCCAGGTGATGGCCGAATGGCTAGGGCACTGGCATTCGGTTCAGATACTGTGGGTTCGAGTCTCACTGTTGGCATGGATATTTGTAGCCGTTCTGAATCGGCTTTAAACTGTAGATCCCGGTCTAATTAACCCTCGTGTAGCTAAAAGTTGACCGTAGCGCTCCAAACCAAACCGAATCATAAATGTTAGTTTTATGTTAGGTTCTGCGCATTATTTCTTAAAAACGCGATTCCACTGTAACATTTGTACATATAATTTATTGTTCACTTACATTAGCTTATCCCTGCTACAGCTCAGATTCAAAATATTAGAATAATTGAGAAAAAGTAATAAGAAAGAAATTATTTTCCATTTATTTTTGATACTAAGTCAATGCAATTAAATTTCTTATAAATTAAATCTGGAATGTTTAGATAAGATTTTAACATTTACAAAATATAAAATACAATAAATTAGGTATACAACAGCTTTCTGAAACACATCAAAATATTAGAATATTTTATTTTACGCAAAAATATTACCTTATGAATATGAAGTAAATGGTAGTTAATATTTTGTAGCATCCTCTTTAGCTTTAATAACAGCGTACAATCGATCTTGCGTACTATATACAAGGTGTTTACAAACATTTCTATCAATATTAGCCCAAATAGACTTTATACGTGCCACTAACTCAGTTTTACTTGAAGGAGGATTTTCTTGGAGTTTTTTCTTCACTATACCCCATGAGTTTTCGATGGGATTAATGTCTGGTGAGTTTGGTGGCCAAGGAAGTACCTTAATTTTACGTTGGCGGAACCAATTCTTAGTTGACACCGAGGTATGCGGTGACGCTAAATCTTGTTGAAAGATGAAATCATCTTCAAATAAATCTTCTGATGATGGAATCATGTAATATTCCAAAATTTCTTGATATATGAGAGTTAACCTTTTCGTAGACGATGCATAACTTTCCAGGTCCTTGTGCTCTCATGCAACCTCAAACCATGACATTAGCAGCAAATTTTACCAAAGGTTTAAGGCATTTTTTATCAAATGCTTCTTGCTTCATTCTCCAAACTGGAATACCTTGATTGCCATATGAAACACAAAACATACTTTCATCACTAAATAATATTTCTTTCCAATCTTCTTCGCTCCATAAACGTCTTGATTTACACCAATTCAATCTTATAAGCTTTTGTTTTGCAGTCATGATAGGTTTTGTTTTCGGTACACGAGATTCAAACTTAAATTTATGGAGACGTCTTAATGTTGTCGATTTAGAAACTTCAACTCCTTCTTTCCATTTTCGGTTCAAGAATCGCACACTTTTAAAACGGTTTTTCTTAACTATACGCTTCAGTTTCCTGTCATCTCTAGCAGATGTGTTTGGTTTTCGGCCGCCATTTCTGACATTATTTTGAAATTTTCCATTTTTTGAATATTGTGTTAGTATTTTACTAACGCTTGATTGCGAACAATGTAAATAATTCGCTACATAACATTGATTTTTACCGTGCCGATACAAATCAACCATACGAAGTTTGATAGATTCAGGAATATCACTCACACGACCCATTTTAAAACGAAAGAGCAATCAAACTGCAAAAAGAATACTGATTTTAAATAAAATCGTCTGAATTTAATCAATGATACCACTAGTTATGAATTGGTGATAATTAAAGGAGAATTAAAGTGAAATATTCTAATATTTTGAACCACTTGAATAAATATTCTAATATTTTGACTTTTCAAAATAATTTTTTTTCAATTAATCTTTTCAAAAATGATATTAATTTTAAGATAATAAATAAGTTTAATCAACAATAAGTTCTTAATAAAAATATCGTTTGCATATTTGCATTAAAAGACATTAAATTACCAAACGATATTTTCAATTTGTAAAAAAATGTAATTATTCTAATATTTTGAATATGAGCTGTACTATTCCTGCTTTTTGAGGTAGTATGTTAAATCGTAACGGTTTGCTGTGTTCACATTCTGTTGTTAAACTACTATATCCGTCGGGGTTATAATGGCTATTATGTGTGAATTAAAGTTCCTCAACAAGTGCCTTTTGCATTTTGTTCATAAGGCTTGGTGATAATTTTCAAGATTGCATGTGGCTTGTGAATTTCTTTAGTGGCAGGCGTAACTCTTGTTTTATTGTGAGGATTAAATTTTTCTATGATGTTCTGTTGTATAAATGTTTAGTTATATTAGGCCACCACCACATAGAGATGTTCGGAAGGGTTATAATAAACTGATAGTTGTTTTAATGCGTAATTTTATAAAACAATTTGTCCATAAAATATATCAGAATTAGTTACTCATATTCTGATATATTTTATGGACAATACTTTTTTTCGAAATCTTCTAGTCTTAAAGCATGATATCTATCTCAATATTTCTCTTTCATCTTATAAATAAAATGTTTTATTCTTCCTTTGTATCGGGAAAAATTTGTAGTCAAAATGCAATAATTCAATTTTTCTGTTTCAGAAGTTAGCTGTTTTAATGATACGTTTAAAAAAGTGCTTCATTATGTATGATGTTCAGTTGTTTAAAAGGAGTCAGTATTAACTAAAAATATATTTTGTCAAAGACAATAACGAACAGTTTAGCTATAAATGGAATGTACTATTTTAAATTGAAGTGGTGTTTCTTAAGTGGACAAAAGGGTAAAGTGGAAACTCCTAAAATTTATATACTTTTCAATAGTTTGATATTTTTTCACTTGAGTACTGTATCATAAATTTGAAGTATCGACATGATTAGTAGCTGATGCATTGGGCAAAAATCCTAGGCTTGGTGCGAGCGGCCGATAAATCTGTAACGATTTATTTGTAGACATTAACTAATTCAGTTTTGATGGAGTTTTAGATCAGTTTGGTCTGGTTTGGAGCGCTACGGTAATTTTTTGCTGTACGAGGTCTAATTAGACCGGGACCTAATGCTCAAAGCTGATTCCGAACGGCTACAAACGTCCATGCCAAGAGTGGGACTCGAACCCACAAGCTCTGGTACCATATGCCGGCCCCCTAGCCATTCGGCCATTGTCCGGCTAAAGAATTATAGGTCAGATGTTAATCATATGGTGTGCTAACACAGCGCAATTAAAGACTGAAATAATCCATAAAAATATATTAACTTTAATTTCTTCTTATTATTGAACAGAACGATAAATAAAAATGCATTTAAATTTTCTCACTATAATTGTTACATTCTAATGCAATTAATTGACTTGAAGGCCAAGTGCATTTTAAATATTATGTGAATCAGCCGTTTATGAAGGGATTCAGTTTACGTAAACTTGTCTCTTGATATATGCATTTTGTTCAAAAGAAAGGCCCGCCAGGGATGTGTTAATCACTACCATTTACAGCATGTATAATGCACATACATATAGTAGGTACTAGCGAGAGATGAAATTAGTTCATTCTGCTGCTAGCGATACAAAATCTGCCCTTCCGTAACGTTAATTCAAGTCAGATGACTATCACTTATAAAACATCTTATCTGTTTAAGATTTGCGTTCTGGTTTTGCCCATTAATTCCTGAAATTTGAATGCTTGTTCTCATATCTTTCGCGTGTGCTTCTCTTTAATTTTTGTATTTCCTACATTCTTTTAGTTATATTATCTTAATCACGTAAAAACTTTCCTTTCGCTATCAGTTACAACAAATGAACAGATGAAACATACATCTGATAGTTTAATCTGATGATCGTTTTATGCAGCATCAAAATCAACAGATTTTCACTTTCGCTCCTGTACATCGAACAAGTTCTTCATGAGAAAATTTTAGAATTTACACCGCTGTAATTTCAGGTAATTGGATATCGTGATGAAACGCTTTGACTATCGTGATCTTGAGCATCGATCTGAGATGGGGAACAAAAACTATAATCTCTTAATTTTGGCGCTGAAAACCCTCATTGAGTATTTAAAAAAAAGTATTTTTTCATTTACAGTTGTAGTAAATATCGTTTCGAAGTCTGTATTAAAAATTTTCATTTTGTAGTAGTAACCACTGGCGTATTGTAAATTGAGCTATTTAGATATATTAAAATCAATGGTGGTAATTTTAGTCCTAATTTTATTTGTGATTAAAGCAACAGTGCCTTTTGTAGATAGTCGTAAGATTTCATTTGATTATTTTCTAGCCTTGCTGGTGTCCGAGGGTATGTTGTATTTTTCTTACGCTCGGATTTAAGTACAGATATACATAATCAAGAGAGAGTTCAAAACACTATTACCACCTTGTTTCTGCAAATGCCTGAGTATGTGGTGAAACAATACCGATTAAGGATGTTTCGGAGAGTCGTTTTTTGTATGCAGCTTATATGATACAAGGTTAATTATACTGTAAGTTGAGAAAAATATCAAATGCGAGTATGACACTTTTCTCCTTTTTGAACAAACTCTTAAGAGTGTTTAAAGTGGCAATTAATAACTTCCTCTATCTGAAGTTTACATAAGCATTGTTCCGCCTTGAAGAAACTCCTGACAGTTTCTATTGCTTCTATTGGCTTCCTCTTACTGAAGTTAACATAGGAATTAACATATGCTTTTACTTAAATTGTGCCGAGCGTATGAGTAAATCTTCGATCATTATGATTTAAATCAGTGTTCCCCAACCCTTTTCAAATCGTGGGTGTCCTTTCTAATGGCTAATTAATCTGTGACTCTACCATAATTTCATAAAAAGGCATTTATGAGAACCTAACTAAACTAAGAAAACACTTAAACAAAATAACAAAACAAAACAAACATGGTGAGTGTTGATGTCTTTTATAGTATGATCACCAGTGACGAAAATTGTTAATTTTTAAATATTTCAAATGCTTCAATAGCATATGTTATAACTGTGTACATACTTAGACTAATGATAACTTTTATAAGAAAAATGAAGTTTTGCCGTTAACCTAAACTAATGGAACATCCTCCAGCTTTAAAAGTCATCAAATAGTGTGTAGCTTAACTAACAACTCAATTAAATACTCTTCTTAAGGGGACTCACTACCCTTAAATCTTTAAAACATTAGATTTTTTGGGGAAAAAAATGTTAAAGCCTGATCATTTCTGAACAAAATAAAGCAAACCGCATGAAAATATTCCGCTTAGTTCCGGAGATATTGATATTCTAATTATTTAATTACTGATCAAGTTTATGGTAAGAAAAATTTTAAACTCATTTTTCTCAAAATGTAATTTTGCATCATTACGCAACTGATATCTCAAAAACTATAAAACATAATTCCATGATATTTTTATCACTGCATAATCATGTTATTTTATTGCGTCTGAACTAGAATTATTGCAATCACTGCACATTTTGTTATTTTTTCAGGGGTAAATTAATGCAAAAATTCAAGGAATTTTTAAGTATATTTTGAGCAGTTTTAAAAAAATTGAAAAAATATTTTAATGTTGAATGTTTTATGTTCAATTGTATTTTGAATAATTAATTTTAAATATAAAACATGAATTATACCTTTAAATGTAAAATTAATTTCATAGTTCTGCGCGCAAGCCAGTATACAATAAAAATGCTTAAAAAAACAAGGTATATCTAAAGCATTTTTAAAAAAAATTATTTAAAATTATTTTGAGGGTTGAAAATTTGTTTGTTTATTAAAATAAATATATCAATTTATCATATACATAAAATTTGGAAAAATTGGGAGTAAATTGAAATAGTTACAAAGAGTCAAAAAGTATGAAAATATGCCTTATTTCCTCGACTTAAGAGTCGTGAGTCCCCTTAAGACATCTGACCTTGTTCCAATCGCTTAGAAAAAAGATTTTTTCCCCTGAGTTATACGATTTGGTAGATAAACTTACCCGTAAGTGAAAGTGAATTTTTGTAATTTTATAATAAAGGAAATTAGTTTATTGAGTCACCCTAGTCTTTGAACCCTTTGGAACAAGAAAACTTTTTCGAAAGGTAGTTCAGTATCAAAAGTTTTAATTTCATCGTGCGTTGTTGAACTTTTTCAGAGTAGTATGAAGGACAAATTACTTCTTTCATCATATATTGGGTTGTTTTATAAGCTTTTCAAGGATGCGTGGAATAAACAACTGTAGAATCTGTTAAAATTGCATACACACACCAGAAAGAAAAAAAAAACCCATAGGTATTGCATATCTGTGCCGTTATGGCAGATATTGATATGTCCGAAAAATTCAATTTTATGCTTTAAGTTGATATGTCACACTTAAAATGTGGCAAAAGCTGATAGTGGAATTATGAAATAATGCTAAGGTATTCGTATTGGCAAATGCTGTTATGTATAAAAGAGGTAATACTTGGTCCCTAATTGAATATTTTAGTCCCTAATTGAAAATTTTCATTGAAGACCAGCCATACGCTTGAGGTTGAATATGAGTATTAATTACAGATTATTTGGATTGAAAAACTTAATTGAGCGATTTTATATTTCACAACAAAAGTTACTTTTTTAATTTGCCAAAAGCATGAAAAATTACTTATCAACATCTGTCATAATGCCATCGATATGTGTTAAAAAGAAATGATTTCCCAATATAATTAACGTCTTTCATTTCAGATATGTTTTCTTTAATTTACCGCTTTCTATCTCGTATTTGCTCTACTCAGTTTTTATTAAACTATTTAAATGTGTCATTTCGAAACTGCAAAGAAGTTATTTCAAATTAAACGTTTTGCCTTAGTTCCCAGTATTAAAAAAAATGTGAAAGTCATAAAATCTGTTTAGAAGTACTCCGAAGTCCGTTTCAAAACAAAATTTCATACCTCAGATCGACTAATTTTTCCTCCATTTCGCAGTGTCAACGACAAAATATGATTTTAAAGATCTAATTCGAAATGGCGGATAGTAAAAAAAAAAAGCTTAAATCAACGTCGAAATGTAAAGTTATCCAGGAGGAAAAGAGATTATATGTAACGATTATAATCGTTACATATAATCTCTTTGGAAAAATGGAATAATTATTCCATTCTCGCCATTGCAGAGAATGAAATATTAAGATATACATTTATGTGAAATCTTTGATAACTTTGAAATATCCGAAAGAGAAAATATTGAAATCGAATTAAAATTGGTGGTTCAATGTGCTCCCTATTTAGAATTAAAATAAAAATGACGTTCCACAGACTTGCGTGTGCATGTGATATTGCGCCTTGCTTTTTCCGCTCACGATATGCTCTTAATTCTGGAGGATCATTATTTTGCATTTTTCTCGGACTTGACGTAATTAGATGTGCTTTCTAATTGGGCGCTTGCTGCTTCCATCCTATTCTCTCCCGCTGCTTTCAGCCATTTTTGAAAGCGGGAGAGGGCGATATTTGCCGTTTGCAAAATAAGGTAACGAGATCTCATGCAGTCAGGATTTTGCTGATAGGATTTTCATTTTTGTTTTCTAATTTTTATGCATTTATATTTAGCAACAGATCTGTAGAATATTGAATTTAAATAGTGCTCAAGTGTTTTGTGTTTGGTTTCTGTTAACTTTAAAAGCTAAAAAATGTGTTTTTTGGTGTAAATTCTCGCTATTTCGTTATTTAAAAAATTATTTGTAATTCATAAATATCTGTTAGCCCGAATTTTCTTTGAAAAAATGGAGTTATTTCTTGGGTACCTCCTACTGTTTTTTAAAATCCTTGTATTTTTCGTAAATTCTTAAATCTATATTATACTGCGTTGCTTGCACATGGGTATCTTGCAAGTACGGAAGTTACCCATGTGTTTCTTTTATGAGTACATATCAATTCATTCTTTGCTAATTAGTTTTATACGTGAAACTAGTTGGTTTACGATGGGCAAGTATGTTCGCGCATAACAATTTGCTGAAGTTTTTTCTTTTTTTTTCTGTAGATTTCTTTGTTTCCATTCTGAATGATCTAAACTGTATTTCTCATTATGAGATGTAAATGTGGAATTCAATTTTTAGCTGTAAAAGGCTCTATAAAATTAATAAAATTATTGATATAAAATTCCTTATTTATTTATGTTTATTGCTTATTAATTAAAGCTTGTATATGCAATATGTTATGTGAGATGCCGTATGAAAATTTGTCGGATAATATGTAGTTTTCTACGTAGGGAAAATAATGCTTTTTTTCTTTTCATCGTACAAATTATGCCATAAAATTTTAAAAGCAGTTAAGGAATAATTATGAATTTATTTTTTCTGGTTGTAAAATCTTTTTTATAAAGCCTTGAGCAAAAAAAATTGCGTTTAATAATTTTTCTGTGAGAATTACAGATTGTGAAATGAGGACCGTTTCGCAATCAGTGATGTGAAATAAAATGTGCTTAAAACTGCAATAGCGTAAGATGTCAAGAATAGAGATGATAACGAAATATTTTATTTCGATTTAAGATGAGACGTCTTTTATTTGTTGAAACGTGGGATGATGTGAAATCAAATTCAAGCCTTCCTGTATCAGTACAGTCAATTTGTAAACCACAAGTTAAATGTTTGTTTGTGAGGGGCGAAATTCTCTTGAAAGAGACCGGCAGATATTACTGCAAATCAAAAGATTTTACCGCCTTCTCCCCGCCCCCCCCCCTTTCATCCATATATATAAAACAGTTCCGTAACTGACTGACTCAATGGCATACAATTCACAGACCAAACCGCTGGACCCAAAGGGCTGAAATTTTGCATGGCGATTCTTCTTATAATGTAGGGGTGCACTAAGAAAGATTTTTGAAGAATTCTTAGATTTTTTAAAATTAAATTTTTAAGCTGGTTTAGTAACTTTTTTTAAGTTTGCATTTAAAATCATAATTTGAGGGTTATAAAATTTATATCACGAGAAAGATCATAAAAATTCCTTTAAAATGAGATTTTTTCGACTCTTTACCTCCATTTTCTGATTTTTGGTGAATTTTTAAAAATTAATTTTTAGAATTTAATTTATTAAATTCTGATCACGTGATTTCTTTTTGTGGTACTTTAAATAAATTTATCGTCACGTGCATAACAACTAAATAGACAAAAAAATATTTTTTTTTCCTTGCTAATGCGGCAGACGATTGTACATTATCTAAAAAAATATTAAAAGACAGTAAAAGATATTATGTTCCTCAAACTGTACTATATTAACTGTACTATATTCTTTAGTATGTCCTATTACATTTAATTTGAATATTTTCTTCTACATTATTTTGTCTATAAAAATATCCCTTATGATTTTTTTATAAATATTTTTTTTACATCAATTGTATACATTGATCGTCGTATTTATTCTAAATATATATATATATATATATATATATATATATATATATATATATATATATATATATATATATAGGCATTAATTGCATACGTTGACCGTTGTATTTAATTTGAATGCACCCCGTAGAGAAGTGCGGGTTTTCAGCTAGTTTCTTCATATTAGATTTCCTCTGTAATAAACTACTGGATTTTGTAATTTTTCAAAGTATTCCGTACTGCGAAAGTATTACTGTTTTAACTACTTTTCATACAGACATATTTTATTTTGATCTTATTTAAATACTCTCACAAGATGTGGAGATTGTCTTCTTAAAATTATACTTCCCGTTAAATATTTTAATTGGAAATGTATCGTTACATGTGTGAGGGAAATTTTATAAGAAACTCAGACCCCTTTCTTCTGTCAGTGAATATTCAGGCACTCAAGCCATCTTAACTGAAGCACCATTTGTCCATGATTCCTAGACTGTGGGTTAGATATTGGTCCCTTTCGTGTCTGTATATATTTATTTAAAATTTATATGTATTAGAGTTCATACACTCCCAGAAAAGCGAGAATTTGTCTAGGAAGATGATATTGTGCTTAGAAAGTCAGGGAATACTCCCCCCCCCCCCAAAAAAAAAAAAAAATTAAAAAAAAAAAAAAAAAAATTAATTTTCTTTTAAAACCTTGACGTAAATTGACTTTGTACGTAAATTTCTTCCTAAACTCATGTAGTTTTCACGTTGAACTAGCAAAGGTTTTTCAATTGTGATAACTACTTAATTATAATTGGATCGCTAGGCATTTACTATGGAATATAAGTATCTGGTGTTATTATCAGAAAATGTGACTGTGACTAAAAGTTCGAAACTTTTGTTTTCGTATCTTACAAATTTTCGACAATTTTCACCCGTTTTTATCGAAGAAAAATAAATATTAAAATAAACTTATCAACTGAATCTAAGACAACTAAGGCATCTTAGATGAAATATTTACACCTTTTATTGCTTTCATTCAATATATGACTGGAATAAATATTCTGTTTTATAAAATTGAGAAATTTTAGGACAATCGAGAATAATTCAGTGGTGCCCGGTATAAAGTGCTTAAGTAAAAAAAGGTGATTTTTAGATATTTGTTAGTATTGAAAAAAAATTGTATACAGAAGTACGTTTCTTTGTACAAAAGACTCAAGTTGAAATTATTGTTCTGCGACTAGTATAAAAGCTAATAACTTGGTATAATTAAATCACTGTTTTTGACTTCATACCAGCCCTTTATACCGGGCATCATAGAATTAAAATGCATTATTGTTTTATATCCTTCTTCTTATTTTGTTTGTTCTATCGTATTAACTTGTAACAATATTTAAGTATGTAAATGCGATATATTGCGGTAAATGAAGTGCTATTTATTGCACTGTGAAAACATGTTTTGAAAACATCTTTTTTTTTTTTTTTGGTACCGTAGATTGGGGTTCCTAGGACCCAAAAAGTGAAGATTTTTGTACATTTCTTACCCAACGATAGCCTTAAAAACATATTTGTGCTGATGACCTGATTTGAACAACTTATTTGAAGATTCACCAGTATTTTAGGTCTTTTTCAAACCAAAATTTTAATTATATATATATATATAAAAAATTATTGAAATTTGGGTTCAAGTAACCCCCTGATTGGGGTTACTTGGACCCAACCTACATTTTACATGAAATATACAATTCAAATAGGTAGTGGCCTCAAGAAGCACCTAGGATCTTGAAATAAAAATAGAGGCAAATGTATGAACAATTTATTTTACATTAAAACAGAAAACAAACCCTTTTTTTATTTGCAAATCTGATTGTTAACAGTGGATGCGTGTTCAAAACTTATTTTACCCAGTCACGCCCAGGGAGTTTGTTTTGGAAACATTTCACTGATCTTCCATGCATTGCAAGGTAAGACTTGACAATAAATCGGAAGTCCAGTTCGTCTACGGCAGCCATACTCAACTTTTTTTTGCCTCGGGCCGCATTCACATAATTTCCAAATTGAAAGGGCCGCAACGTTATAGTGATATGACGAAAAAAATCCTTATAGGGAAAAACGTTATTGTTTGAACTCCGTTTGATTAAAGATAAGGATGCAAATATTTTCTAAAATTAAAACAGAATAACAGTACTTATTATTTATTATCATACCAGTCAATACTAGCCCAAACATTAACAACAGCGTTTCTAGGTGCCAGGGATTTTCTATAAGCAACAAACAATTCTTGATACAATGTATGTCCTGAAACCTTGTCTTAAATTCCTTGGCTAAGGCAGTTAAATAATTTAAAAATATCTCATAGTTCTTTTGGGAAATATTCATTCCATCTTGTTTAGCTTTTGTTACGGTTGGAAAGTTAAGCAATACTTGGTTTTTTATTTCTTCGTGATAGATGTTTAATTTTTCTTCAAAAGCAAATACTTTACTCGCCAATTGCGAAATGATTTTATTTTCACCCTGTAACCCACGATTAAGCTCACTAAGTTTTTCTGTGATGTCGCAAAGAAAAGCTAAAAGACACCACCATCCATCATTATTAAGTTCGCTGTAAATTTTGTTGTTTTGCTCTAAAAACAAAATCATTTCTTGTCTTAAAGAAAAAAATCGCTCTAGAACTTTTCCTCGGCTTAGCCATCTCACTGAGGTATGTAAAAGGACGTCGCTATAATTACTGTTTAATTCTTCTAAAAGATTTTTAAATTTTCTGTGGTTCAACTCTCGTGCTCGGATATAACTCACTACATTTATTACGGTCTTCATTATGGCATCTATTTCGCAAATAGAGATACTTGCTGCTAAGTTCTCTTGGTGTATGATACAGTGAAAAGACAAGAGATTTGTTAAATTGTATTTCTTTTTCAATAGGGCAACAAATCCCTTTTCAGATCCGGTCATTCAAGGACATCCATCCTTGCATATACAAACTAATTTTTTTTTATATCAATATGATTGTTCTCCAGTAATGTACTAATATTATCGAGACAGTCCGTGCCTCAGGTTTGATTTTTCATAAGAAGAAATTTCAAAAAATCTTCGTGTATAATATTTTGTTCAGTAAAGAATCTAACAAAACGGAACATTGCGATGTCACTGAAATATCGGCGCTAGAATCGAAAGCCAAACTAAAATATTTACAGTTTTTAAAGTCTTCTAAGATGCGATTAAAACGTGTGTTGCAATATCTTCAATGCGTCTAGCGCAGGTAGAATCAGAAAGCTGCATGTTTTTGATTTGAGTTATTATTTGGTTTTTATTGCTAAATTTATCAAATAATACGTTGGAAGCACTGAGAAAGAATTCCTTTACAACCTCTGCGTCAGTAAATGGTTTCATATATTTTCCAAGTATGTAACAAATTTCATACGACGCTCTTGTCACCGATGAATCTTGTGAAATCGCCATTGATAGAATATTTTGTTCTTGTTGCAATGATTTCTTGACAAAAGTTAACTTTTCACTTCTTATCCAAGAGCCGCAAGAAAAAGTGTCATTAAATGCTTTGTGTTTCGTAGTATAATAACGAACAATGTTATATTTTTTAATATAACATTCATGTGACAGATCATGCATGTGACCATACGATTTTTATTTTCAAAAACGAAATACTCTTCTTCCCAATTGTCTTGAAAAACTCTCTTTTCACCAGACAATTATCGTTTGCCGTTTGAAGAAACTCCTGCCATTATGGATATTAAATTATAACGAAACAAGACGTTCAAAACAGCAAAGCAGGCTGATCCGTTTCGCGTAATGGGCACTTAAAATAAAAGCATAATAATTACAAGATAAAAATAACTTTTTATATACCATGTTTTTATATTTTCTGTTGAATCATATAAACTTGACAATCCTATGTATTAATGAATACATTTAAAAAATTTTTTTTATGAATTATCCCATCAACTTGAAAGAAAATGATCAAATGCGTAATAAAGAGGTATCAAATACGTAATCAATCCTTTAGCTCAAGAATTGGAAGTTAACTTGCATTTAACTTTTCGTTCCCGTTCCGGCCGATAGATGGCTGCACCATTCTATAAAACAAAATTAACTGAAAATGAATTCAATTCTGCTGAAAGATGGCTAAAAGTATTAAAATAATGCATTGTCATCGTGTTCTGATCTATTCTAAAATTTTCAAAAGTCTAGCTAGTCGGGAAGTTAGTTAAAAATTGATTGCAAGATTTGTACCGGACAAACACACAAACAAGAAAGCGAGTTAATAAAAACATGGTAAAAAAATGTCACGCATAAACGTTATTACCACAGATAAATATCTTATTACTTAACTTTAGACATGTCAAACATGTCATCATAAGGCGGTGGTGTTTCCAATGGAAGCGCAAGTTTAGATATAAAAATCTTTTTGTTGGTCAAGAGCCAATACCATGGAGTTTATAGTTAAATGCCGCAGGTGTCAGTTTCAGTTAGATCTCAGCGAGCGATGATTGTTCACGTTATCATAAAACTTATAAAAATATTAAAAATATATAAATAAACTTAGAATGCCAGTTTAATTTATTACGTTTCTAATGAAAAAATAAAAATTAATGTGTTCTGGGCCGCACATATTTGATTGACGGGTCGCATGCGACCCGCGGGCCACAGATTGAGTACCTCTGGTCTACGGGAAATCCAAAATTACAAATTTTGTCTGAATGACTGGCACAGGCCAACGCTTCTTTACTAGTAAATATGATTGGATGTCCAGGTTTGTTCAATAAACCATTCTTCAATCTCCTTTTTATAGTGAACCTACTAATTTTAAAGTGTGTTGAGGCATCTCTCTGAGACATTTCTCTTGATCTCACAGCATTTAAACATTCTCTAATTTTTCAGGTGTAAAATCCGCATACTTCCTGCTCCCAGGAGAACTCTTGTAATTTTGGGGCATTTTTGTATCAGATCTGCAAATTAATGCACATGAACCGGTTTAACCATTTAATAAAAGGAACCCGACATGAAGAAATGGTATTAATTATTTTTGCAATGAAATTTGAGAATGTCTAATCAAAAATGTGACTAGGGGTTAATTGGACCCACTTCCTTGCTTGGGTCCAAGTAACCCCATTTTTAGTTTATCAGCACACTAGTTAATACTTATAAATTTTACTGGGTTAATTGATTCTCTATTCATCTAAAACTATTGTTATATGCTTAAAGACAGTATTTGAAATGTAAATTTATCCTTACCTAATGTGGAACTGTAGGGAGTAAAGAAGTGAAAGTAGAAGTTATAAGGTCATAAAAATTCGTGTTTTTATCACAAAGCAACATAATCTGAACTAAAACAAGGTGGGAACGTGGTAAAGTGCCTCGGGACCTAGCTAATGCTCCTATCTGTTGGAGAGATTGTGAATTATATCTATATTTTATTGATAAGAGACCTAGGTGTAATTTAAAACACTTTTTTGTTTTGGGTCTAAGTGCTATGGCCCAAGCAGTATTACGGTAATTCAAGATTAATTTGACATAAAATTTGAGTTTTCCGAATATGTTTTAAGTCAAAATTTTTAATAAAAATTATATGAGTAAAGAGTTAAAAGAATTTAATATTACTCAGTTTTATATCTTTTAAAAGTATGATTGTTTTTCTCCCTTACGTCGTACTAGAATTTTATACCGGATTATGTAGAAAACGTGGAGAAGAGTCAGGGAGAAGAATTAGCCTTGTATGAATGAACCTTGTATATGTTCCGCATGTATAGAAGACTAGGAAATTTTTCTCACTCTAGACATACATCCCTCGATGTATTAAATGCATTTCTTGAGATACTTATGGTATAAGTTTGAAATGATTTATTTGCATGTTTTCGCTGTCTAAATTTAGGTTGCAGGATTATTGTAATAAACTTATTTTTAAATGTTTACAGTAAAATAAAACCTTGTCTCAGCACGCATTTTAATATTTCTTGTTACCTTTTATGGAAGTGATTTACGAAAACTTGACAAGTGACTAATATTAAGAAATTATTTTTGTTTTTAAATTAATTTCCTTTTACTCTGAGAAACCTGAAGATTTTACATGTAAAACAAAACAAAGTGGGCTGTCGTTATGACATATACGTATTGATAACTATTATGATTTTTGTAATATAACGTTAGAATTTTCTTTCCCTGCTATTCCTTTATCTCTCTGTTAATTATATTTTCTTTTCTTTAATTTCAGATTTACACACGAGTTTCTAAAGCAGGCTAGGATGTTAAATAACGTTGCCTATTGTTTGTACTAAAAATATATTTCACTTTCTTTGCACCATTATTTATGGTGAAGTTTAAGGTAAGTAGAAACTTACTAAAATCATAATACTATACCTATCTTTTAATGCAGGTTGAATATCCCATATCCAGAATTCCAAAATTAGAAAATCATTGATCTCTGAATAAGCGTCTCAAGTGAAAATTTTCTCATCTAACCATCCTTATAATTGAATCGGTCATTTTGAAAAGAAGTCATCTTCACTTTTCACCAACTTTTCTGCGCTCTCCCCTTCTTCCCCCCCCCCCAAGTTTAAAAATTTTTTAACAAATTATATTTTTATATCAGGATTGATGCCTTATAAACATAATAAATGCTAAATTTAGTCTAAGTAATAATGCATGAAGGCAAGTTATATATTTTTGCTTCTCATGAAATTTTTTTAAAAAGAGATGACTCCTTTTCAAAATGACCGATTCAATTATTGTCTTAAGGGGGTCCGGGACACATTCTAAATTTTTGTTTTATTTATTGAGTTAAAATTTTGATTTTTTTTTGTGATGGTTAACCATATAATTTGTAAACAAAATCACATCATAAAACTTCTCATAAAGTAAATTTTTTTTTAAAATTTTTTAAAATGTGGGGTAATTTAAAATCGTTAAACTCGAAATATTATTTGTCGAATTTTAAAATTTTTTCATTTAATTTAACAGAAATATATATGTTTTGATTTTGATTCAGCGTTTTTTAAAATATTAATGTAAAAAAATGAAAAATATTTAGAGAATAAATTTTTAAAAAATGGTGTAACTTATTTTTAAAAAATCATATTTTCAAAAATAAATATTTTTTTCAAATTTGCTGAATCAAAATTAAAGTAAAATAATTGATAAAAAAGACATGTTTCAAGTTTGAACCATTTATCTTTAACGATTCTTGACTTATAATAATTTAAAGACGAGAAATGGTGAAAAAACCATTATGCAGAAAAACGCATTTACAGGTTTAAACAAAGATTAACTGCTATTAGAATGTTGAAAAAAATAATAAATAAATTTTTAAAAAATCTCCTGTTCTAATTAAGATATAAACATGATTTAAACTTCATTTTAAGCGGAAACTAACACAGAATTTTTTAATGCAGTAAATTTTTTTTCTAAAATTTGAAGAATTTTGTATCCTGTACACCCTAAATTGTAGATCGTATTACGATCTTTAATGTGAATTAGTGTTATAAAAATTGTAATTTGTTGCTTAAAAATTTCGTGTCAGGAGTGATGGTGATGATATTCACAATTATCTCTCTGATGGTTCAGTACACACAAACCTCATTATGCATTCACGATTTTAAAAATAAAATCCTATATACAGCGTTCAAGTTATGTATTTAAGTTATGTATAGAAAATAAATGTATTTTATGTTTGAACTTCGGATCTAATCCCCAAGAAAACAACCGAAATCCGATAACCATCTGATTCCACGAATTCCAGATAAGGGACACTTAACCTTTTTATAACGTTATCTTAACGTTAACTTAATCATTTTTATGAATGCTATTTTATGATTGAAAATCAGCTAAAATTTAATAAATTTTATTATTGGAGTGATATTTAGAACTTATTATTGGTTCAATTAATATATTTCGCCACATAATCTGATTATTTGCTGAGTGCCAAATGATTAGGAGCGTTTAAAAAATTTAGCCTTGGTATTTATATACAAATTCTGTTTTGCTTAGCATTTTATTCATATAAAACACCTCCTGTTTTATCTTGAACTTTTAATTAATTTATTTCCGAACGTTTATTTTTCTAGTTCAGCAGTGTATTGTGAACTGGCAGTTATTTCTTTATTGAAAATTGTTTACAGAATTTCAGGTTCTTATACATATGATTCGGAGACATTACTAAAATGTATAATTTTTATTTTTATTTATTTATTTATTTTGACAGCTCTGTACGTATGCTGATACGTCTAAGTGGGCTGATGATTAATTTTTGAGCTGGATGTTTGGCTGCACTGAGAAATAAATTTTTACCACTAGCTTACTTTTCACAATTTCCGGCATAAATATATCGATTATGATTGTCACATTTTCGCTATTACTATTTTGGAAGCAATTTTACATATCATGAAAGTTTTACGTTTACTGTACTCTATTATGCCAGAATTTCGCTGATGACAAAAAGGCAGTAAAATTAAGATTAATGCGATCGTTTTTGGCGTGATCGAAAGTTTGTTGTTTTGCTCGGCGATCGAGGATTTTTTTTTTTTTTTTGGCAACAAAAGAGAAATAGCGTGCGCAAAGAGGCTGGTTTTAAAAAAATGTGGTAATTTTGTGGTATTCTTGAATATAACTAAAACTTCACTGCTTTGGTAATACACGATACGCCCGATTATCTTTGGCGGAATATTCGAGCATCACAAATGGAATAGCTAAGAAATATAATACAAATTGGTCAAAAGATTGTCAACAGACTTAAAACAAAGGGAATATGGGGAATTTTCATCGAGAGAAAAAATGGAAATCCATAAAAGTTTAATTTAATCAAACCGTACTAAATAGCTTGATAAACTTCCTTTGAAACCTCTGAGTAGCGGGTTTTTTTTTTTTACGGTATGAAGGTCCGTTTTTGGAGATAATTCTTCCATTCTCATTTATTAATTTATTTTGTTTTTCCGTGTCCACACGTGCATTAATTTACAAGGAATAACGAGTATTATACGAGTTAAAGAGGTACTCGTCGAATTTAGGCGTTTCGAACTCAGTGCATGATTTGTTGTATCGAGATATTCGGCAATGTCAATTACCTACGTATCCAATCTTTGTTCTTCTTCCTAATCGTGATTACAGCTTAAAAGAGATATTTAAAAATTTTAACATTTACTGTCTTGTTAGTGGTGCATAGTTAAGAATTTCTATTTCATGCATTATTATCAGAAAGAAATGACTGTGAAATTTTTCGAAATGATGCTATTAGATTCCAAGTTAAATATAAAAGTACACTAGTGAATATTAATACGTATTTTTTAAAACCCTTATTAATTTGAGAGGGGATTTGAAGATATACCTTGCAAAGTTTGTGCTCTATTGAATTTCGTAATCAAGGTGAGAAAATATTAATCTCATAAAACCAGAATAAGTAATGATATATTAGAGCTTTTTCACGTCTTAATCACAACTCTATATCGACGAAGCTTCTTTCGCGATGCACATGTTTTGCTTGTGCTCCTTTGATGAATTAGAGCCCTAACCTATTTCTCAAAACAGTCCTTATATTCTAACTTTTTGCAAGTCGAACTTCGCGTGCCGCACCCTTATAACAGCTCCGGATGAACGGAAAGTAAATTTGTGTTTCGGAGAGATTCTGTGAACGAGTTGAGCAGTTTTATAAAAAAGGAGTTCACCGTGAATTTTTTTAGTTATATATATATACACACACACACACACACAGAGAGAGAGAGAGAGAGAAGCCAGTAAGCAATATTACTGAATTATTGGCCATTAAATTTAACACTATCGGCGAGTTAGCAAGAAACGAGTTTCATTCACCCAAATATGGACTGTGGCTTTACACTGTGCTACATAAAAGCAAAATAAAAAAACATTAGCAATTCCTTTTTTAGTTCACCTAGGAAAACTGAACTCGAAGCGAAACTCTTTGACGTTGCCACTTCTGGCAAAACAACTATTTGAACAGTAAGTATATAGAACCAACTGCTGTAAATCATCAAAGTAAGGTCACATTTAGAAGTATAAAACTAATGACTGTCGAGTTTCCACACTATGAAATTCTGAAAAAATGTAAAAAACAAATTTGGATTGGAAGGATAAATCAAATCATACTGCAAATGATGTACAAAAATGGAATCAGGAGTTTGGAAACGGTTAGATAAATTTAAAATAATAATAAAAAAATTATTTTTTTCAAACGTTTGGTTTATTTTAGAAACTATTGTGGAAACATTGATTTTAATTTGTTAGACTAGGTAATTATCATTTTAGGTGTAAAACAAAAACAATCGCATTTAAAGGTAGGAGTCTCCTCGAGTCCTTACTTCAAGTGGTAAGATATTTCTTTTTTTATGTAGCACAGTATGCAACCAAAGGAACATTACATGCGATATTTGTTCAGAAACACTGTGTTTTTACTTTATTTACTCTTGCAGTGGCCACTGAAGACGATATGTGTTAAGGAAACTTATTTCCTTGTTAACTCATCTACAGTGTTAGGCCTATTGGCTTGTGACTAATATATATAAAAACTGCTGGCCATTAAAATTGAAACACCATGAAGGAGGGATGATATTAACGCCATATTCGCATGAAAGGAAGAAGATGCTGGGATATGCAAATGATCAGCATTTAAGCGTTATCGAACGACGCAGGAGGGAGAAACGGCATCTTAAACTCTGTTTAAAAGTAAAGTTACGCAGCGAGTTTCTCATTTGGAAATCGCATTTGAATGTTGGTTGTATGTGAGAAGATCGTGTTATGTCTCATATAAGAAGGAGAAACGGCTACCAGCACGTGTCGGAATTCGATAGCGGCAGGAACGTGGCCTATCGAGAGTGCGGTTTCCCGTTCCGCGATATTGCTACTCGCATTGGTCGGAATCCAACGACTGTCGTACGAATATGGAATTGATGGGTTGACGAGGGTCATACTGAACGCCATGCAGGATCTCAACGGTCTCCCGACACCAACGCCCCAGAGGACAGACATATCAGGTCGGCCTTGCAGGATCGTACACCCACATCACGGACCTTGGGTCAGGAAATGGGCTTGTTTGCAGCACGATAGGTATCAGCACGGACAGTGCGACGACGTCTGGAGCAGCAGGGACTGTCTGTACGGCGACCATTAGGGAAGTTCCCCTTGACACTGCAGCATAGAGACGCGCGGCGACAGTGGTGCAACGACAAAACTGGATACAGGAGTGGCACCACGTCGTCTTTTCAGTCGATTTCCGGTTCTGCGTGCAGCATCATGATGGATATATCCGTGTCTGGAGGCACCGAGGAGAACGCACGTGGTCTGCTTGCATTCGATATCGTCATATGGGCCCTGCCCCTGGTGTGATGGTATGGACAGCCATTGGGTTCATGAACGAACACCTTGTTCGCGTCGTCGGTAATCTGAACATTACCGTTACGTTTCTCGGATATGAAGGTCGGTGGCTGTACCCTCTCTTCGAGGCCTCGGAGACGTCGTCTATCAAAAAGATAACACTATGGGCAACATGCGGTCTTGTGTTCTGACTAACCTCGACACAGAGGGCGTTCGACTGTTGCCCTGGCCAGCACGTTCTCCAGATCTTTCATCTTGAAACAATCTGGTCTGTTATATATTTAGATGCATTTGTGTAGATGAGAAATGCATAAATAGGCTAGATGAAATTAGATAAAATACTTTAATCCGAGATCAGCATGATACGTAGTCGCTAGATGACAACAACGCTTACTACTGATACAATTCAGTTAGAAGAACGGTTACAGTTAATATTAGTTCGATTACGATTAAATATAAACATGTTAAGATCAGAATACATGGTACATAACAATGGGTTGCTGAGAGACTGGGCCGCCACCGCTCTCCAGCTACTAGGATTGATGAAGTATGGCTAGACTTGAAGCTGCATGGAATGACTTGCCCGTAAGTCATCCAAGCCCAGATCGACTCGATGCCTAACTGAGTTAGAGCCGTTTTAGCTGCCAGAGGCGGCAGCTGTGTGTACTAATTTCGGTCCCTGTATATCCCCAAATTGCATATAAATTTAATGTTTTCTTCCTACTATTCTGTATACGTACAATAAGTAAAGTTTTATTTGATTTCCTTTCCGGTGTTGCAATTTTGATGGCCAGCAGTGTGTGTGTGTGTGTGTGTGTAATATAGCTTGTAATTAGGATTTCGATCAAAAAAGTTATTAACACGAATAAAGAGTGTTATTAGTCTTAATATTCATGTTATTAATATCAGGTACAGCAATCGTCTATTCGTAGCCGATCGACTCTTATATTATAGTAGTGTTTGTTAAATGATGCAACGAAGAAATAAAATGCGTACAATTAATCTGCATTGAAACACCGCTAAATATATTTCCCCCGACGAGTGTCTTATAAAAGTTGGAAGAAGAACGGGGCTCTTGCCCTCTTCCCATCTCTCTTCATTCATTTTGTTGCTTTCATAGTGTAAATTTTCCGTGGAACAATTCGAGTCTCTAATTTTAAGTACTCCACTAGACAAATTGCATAATTTACATATTCACACACCTTTCCCTTAAAATTGAGTACTTTCGCACATTCTTTCCTGCCGGTTTACCGCGCAACATGATCGACATAAACAAAAGCAGTCATCCGTATTACGTACGCTTTGGCAACAAACAAATCAGCTAATGAACACACTAACTGTTCTCTGTGAACGCAATGCGGAATCTTGACTACGACCCATTTGTCTGTCGAGTCGAAAGTATGCGTGAGTGTGTGTGTGTGCGTGGCATTTAGGTCATGCCTCTTCTCTGCACTCTCTCTTCTTCACGGCGAAGCAAATAATTCCGATCTCAGGACGCCATCTTTTTTTTTTTTTATTATTTCCATTCTACACCAGCATTGCCGCCATTTTGAAAGGATTTGTAATAAAATAGCAAAAAAGAAGGGAGATGTGGATTTAAAAAAAAAAAAAAAAATTTTTTTTTTTTTTGCAAAAGTACACTGCATTTGCCAATTTTCTATGACAGATTTGTGAATATCCTGGGGTTTGGGGAGAGAGTGAAAGAAAAGAGAAGGAAGAACTTTTTTGAGATTAGATATGAATATATTTTTATCAGGAATCTTGGAATCAATTTTATAAGGCTATTTCGCTCGCTCTTTTTCATCGTTTGTTAATCTTCTGAAAGCCGATATTATGAAATTTTTAATTTCTAAATTTAGCCGATTTAAAAAGTTTTTCTGTTTACAATAATTTTTTAGACTTAAGATATCTTTTCTGTGGGTTTAAATAGGATTTTTTAGAGTGTTATATTATCTACTCCACTGGTAAATTAATCTTGTTGAGGCGCTGCTAACATAATTAAAATTAGGAATATTGATTAATTTAATTTTGACTGGGTTCAACAAATTCTCGCCAATTCTAAGTATGAGGTAAAATTTACGTGATAAATTACTTTAAGGATGTTTAGAAAGGGAGTTTTAAGAAGTATGGTTTAAACCTTTTTTTAGTGAATTGCATAAATTATATTTCGGGAAGTTTATTTTATTACTAATGACGTTAGTTTTGCTTTTGTAAGTTTGACGGCAATTATTGACAAGAGTCCTAATTTTTCTCTTTATAGATTATTTCGTGTTGATGATATTTTATATTAACTCCACTGGATTTTTAAATTGCAGTTGGTTTTAAAAATTATACCGTTATTATACCCCGTCGAATAACAACATTCTTTGGTAACATCCTTGTTATAGGTAACATACTACTCATTTCACAGTTTGTTAGTCATTTCTTTGAATTTTAGAGGTATCAGTGTTTTGAATTTGGTCACCTTCAGTATACCTGTTTGCTTTTCCATGCTGAAGAGCCCATAAACTTTGGGTAGGGATACTCAAACTGCGACCAACCAAGCTTTTATTTGTGGCCCGAGACACTCATCAGGCAGGTGCGTTTGTAAACATAATTTTGGAAATGAGTGTTTTAAAAATACAAACATGTGCCACCTGCTGCTCCCGTTGTTTGCATCAACGTATCTTTGAATCATCCAATGCCAAAATGAAATATGCGAAGAACTAATACAAAAATCGGCTTACTGACTCGATAATGTATTGAGAGAAGCATGTAACAAGTATAAACCTGATTTATCTAAAATAATCGAAAGTTTGTCTCAGCGTAAAAAAAAAAAAATCACACCCACTTTTAAATAAACGTTTGAATACATTTAAAGTTTTTAGTTTTATTTTTTACATTATTATATTTTGAAGTATAGTGTACTGTGTTGTGGCGCATGTAACGTAGCAAACGTATGCATGTTGCCCCAGAGATAAAATGGTTAAGTATGGCCGACTTAGGGGAAACATAAGCATCTCCTATGAACCAAGCAGTCATGGACCTATCTTCGTTCAACTGACCCCTTTTCCTATAGAGTTTAATCCCTATAATTGTTTAGCAATCTCATTGCCAGATTTTACGTATCAATGATAAAAGAATGTATAGATTACTAATCTAGTGAAGCGATTTTTTAATTATGGAATCAATATTTCGTTAATCTTTTATTGCGAGCTAAGTTAAGCTTATACTCGCTTTATATAAGTTATTTTGCAGCCACATTCACATACAGAAATCTCTATTTTAGTGACTACTTATCGATATAATATTTATCGATGTGTTTGTTCCTTTCTCCCTTGCGTGATGGAAATCTTTTTTCACGTTCCGTCTGCATTTCTGCTCACCTCTGAACTTTAATTTTGCTCAGAGATGAGTGGGTTGTCCCGAGCTTTACTTTGTTATTCAGGCTGTATCTTATTGTTCCTGTCTGGATTTTGAATTCCATTTGTGCAACTGCCATTCAGAAATAGCTCTATCTGCGCGGAACACGATGTAAGATTATGATAAAAGGGAAGTAAGGACCTAGGACAAATTGCCTCAGCCAGGAGGCGATTTAAGTTGCGGTGCCTCATTACCGTTGGGTTGTAATACCGGAACATTGACATACCTAAACAAATTCATTCATAATGCGTTCTTTGTCCGGAAGGGTTAACTGTGTTTTTGAATAGAAACTTAGCAATAGATACTAGTGAATTTTCGTAGGAAAGGAAAAACCTTAAAATATTCTCTCTGAATAAATTATATATACGCTAGTTGTTAATTTCAGAAGCCGATACGTTTTTTTCGTTCTCAGGGGAGTGTTAGCAGTTGCAGTAAGAAGGCGCGTTGAGAGGACTTTGCCATTCCTCAACTGAAAACTGATCAGGGTAGTAAAAAATGCAAGGGGAGCTAACAAGAATGACGTAAATAACTAAAAGCAAGGGAAGGATCAAGCAAATAACTGACGAAATACAACTAAATAATAAAAGGGGAAATATTAAGGCTGCTGTATACTAACCCTATTGGATTCGCTCACCTCAATGTTAACTTATATAGAAAATTTGTCTATTATTTACAGCTACGTAAATGCTGATAATCCAATAAAAAGGATATTTTCATATAGCCTGATTTTTTCTGCACCTTGCAACAGGATTCATTTTATAAATTTCATCCACCAAAGGAATTTATGAGCGTTTAAAACACACTATACCAGATTACCCTACCCCGAATAATTTAAATTTTCAAATATTATTTGCATTTTTTAAAACTAAAAATGCTCCGAGGTGTAAAATTTCTTTCTCTATTATGGAGTACAATTTAAAAAAAAAATAATTAAATGCAAGTCGGCAGTCTATGGACAAATTTTCTCCATAGGTGAACATTGAGGTGAGCGAATCCAATGGGTTAGTACACAGCAACCTTAATACACCATAATATTTTAAGATGATGTAATCTATGAAGCAGAACTGATGTCATTAACCAAATTCTTAATTTAGTTAATCACGGCGTTCTTGCGCCCTATTCACAAAAATTGAACTAATCATAAATTTCAAGTAGATATGGACTTTTCAATTTTATTGTTGATGTGTAGTATATTTGTCGTAGCTAGTAGTTTTTAAAGCTTTAAATAAAATAAGCTTTATTTTATATGCACATAGCTAATTTTTCAGCAAATGGTTTTTAAAACGCGTTAAAAAATTATGCGTTAGTTTATATATCTACGGATAATCTGAGAAATTTTACTTTTGTGAAACGTAATGAATACTGGAAGTAGTCTGTTTAGAAATAAGTAATAAGTAATCTATCTCGTCAGTAGTGCTAGTTATTACCTTTTAGTAAAAAGCTCGTGCAGTATACGGTTTCTCCTCCTCAGAGCCTTTTCTACTTTTCTATGGTAAACACTAAATGTACCTTTTACTAAATGAAATGTTTTTGCAGGTTTGTTTTGAGGCAGAATTTACTTTTCCCAAATAAACAATGTTTTGCGATTTTTTTTCTGAGATAGATTACTTTCTTGACGTTACAAGAAACAATTTGCTGTAAATTGATGATACTTCCCCCATTTGAGGTATCAGGTTCGATTTACAAACTGGGTGAATTTTTTAATCCCGTTTTGTTTTCCGTATTTGACCTTTTTCTTTAAAAATTTGACCGATAAACCGAATGAGAAAAACCAACTGTAAACTGACGAAAGCCAAGTAAGAGAGGTGCTCTTCTTGAGAAAACTTAGCTTAAAAATAGACTGAAATACGTCTAGTTCTAATTAACTAAGAAAAGTACTTAATATCCAAATGTTGCTTTAGAAACGAGACGTAATATTTCATATTAATTACGACTGATGAGTCAGATACTTGATTATACTTGATTCAGCTATACAAAGCTGTTTTTGAAATTTCTTTCCAAATTTAAAAGAAAGATAGGGATTTCTAAAAATCGTGAAAATTTTGCCATTGCACTGACCTTTTGTATAACTTTCGTTATTGCAGTTCATCACCACATCTTTCAGATTTAAAATCATGTTTGTGGAACTTAATGTGTAAGTAAGCTTAATTACATATATTGTCAGTCCTCAGCCGAAAATGCCCACGAACGGAAGGAGGATTGTTCAGTTTGTTTTGCTGCGTGTGAACCGCAGTGACTGGAAAATCGCATGAATACACCAGAGTTGGTCACTGCGTCTGAAAGCTCTATACTGTTGTACTCAGAGAATATTCTATTGACGATATTTAAATACAATTAATTTTCCGGTTTGAAATGTAGAGTAAATTTTTTAAGCAGTTTGTTACAGTATTATAGTAGTTGATGCTTGACTTGTGGAAAAGTTTGTTTAAAAATTGAATCAACTAAACACCCAACCTATGCATGTAGAGAAACTGACTTTATGAACACATGTCAGGAAATCTTGAAAGTAATTGACAATGGAAAATAAATATTTATTACAACTTTTGTTGTCCCATATATCAGTAGGATACCTAAATTGGTAATTCAACTAGAATTTAAAAATTGGACTTCCAGAATTTTGATCAGTAAACACTCAGGGGGGGAAAAAAGGGCAATTCTCAAATGCCCAATACCACAGTAGCATTTGTGAACTGCTCATAGAAACTATCACACCTAGCTATTCCTTGTCTGGGGTTGAACTATAATTTGAGTTTGAATTTTTTTGGGGGGGGAGAGGGGGTGGGGATTTTAAGTAGCAGCGTGTACTTTTTATCACAGTATAATTTTAATAGCTTAAGCCTTCATCAGCGGGGAATAAAAACGATCTCTATTACATTTCGAGGTAGAATACTTTTTTTTATTATTGAGTGTTATCTTTCACATTATTCTATCCGAATTACAGTGATTTCCGCTTATAAGAATCACGTTTGTTATCACTGTTTTTGATTCTTTTAAGCGGTTGATTCTTATAGCCGAAATTTAGGTTTTTGGACAGGCACACACACACCTATATATACATATATTAGATAATTTACCATAAATACTCTTTAATTTACGTTAATTATCTTTTATTAAAATTATATTTTATAATTTTAAAAATAAAACTTAATTTCTAGACTTATAAGTAGATACACATGATTATAGTAAGAGAAGAAAAAAAAAATCCAATATTTGTTACAACATACCTGCTTAACAGTTTTAACATTTCAACTACAGGAAGGGAGCAAGAAAAAGTTTTCTATGGTAGTTTGACGTAATGAAGTTTTCAGGAGGCTGTTTATACCTCTTTCAATGCCAATAGTCTCAGACGAAGATTCACCTTCTAGCTTACGTTTCACGGTTTGATAACGTGCTGAATCTACTAATGTCACGTTTGCCTTAGTGGACACTTCGCCGAAGATTTATATGTTTCAGGGTCCAGGAAGCCGCAACCAGGATGTGGGAGGTAGAAAAAAAAGAGATCGGACCCTGACGGGCAAAGATGCCCCCGGTTCAAGCTAATAGGACAGTGTTATGCTAAAGCGTTTAAGGGGAAACTATTATGCTATGTCTAACAAAGAAAGGGATGCATTTTACGACAGTATTCCATCCCATCTTATCAGTGTTTCTTTAACAAAACAAAAAAATAAAGAACTTCTTGTGTTTTGAGGGTTTAAGTGGCTTTTTTGGAAAAAAGAAAGGAAAGCGAAGTTTGTAAGCTGATTCTTAAAACCGGTGGATTGATTCTTTAGAGCGAAAATTTTAACATGGAAATAATACATTTGTTTTTGTTTTTGCTATATTGATTCTTATAAACAG
Organism: Dolomedes plantarius; assembly: GCA_907164885.2. Taxonomy (NCBI): domain Eukaryota; kingdom Metazoa; phylum Arthropoda; class Arachnida; order Araneae; family Dolomedidae; genus Dolomedes; species Dolomedes plantarius. The sequence goes on from OU015495.1 coordinate 66,799,366, forward strand.
TTGATTCTTATAACCACTGATCATTATAAGCTGTGGTTACTGTATATGCATTCTATATTCATCCCTTGAAGGTAATTTACTTACCTTTCGTATACTTTGCTTTTTAGAATGATTTATCTTCTGGAATTTATTGGTGTTTTGTTGAACCTTAACATCCTGACCAAATATTTAATTTTGAAACGAAAATAAGATGTACTATTAACATACGAATTTTACTAAATACTTTCTTATAACTGTAAAGTAAGTCCTGAAATTTTTATTAGGAGATATCTTTTCAGCGTAAACAAATTGGTAGGCTTTTATCTCCTTTAACACATTGCAAATCCACAAGTTTTATGGTGTTGTTTTCACCAACGCTGCGTAATCGATATCACCCTCCGCATCAGTTCGACCAGCCTTCATTAGTTCATTAAACTTGCGGGATTGTTCTTTTTTTAAGGCTCCCAACGCCCACCTTTTCGAAGAAACCTAGGCAAGGAAGCAAAATGTTTTGAAAAGCAGCGATTTACTGAAATTCCGTATCCAAGAACTGATGATATAATGCGCCGCTGCGCTAAATTTAGACTGCACCAATTGGCATTTTTAGAGGACGTATAAGGTGAGCTAGTTATGGCCCAAGTGAAACTAGGAAGCTTCTGGTAATAAAGTATTTATTTACTCCTTAACCTGTATGGTATTCATGTGTAAATGCTCATACGGATTTGAGTGAGTTAATTTTATTTTTGTATTTCGTTTTCATCATCTATTTATTTATTTATAAGTAACAGCCTGTAGTAGGACATAAACTGAATAACCGTTTGAGAATAAGACTCGGGTTTCAAAGACGAAATAAAAATATAGCATATATGAGGCATATATCTGGTTCTGTAGATTTTTTAAAATAAGAATAAGAATAAAGTGTCGCACAATACTTTGATGTATGAAAATAATGCTTGACAAAAAAAAATTATGAAATAAGTTCCGAATATTAGGGGTGCTTTTCTGTCTATAAGGAGTTTTTGATAGCTATGACCTTTTTCAAGATTTGTTTAATTTCAGATGATGATGGAAATTCATAAAGTTAAACAAATGTCTTATTTGTGAACTAAAATTTTACAATCACTCTAGAACAGGGATGGCAAACTGGCGGCCCAACAGTACTTTTAACCGGCCGACAACACTGAAGTAATTGAGAAAGAATATTTTGTTATACAGTTGTTGAAATACTTCACTCAATTATTCCATGTGGGGCATCACTTGTGTGTGAAAGCACTCAGTACAAGAAAAGACGTAAGTCTTATAGATAAAAATTTATCTCACCGCGTTCATAACGTCATCCGAAATCGGCGTTGATTTTACTGCCCTTGTTGCATCAAGTACCCATCCGAAAACATCTTATTAAATTTTGTCTTTTTTTATTATTAAGAAAACCGATTTTATGTTTTATTTTGTAATATAAGCTTACTTTTTGGATCAAACTTGATTTCATTTTACAAAGAACACTGATTTGTTTAGTTTTCTGAAATAAATGTTTTATGTTCCAAAATATCAAATGTATTTTTATTATATGTACAGGGATTTAAAAAGAAAATGCGTTTCAAAACTGCTTCTTTGAAGTTATTAGTTGCAAAAATATTTTACAAAGTTGTGTTTTGTAATTTTCACTTTTTTTTCAAAGCATATGTACATTTTGATATCGCCAATGTTTTTCTTTTCACTTAACAAATTTTTTTATAAAGAATGCAATTTTCTGAAAAATCAATTACACGATATTTTCTATATTTATGATGCGGTCTTTTTTGAGGTCCCTGTACTTATTTCTATGTATTTTAAATAATTTAAATTTAAATTTTTAATACTATTTTAAAGTTAAAATCTGATATTTGATGAAGGCAATTTCATCTTCAGGACAGCAGACATCAAAATTCGCTTCGAAATGACAGTTGGCCCGCTGTCATTTATATTTTTCTCTAGTGGCCCCAGGATTGTTTTGAGTTAGCCATCGCTGCTGGCAATCTCTAATAATATCAATATGTGTGTGAAATGTTTATTACCGTTTAGGGCCATTAAAATTATTTCCAGTTCCAATTCTGGCACATCTTAAGCTTTTAGCTTAAGATGTGCTAGAAAATGTGTATTTAACTTTATTAATTTTATCTTTTAATATGTCTTACCTTAAAAGTTAGCAAATTTCTCTTAGTTCTAGAGAAAAATTAAGCCCCCCATTTTTTAAAATTTGTTTAAAATAAATTAGTCTCGCTTAAAAAAAAAAGTCGATTTCTAGACTACTATTTATGAAACTTGGTATTGCAGGCGGATACGTAATTATTCTCCCAAATTTTCTCCTCTGAATTGTGGCAGTAGTTTTTTCAAGTTAAATTCTCTTATCAAAATTCCATTATCTAGTGAAAGTCAGATAAATTCGCAATTAAATTTTTTAAAGTCTGATTTTCATATCTTGGTATTTTTTTGTTTACATATCACTGACACTTCGTGTAATTGTGTTAAAGCAAGTGTTCGATTCATATATTCTCTTGTTACTAAATTATTTGTTTACTCTTATTTTGGTTATCACACCGTTAGGAAATATGTTGTCCGTTCGAAGAGGGGTCTCTCCAGTCGTGCTATGAAGCCTCTGAGCTTAGTTTTGTCTTCATTATGCGTTCTTCAGCGCGGCCTAAGTCCTCGAGGCCGCTCGATGCATACATCTCTTCCGGAAGTGGAGTTTCTGTAAATTTTTACTTGTGGCTGTTTTCTATCAAACCAGCCCACAGCAGAAAAAACCGAGCATTTTCTACAATTTGCTTAGAAAATTTAGTAAAATTGTTGCTTATTATCTAATATTGAGATTGCATTTATATTTTTTTCCATTGTAATGTTTTGATAGATTGTAGTTTTTTAATTTTGCAAACATTCTCTGGTTGAGAATTAAAAAAAAAAAAAAGCCCAAATATTTCCGGCCGTTTACATATTTTCCATGAATTGTTTTCTTCACCTTTTGTAAGATGCTGGATGATAATATGTTGAAATGAGATTTAACCGCATGCGTGTATTGACCACTCTTTGTCAATCGATATCTATCTGGTTTGAATCTCGAACTCGAGGATTCAATTTCCACACTCACACGGATTCCTCTCGGAAAATTCTTGGAGAGCAGTGTCGTGCATCGTAGGCGCAAATGGTTTTCCGAAATGGCCCGCTTTTTCCCGAGTTGGCTCAATAAATCGATGGAGAAGAATCTAAGCTTTTTGCTTCCTGCTACTTGAGGGATTCTAGGTTAAGAAGCTTGTCTGGCCCCTTTGCAGAGGTGAATGTCGTCTGACAACACTCGAAATAAACTTTTATCTTTGCATTCCTCATAATTATGATATTGTAATCAGTTTATGTTGAATTAATCAGTATTTACATTGCTTTTATGATTAAGATTTCCCAAATCTCTATCTTGGTAGTCATTTTTAAGGTATTGAAAAATTTATAAATCGCAAAAACTGCATATATATATATATATATATATATATATATATATATATATATATATATATATATAAAAATGTAAAAGATTTTAGAGTTGACTAACCTTTATCGTGCTGGCTGCAGAATCGAATTCATAGATAAATGTTTAGGGTGTAACTTTAAGTGTGGAAATCATTGAAAAAAAAAATCGAAGGATCTGAGTAACATTTTGAGTCATTAATTGAAATAAATGTAAACACTCGTGATAGTTCCAGTAGTGTGATGTATTATACTTTTTTGTTAATTAAAAAAAAAGTTAGTCTCTGAAAATTTCTGTAATTGTACTTTTTGTTAGAATTGCATGTATCTCGACTAAGAAATAAAAAATATGTATTAACAATGCTTAGCAATTTTCAGGTAGCTTTTTGATGTTTAGGTTATATTCTAGGGATTATTTAGTGCGTTTTCAGTAGTCGATTAGTTTAATCATTGTCCATCAGTCGTCCATCTCATAAATTAAAACTTAAGTCGAAAAGCCCCATTTAGAACATTTTATGAATAATGGGGTAGGATTTTCAAAAACTTCTCTTCTAGGTATTTAAGCGGGCTATTAAGATTAATTATATCAGTCGGCCTCTTACGTTAACCGTATAGTAAAAACACCCTAAAACCTGTTAATGATTACAAAATATGGTATTTATTCTGTGCAATTTTTAGAATTATAAGATTTTAAATTTTAATGCGACACAGTGTGCCATTAAAATATTAAAGTGACAGAGAAATTGAGTATTGGCATACTCTCCATTTTAGGATTTAAATGCATATTTAGTTGAATAGAAAGTTTACCTTACGTTTTTTGTTATACAAGATTCACGTAAAGCTTGCTTGCTTTATATATTTTGGAGCTGCAACGAAAAAATGTTTGATTTTAGACTGACTGACTTCTTTCCACGTGATTTCTATTATAAAAGCTAACCAAACTGAAATGAAATTCTGATCTCCATATCATTTGCAGTTTTTAAAGTGAAGACCAGTATTATTCAAATAAAATATGATGGTAATTTTTGAAAGTAAGGTAATTAAGTTATAATTTGAAGGTAAGTATTATGATTTATAAACCTGTTCTGCAAGAGTATTTTATCACATCTACGTACTTTCTTGTAATTAAAAGTGAGGAAAAATTTAATGCTAGGAAAATTGTCATTAATTTTCTAACGATTACAATTAACTACCAATGAGGTATTAATAATCACATGAATTCATTTATAAATTTGTGTGTTCGTTTGAATAATAATTTTTTTTCTTCTTTGTGTATAAAAATTTACTTCTCTTTTAAAAATCTGGAACGATAATATGTTTATAAAATGAATATGCTATCTATACAAAAGCAAAAATACAAGTGAATTTGATTTAAAATTTTTAACTTTTATTATCTAAATATAATGTTGAACTATTTTTAACTAATTTGCGTAAATTTAGACATTTAAAAATCTAAATTTTCATTTAAATTTGAGATAATTAATTTTCTATATGAGTATTTTAAGTAGCTGCTTATCAGAAAAAAAAAAGCTTTGTAACTAGAATAACTTAGAACAGGATCGAAACCGACTTGTTAACCTAATCCGACAGCCGAAGAGGTAAAAAAATGCATAAAGCCTTAATTTTCAGGTCATCTCTTTTCTCCTACCTGATTAAAAATGAGAGAGGGGCATCTTTGTACAAAAGCTAGCAGATGATTTAACTGATGGGGGCGCTTGAAAAAGTCTTTGTAATTGGAAACTTTAAATTTTAATTTCGTCAATTCTTTAAAATTGTAGTCAATTAGTTAAGTAATGCCTAAAAACAAACTCAGCGAGTCACCGCACGCTAATTATACCTGTAGCGCAGCTAAATATTTTTTCTATTGTATTCAGGTTCGTATTTTCTAGTTTTCCTCCAATAATGACGATCTAACTTTTGGAAGTCCTTAAGGCTTCCTGTACAGTAATCCGACTCTGACCATGCAACGTAGTTAACGGTCAACGCCGTACCTGAATTATGTTTAATCCAGAAAGTAAAATTACATAAAATTGCGTACCCTGCCAGATAGTGTTCATTCCATAAGAAATTAAAGAAAACATCTGACACGATTTGATATTTAATTCGCACATGCATAAGGAGAGAGTGTTTAAATATACATGGAAGTTTCAAATGCTTTGTTTTTATACATTTTTTTTCACGGTGAAAACTAGAATTTGAAGACAACAATTTTTCTAATATGCTTTGACATAATGTTGTATTGCATTGACATAATTACCAACTTAAAAATAAAAAGTACATGTTCTAGTGCTTTAGCCTCGTCTGCTCTCATGTGAGATATTGGGGCTTCGACATTTTGTTCCTTCCTCTCACTTCCTGTGAGCGTTCTCTGTCTGGACTATGCATATAACTTTTTTGTCAGAGGCGACTCAACGTACTGGATTGATCAACTACTGTTGATCAATCCAGCTTCATATTCACAACAACTTCTTCAAAGCCTAGGATAATATCCTAGGATATATAAGTTGAACAAGTTGTTGCTTTTAGTTGGGGAACCTGGTGATCATGCTGTTATCTCTAATTATCTGGCGTCAGATCCTCCAGATCGATGTTCTAGGCTTCGATTTTTCTCTCTCACGTTTATGTTTCTATCCGAAGTTCTGAATAACGTGTTACATTATTAATTATTTATATATTTCATTAAATACTTTATTGATGGAATATTAACATAGAAATAAAAAATTACAGAATTAAAGACCAATCCTTATAGCATGCTCAATGAGACAGAAGTGAGGGAAAGTGTAGATAGAATTCCCCTTGCCCGTGACTCATTTGGGCCCGAGCTTGAACCCAATTCAGGACTTGGCATAAAACATAAGAGCTCAGTAAGATTTGCTCCCCTGGGGTCGGTGCCGGCTCTTGGAGCACCTTCCGAATAGGTTCGGCCTCCAATTTGTTCAGTATAGCAAAATCGTACTGGACGCAAAAAGGTTATAATATTTTTAGACGTTTTAAGATTTACTCTTGTTCGATTAAAGTAAGAAACTATCTTTTGCTAGGTCTTTTGCTAGGATATGTTTGAGGTAATCAAGGATCTAGGTGAGGTCGGCATGTAATACTAGTCACTTTCACAACATTAATGAGAGTCACTTTCACACTGTTTGTCCTTCACAAGTTTTTTGAATATTAGGTTGTAACTGTGACAAAGCACACCTCAGGTCACTTTCAACGTCCAGCTTTGCTCGATATTTTGACTTTGTGTATGCTAATGCTGAAAATCCAGATTCACGGAGATATGTGGATGAAAACTGTCCTAACAACCTCAAAGCTTACAAAGCAACTTCTGGGTAAACAGGAAAATAGCGTAACCAAAAATTTCCAACATCCGTGTTTTCGAATTCCGCGTTTGCTTGAGAATCATATTGTAGGTCGATTGCCTGTTCCTGAATATCATCAGGAAGTACATCCACGTCGATTTTGAAAGGATCTCTTACCAACTTAAACTCCCAGTTCTCTGAACTAATATCTGGAAAATAGTCTGCAATTTCATTTTGCAATGCTACCAAATGCCCTGATATAAGGTCCTTCAATTCATTTATCTGTTGCAATAGGAGATTTTTTTTATCACCGAGGAGGTCGTTCAATCTTGGAAAAAAAGCCTCACGCCTCCCTTGAAATTCTTCTACGCCCCCCAGGTTGAGAACCGCTGCTTTAAGACTTATTTTTTTTTCTGTCATTCCGCGTAATTAATATTTTAAAACTGTTTTGAGATAAGGTACATACCTAAACTGGTGGATTCAAACATGTCCTGGTTCTAAATGTGCCTCCTTTATCTTTCGAATTATCCTAACATTTGTCAGACTTCAGATATTTAGGCGTATCACAGAAAGTCTAAAATGGTATGTTACCGAGCATTTCACGGCAAATGAATGCTGGGTACATTCTACGGGCTATAGCCGGAAGGGTAGTTCTTTAATCTTATACTACTGACTACAGGTTGGACTTCTTTCTTTCCTTTTTTTATGTTTTTCACTTAAAATCTTCTACTTAAGTAAAATATGAATTAATAGAAGAATTGTGTTCTCTGTATGTTGCAAGGCTACTTTATTAAAATACGTAAATTTATGTATTTTAGTAAAGTAGCCTTGCAACATGATATTCATGTGATCATGAGATATTCATGTGTTTTTCCGAATAATTTTGACATAAATCTTAATTACAGATATTCGTAACTCATGGAATATTTAGTTGCTAAAGGAAGTTCATCGTGAGGCATGCGGCTGTTTGCGTCTAGAAATCGTTGTGTACCTGTAATGTTTCGTAGTCATAGGTAAGAGATGTTTTCCCCCTTACTATCTCGTGTGTTTGCACAAGTTACAAAATACTCGTTACTGTTGTTATTGATATTATTCACGATTATTTTGCTTTTGTTTTCCATATATATAACCATATGGTGTTTTTTTTCCTTCTCTAAATTGTTAATTGTACTCTGTTTTGTATGTAATGAGAGCCCAGAGAGGTTTCTCCTACTTTTGCAGTTGTTGTTTGTATCAGTGTTTGATGCGATATTTTAGTACCAAAATAATGGCCATTGCTCTTTCTGTTGTGTTTTTAATGGGAAATGACTGTAATATGATTACCCATGTGCTACCCTTCGCTTGAAAAAAAAAAAAAGAAAAATCTTTTACAGAGTGACGAGCGCCATAATTTTAACTTACACTACATTTTAATGCTCGAAAATACTTCAGCTGTTTATTCCTAATTTCTTAAATGTCTGGTCACCTATTATTTGACCAACTTATTTGAGTCTACCCTTTTTTGTCTACAGGCAGTTTATTATGTTTAGTTAGTTTTATAACGTTATAATTTTCACAATTATGTTTCAAAATATTAACCGTTTGATTCTTTATATACATTTTAAAAGCTGACATAAACTTAACTATTCTAAATTTTTATTTTTTAGTTTTTCCCTACCTTCCGTTTATTTATTTATTTATTTATTTTTTACTTCACTGTAATGTGTACGTTTACTTCACATTTGCATTCGGCATTACTTTTACTTTACGTATATTTTATTGCTACTCTGTCCATTTATCACTTGTATTACCGATTTTGCTTGAACAGTTTGCAAATTTTGATTGTTGCAAAAATATAGTTATAGAAAAAAATTCTTATTGGATTTATATTGGCGGCGTGGACTGTTATGATGAAATCTCAAGTTTAGCCTAGACCGAATGTTGCGTTCAGACTTTAGCATGTTTAGAAAATTATTAAAAAACTCTAAAAGGAAATTTCTCATGAACTTAGAGAAGTGGATTCTTAAATTTCGCAAAATTCTGAAATGAATACTATTATAGATTTATTCTCTGTTTAATTGCGTTAATGAGATATATATATATTCCAATGGCTGGGAGCTGAGCATAGGCTCTTCTCCAGGAGAAGTGTGCGACCACTTCGCTGCATGCGTTGCCCCGAGTGCACCACAGGGGGTGGGTCCACGCTGCACCCGTTTGAAACATACCGGTCCGTAATTTTGAACCAAGTCAAGTGACGAGACCGGAGCACTTGACCCCACACCTCCAGAGGTAATGTTTGGGAACTTGGAGGATATTGCACCTACGACAGAAGTCTTCCGTGCACCAGCCGCCATTAGTGTACACGTCGGCGGTTTTGTCAGCGTCGGGTATCGAACCAGCAGCTTGCAGGTCACTGGTTCGACGCCTTTGCCGACCGGGCCACCGCGCCCGTAGTGAGAGAATATTGAACCTAAAATGTAAATCTTAATTGGTATATTGATAATTTCTTATCTTCTTTGCCGTGCTGGTAGTTCTGTTAATTTTCTCGTTTGTAAAGTTAAAGTTTGGTCATGAGGAATCCATTAACAAATCTCAATATATTATGCCCCATCTGGTTAACAGTTAGTCACAGATGGTGGGAGAAGAGTGTGTTTTGGTTTGATGTACTACGTAGTTGTATAATTTATGGAGTGAGTAATTTTGTGTTATTCTTTCACTTTTATTACTTACTTCCTCTGGGAAATGAATTTTTGATTGAGTATCACAGTGGTAGTTTTAGTTACTGTTTTTCGCTCGCAAAAGACAACAGGTGGCTCTTGCATTTTATTAATGTGCTATGTACGATATCGTTGTAAACACTGTAATAGTGTAACAGATCACGGCCACGTCATGCATGGATAATTTCCACTGTCTGGACTGTGGGTCAACTTGAATCTATTTGAACCTTGAACAGGCTATAACCCCCCATCTGGCCTTGAGCGGCACACTTTCCGTCTAGGGGTAACAAATGCGACAGGTGTTTCTCGCTAGTGGGGTAGAGATTTTTCTGGATTTAACCCCACTCGTATTTTTTATTCTTCTAAAAGGCTGCGACCCTTACTCTTGGGAAAGAGTCTCCGCCATTATGATGCACCAGTGACTTTTTTCCCCTCCCTTTGTGTAACAGTGCAGGTATATGCCCGTATTTATGGTTAAGGTACCTAACAACTTCCATGGCTAGCAACTTCTGGAAGGAATATTTGGAAACTGTAAGTAATATTTTTGTCGTTTGCAGATGTCAGATGGCGTGCGCTACTTCTGTGATACGGAATTCATGAATTAATATGCTTTTACATGACCTTACTTTAGTTAGAAAAGGAACTACTTTACTGTGGTTCTTAAAAATATTTTTTTGTTTAAATCAACCTCATCGTACATGAAATATTTTAAAAAAAAGTATAACCTTAACGTATAGATTGCCGGCAGTGTTTTTTATACTTTGTTTCTAAACACCTTTTGCATGGTTTGGGAGATGCGTATTCAAAGCTGTTTATATGACAAATTTTCTGTAAAACAATCAGATTTCACTGTATTTTTGCAGCTGTTTAGTTATATACACCCATACCTCGCTTTACGGCCTAGATACGTTCCAGAAATTTGGCCGTAAAGCGAAAAGCTGTATAACGAATCAATTATTTTGATACAAACCCATACAAATTAAATAGGTTCTGTTCCAATTTTTTATAAATAATATAGTTTTTTAGATCATAAAGCATTTTATTCTTTTTATTTCCTATAAAAATGCTTACATAAAAATAAAAGTACAGAATGATGTAACAAACAGAAATCCAAAAAATAAACAAAAGAAATCATATGCACATATGTATAAATATAATAAAAAGCGTAAAATGTTTTAAAACTGTTTTAATATGATGACGAACATTAACACGAAGAATCACTATGCTATAATATACTGCCATCATCACTTTCCACTGTTGTGGCCGTATAACGAAACATTGTGGGCCATAAATCGAAAGAGTGCCATAATTAAAAAAGGCCGTTATAGCGAAATGCCGTATAAAGAGCGGCAGTATAGCAAGGTATAGGTGTATAGTTGTCTTGCTTAAAAATCGCAGTCAGGGGTTTCCGTCTTTGAATGTCAGTAATAGTAGTTGAATTAGACCTTGGTCTCTTAATTCCTCGTACGCGGAAGACAGTCGCTAAGAATTTTTTTATGGCACCCTCGGCTAAGAAATAATGATCTAATGGATTATAATATTGGGGTTCCTCAGGGGTCTTTCCTGGGACCTATACTTTGGCTACTGGTAATTAACCCGCTGTTACAAAAGGAATGAGAAGGGGCAAACATTAAAATGCAAGCATTTGCTGACGATCTGATTATTACAATTAGCAGTAAGGTATCTTATAAATTTACTGAATATGCTACAAAGATCTTAGACTTGTGCCTAGAATGGGCAAATAATAAGAAATTAAAATTTAACACGGATAAATGTTTCTACACGATAATAGCTTTTAAAAGACAAATTAAACGCAAGCGAACAATCAAATTGGGTATGCATGGGATTAAATCTTGTAAAGCAGTAAAGTATTTGGGTATACTCTTGGATAAAGACCTAAATTTTATACAACATCTTGTGGAAGTACAGGAAATGGCCCTTAGAGTGATGTACAGTCTGGCAAGGTACAGTAAGAAGACATGGGGTTTCAGGCCCAGTATATTGAAAGAAATATATAAAGTAATAATAGGAAAAATTATCCTTAGGGGCTCCATTCTGGTTCAAGGATACAGTAAGACAAAACAATTTATTGAATAAAATTCAAAGACCTTTCTTACTGAGCATTACAAAATGCTATAAAACAGTTTCAACGAATGCATTGGCTGTACTGGCAGGATGTATGCCTTTAGATCTCAGAGCTGAAATTGACTACAAAATGTTTGAAATATATTACAAGGAACAAGGAATAGAAGTTATGGATATAAAATTTAGTAAAAATAATTGCGATTTGGCGAACAGACCTATAAAACGTGAGACTGACTTATGGACAATAAACTGGACATTTGATTTAATCCCAATTACTGATATTAATTATTACACGGATGGCTCCCGCATGAATGGAAAAACTGGGGCAAGTATTAATAAATATATTAAGGATTTAAAAGTATTGGAAATAAAACAAAGGCTATCTGATAATGCGAGTTCCTTTAGTGCTGAACTGTATGCAATACAATTAGCTATTGAAGATACTATTGAACAAGGTCATAAAGCACTTGATATATATTCAGACTCGCGTAGTTCATTACAGGCATTAAATACACATAGTTTTAAAAGTGAGATGGTAGATAACATCAAAAAATTAGTTAAAACTTCGGGACTTAATGTCTCACTACATTGGATAAAAGCGCATATTGGGATTGATAAAAATGAAGCAGTTGATCAGACTGCAAAAGAAGCAACTAAATTAGAAGTAATAAATAGAGAAATTAAATGGACTAGAAACCAAGTAAAAGCAAAATTATATCAAATGGGTTAACACGTCTGGCAAGATAGGTGGAACAATACAACTGTTGGAACTAGAGTAAGAGAAATTTTTCCTCAAGTTAAAACTGACAGGCTAAGTGCAGATTTTTACATAAACCAAGCAATCACAGGACATGGGTCGTTTGGTAGTTATCAAAACAGGTTTCACGAAAAACGTAGCACTTGCTCTTGTGGTGCTGAACAATCGGTGGAGCACTGTATAATAGTATGCAGTCAATTTAATAGTATACGCATAGGCTTACCTACAACCATTCATATCTGGAATAAGAATAAGTTTTATAATGATTATTATTGTAGAAGAGCCATAAGGAAAATAGTTATGGCCTTTATGGCTGTTCATTATCCGATTACATAGTTATTCTATTTCGTTGTATTTTACACAATTAGCACAAGTCCCCCCCCCCCCTTTTTTTTTCTTTTAAACGCAAAACCGGAAGGCTAGGTCGTTTATATTTGTATCTTATGTGCCATAAGATACAAATATCAAAATACAATATCTTATGTGCCATAAGATACGCCTCGGGGATATATAACACGAATGTCTGAAACTAATAGTAGAACTTCATGATGGACCCTTTCGAAAGTATAGAGTATTGACAGTTATCACCATCACGTGGAGCATTAGGTTCTCTATGTAACGTACCTCTATGTAGTGGCCACTGTGAATGGCAGAGAAATTTCTATCAAAATTTAATTCACTCTGCTTCATCATTCTTAACTTTCCCCAAAACGCGAATTCTTTTACCCTCAACTTTAGTGTGGAGTAAATAAACTAAATTATTTATTTGCTTGTTTTTTGATTTTAAACTAAGCTTTAAACCGATTTTCTGTAGGCTAGATTCCTTTCTCAGCAGATAATGTAGGCGTTTCGAATGGATTTCGTCAAAATTTAGTGATATATATACTGTGAATAATTAAATTTACATCTGTAACTTGATTACCCATAATTGTATTTTCACGAAACCTTGCTTAATCCTGCTTCCGCTCGTACGAAGGGTACCAGTTTCTTTTTCATAAAATTGAGTTCCGTTCCAATTGTTATGAATCGTAGATAAACAAACTGCGGTTTGTAATATTTTAAATAAAGCAAATATATACCCAAAAATGCTAATTTTCTCTCTTCTATTAGGCACAATTGCATAGAACTTCGGGAAGATATAGGATTTTTTAAAATTCTTCAAACTCGCTTTACTGGGCAATTTAATGGCTCTTTTCAGATTTTAATTGATTTCATTAAAAAAAATCAGATTGCTCTAAATGTGTTTCGTATTTAAGAGGATGGTATTCTTATCTTTGAGATCGATCGATATTAATTTTAATAAAAATTCAATTCAATTGCAATCTGAACATGAACACACTCTTGCATCCACCGTGAATTGCTTGTCTAACAAATGTCTACTGATTCGAAAAATTTAAACATATATATATATATATATATATATATATATAACATAGCAAGAACATAGTGTGAAACATAGCAAGGGAGTCAAATATTTAGTGTTCGAATCTTGTGGTACACAAACATCATGTAGCTTCCAAAACTGATAGTTTACGTTTATATAGGACTGTAGAGATATCTAAGATCATAATTTAAAATGAGCCATGGATTTAATACTTTTCGCACAGGTTTTAAATACTGACACAAAATCATTGGCTTATTAAAACGTTCGTCGACTTCCTTTTTACAATGATTACTGGCTTTTGAAACTACCGCAACAAAGATTGTTTTAAAACCCCACAGAATTGCTTATTATCATCATTAGTACAGTTGTTCGATAGTACTGTGCCGCTGACAAATCCGTCACCTTGTACACTAATGGCGGATGGTGTACGAAAAACCTGTCGTGGCTGCAATGCCCTCTAAGTTTTCAAATTTACCTCTGGAGGTGCGGGGTCCGCTTAAAGGAATGGCCAACAGTCTCGCGGGGTACATACAGGCGAATATCTAGAAACAAGTGCCTCCGCGTTTTTTTTTTTTTTTTGTTTTTTTTAAAATCTGTTTGATATTGCCATATCGAGAATTAAATGAGATACTTGAAGAAGTGCCTTATAGAAAAGATTATGCAGCTTTAATTAGATCTCTCTTACACACATAATAATGGCTTTGTTATATAAAATTAATTTTAGGAAACAAAGAATTTATTATCGTTCTTAATTCTTACCTAAATTTAACTATGGAAATTGTGGGTTCAAGTCATTTCTTGTACTATGGGGTTAGTGAACTCTGGAAATTTTGAAATCACTGTTCATCAGATATGTATTTAATTCATTTGACAATTAAATTAAAAGTGTGTAATATACGATATTATGAGACTTGAAGGAAATATTTATCTTACTTGCGTTGAAGTTTGTTTAATAATAGGGACTGAACTTATAAAATTTCGGAATATCAGGGATATCTATTTAATTAAGAGAAGATGTGTAAGCCTAACTGATCGAATTTCTCTCTCTCTCTCTCTTTTTCCTTCGAAAAAATTCTAGCTAATAAAATCACAATTATGAAATATATTTTTTCGTATGAACCTATGTTTACTCGCAGTCCTAGAGTTACGTTATCCAATTTGGTATTTTATTGTTAATTTTTTAAGAAAAGATATTTTGTTTTTTTGTCATAAAATAATCTTCCAGAGTTTCTGTCTTCTGCTCCTTCTTCGTTAATTAAACTAAGAATGAGCTAGGTTACCGGTTGTCTTGTGTTAATGAGTGTATCTAATTAGCTTTTACTTCATTCGCACCTATTTGTGCATCTTAATTGCAGTATTGATCTGATTTTGTTCATACTTTATTGAATCAAAGTTAGAGTGTGATGTATTAATCCACGCAAGAAATTGATGAATTTTTCTTTTTCGCCTGTGCTCTAACTCATTTTGCACTACAGTTAAAATTTTATTTAAGGGCCTTCTCGGTTGCAATTTAAAAAAAAAAAAAATTTGTTGAATATATTCGTAAAAATTTTAGCTGGATAAAGAAGTAGCACTCAAGATTTAATTTTTTTTATATAAGTAAATAAATTGATGAAGTGAAACGTTGTGGAATATAAAGCTATGATTATTTTCCGAAGGAGATTTCTAATTATTATTACTATTATTATTAATTTTTTTTTTTTTTGGGGGGGGGGAGTGATTGGTAGGGTTTGGGTACTACGGTCACCTCTCAGACCGGGATCTACTTCTTTAAGCTGATTTCGAACGGCTACAAACACATGTTTACTGCAGGATTCGAATCTGCAGACTTTGGTGCCGAAGACTAGTGACTTAGCCAATGTCTGGCTTCATTAAGTGGAAGCAAAAGATGAAGTTCAAGCTGTTTTTTCCTGTAAGTTGTTCTTCAGGTTTTTGTTAGTGAAATGAATGCTCTAGTTTCAGAATGAGAGTTTTAAGCAAAGTAGCTTTTCCCCGAATCAATTCTGAATTTCGTTAAGATATTTCTCATCGTTTAATTTTCTGTTATTTACATTTTTTTCTTATCGTTTTTCGAGTCAGTCAGTTGTGGTGTCTGTCTCCATTCGTTCCAAATACAAGACGCATCCACAAAGTAAGAACCGATTGGGTGTAAAAATATTTAGGAAGATGTTTCTGGAAGATTTTTATTGCCAAATGTTAAAACGTATTTTATACTATTTTCTTCGTAGTCGCCATATTTATTGAGGCATTTGTCGTATCGTGAGACTAGCTTTTGTATTCCTTCGTCGGAGTAACTCACCATAAACCTATTCAGCCCCAAGCCCACAACGTCTATTGTCTCTTGATCTCTCTGTAGACTCTGACAAGTGGGTGTAGACTCTGTAGACTATTTTGGTGGAGAAACAACTGGTGATCGCTTGGAGCTGGGTCAGGACTATACGGTGATTGTTCAAAAAATTCCTAACCAAACTATTCAAGCAATGCACGTGCACGGACGGCAGTGTGCGGCCACGCGTTGTCGTGCAAAAGACAAACTCCAGCAGACAGTAACCCACGGCGTCGAATCTGAATTGCTAGGCGCAGCTCCTTAAGAATTTCACAGTAGGATTCAGCATTTATGGTCGTACCTTACCATTTACGTTTGTACCGCACGAACATCCTTGGCGTTCAAAAATCTTATCACCGATCGCATTTCACAGCTGACGGGATTTTTATTTTGATGCCCACTTAAAACTAACACAGCAAACCGAGACAACTTTATAGAACAATATAATTTACGCCAAATGAAGCACCAGACGTTCAGGAATTAAATAACGGCAGCTTCGTTACAATGGCGTGACCTGCGCATGATCTATGAGCAATCCGTTCTTACTTTGTGGATGCGCATCGTACCTTGATCAAATATATCTGAAAACCAGTCATAGGGCAGAGGAATAATTCCATCCAAAACTGTTTGCTGTTGTTGTGTTTTAAAAAAATTGTCTTTGATGCTAGACAAATTGAATAAATTTATTTATTTATTTATTTATTAGAATAAAAAAGGGGTGCTGTTTGAGCTAGAACCTTCAGTACGTTCACTGAAATTTCCCGCCGAAATTGTCAAGAAAAATTTCATATTTTCTTAATCTAATTGTCATTTAGGTGGCCTGAGACAGAAGGTATAATAACATGTTCAGTGACAAGTGGCGTTTATTGATCTGTTAGAGCGTACAGCTAAAACTAAAAAACAAATATATAACTAAATCACATAGCGTAATAGAGTTAACCTCCTAGACTATCATCTGTCCTATGCAAACACCACTTTAAAAGTAATGTTAATTTCCAAACCTCTCACAGCTCGTTCTGACATTCACAGATTACTTCCTATGATAGGCATTAAGCTTTTCCAATCGCTTTTGAAGTTCCTTGCTAGGTTTGTTGACTAACATTGAAGGCAGCGGCGTTAGTTAATGCTCTGTATCGAAGCTTGATATCGGCATTACCCTTCTATGGTGGCGGCGGATAAAACTTACTCCGGGTTGCCCCCTGCCTGTATAAATAGCCCGTCTCGTGCTGACGTCATTTTACCTATTTTGATTACGAAAGAATGACTTCGTTTCTCATTCAGAAAGGGAGAGTAGAACACAAGGCTTAACATTTTTCAAGTTGTCATCGGCTGATAGAAAAGTGGTAAGGAAGCAGAAAGCACTGTGGCGTCACGGTAAATTGTTAAGGCGATTCTCTGAGGCGTTGCTAAAATTTACTACTATTGGATCCATAACAAAGAAAGACAGAGTCCTAAATAAAATGCGAAGCCAATTTTTAAAACAGAAACTTAACAATGAAATTTATTTACAAAAAAAATTTAAACATTAGGCACTTTCGACATAATTACTTAATTTACGTGCAGATTCACAATGCGCGCTCCAGGACCCATTCCGGCCCAAAAACACAGGAGCCTAAAAAAAAAACACGTCCACACAGGGCGCATTCAAACCAGCGTCTCACATTTTTCCAACTCTCTCTGCCTATCTCTTGTGGCATTTTCTTTTTCGGCGACCCTCTCAATTCCACGAAAATGCGTCTGTTTTTCAGAGAGGGGGCCGGCAACCCAGATGGTGACATTTTCTTCGTAACGCCGAAACTTTATCGCATTCCCGTGACAAAAGTCGCAGAGCTATCGCAAGGGCAGACAGCTTTATGACGGGGTGAAAACATTTTCTATTTTCCAAACAGTTACCCTCACCACTTGTTAGGGAAACCGCCCGATAAACACACAGCTGTGTTTCGTGCACTCCGTGAGGTCTTGGGGAAAAAAACTCCATACTTCCAGTATGCTACAGCACTAACGTAATATCTTTAAATAGTAGGTGTCTTGATAAGTAAGCCTACTCCTTCATTTTACCCGCGATTTTCCCAGCATGTTACGTAAAATAACACGTTGTTTTTGGAAACAGTACTTTGATATAACCGAGTTGTCTTGACCGCAGTTGTCGATTTGCGTAAGTTGTGAAGGTACTTCCGGAATTTATGCCGTTCGACGGTCGAATGGCTAGGGCGTTGGCCCTCTGTACCAGAGTTTGTGGGTTGGAATAGCACTCTTGCAATGGAGAGTGCACTCTTGGTTTGTAGCCGCTCGGAATCGGCTTTAAGCAGTAGCCCCCTTGTAGCAAAAAATGGCCCTAGCTCTCTAAACCAAATCAGACCTTTATTTTATTGTGATAATCTTGATCAAATATGTTGATTTTTCCAAGCGCTTGTCTTCCCTAGTTTACCAGCAAATCACAAATATACGACCGTTTCATCCTTACAGTTTCTAGAATGCATTTTTTCTGAATGTTATTGCGGCTCATCACACACGAAATAGTTTTTGCCCTCATCAAATTTTCACTTCTGTCCCCTCTACATGGTAATATAGTGTCTCGATCATGAAATTTTTTCAAGAGACATTGTACACGTCTGTAAGCCTTCAAGGGATTAACTTATCATAAACGCTATTTGCGCTCCTACAATCGCTACTCTCCCCTTTTGTGAAACATGTTTTGTTTGTTAGCGTAAAGTACTTATAAATTAGCACATTTTTTAGGTCAAAGTCAACAAACAATAGAAAATTGGTATTGAGTTCAAAAAAACAAATTATACACACTAAGGATTCCACCGTGAAAATGCATTCGTTAAAAGGTAGTGTGAAACAAAGGAGAACCTTTGATAACATGCCAAAAATCGTCGCTCCCACTCGTTTGCAAGATAATCTTCGTTTGCAAAAAAGTTGATTATTCATTTCTATTTTATTTATTTCAAAAACTTCTAGCCATGAGTGTTTGTCCCCGTAGATTAATTTTATCCATTCCAAACCCAACATACTTTTATGTAGTCTGTGTACATAGTTAAAGTTATATAGTTAAACTTATCTATGGCGACTAGAAATGCTTCCGAAAAGAAGTAGCCGTTTCTAGGGGTAGCTGACTAGAGAAGTTTCACTGTGTGTGTGTCTGTGTATGTATATATACCGGGTGAGCCAAAAGTTCGTAAAAACTTTAAAAATTCATAAAAAGGAAGAAATCATGATAAAGAAAAGCAGTTTGCAAGAAAGGACTTAAAAGGAAGTCGGATTTTTTTTTTAGGAGCAAAATAAAAATTTAAAAAGTCACTGGTAGAGTCACTGGTCCAGCTTTGCGAGCACTGCAACTCCCTGTTGACGATTCCGCCGCCATATTATTCTTAACGGTTTCCACCGCAGTAATGCGACCCTCCGCCAACGACGATCTTCCACTTCGTGGCCGATCCTCCAAATCCTCGTGTATCACAGTCTTTTATTGCAAGATTGATTTGCATATTTATATATATATATATATATATATATATATATATATATATATATATATATATATATATATATATATATATATATATATATATATATATATGTATGTATGTATGTATATAGCGCTGAATCCCTCGCATGTCAACGCCATCTACAGGTGACTTTTAAAACTTTTTTTGGCTGCCGACTTCCTTGTGAGCCCTTTCTTGCAAACTGCACTTATTTATAATGATTTCTTCCTTTTTTATGAATTTTTAAAGTTTATACGAACTTTTGGCTCAATATATATATATATATATATATATATATATATATATACATATATACATATATATATATATATATACAGTACTGGCCAGAATGGATGACTCATTTGTTTTTTCCCATTCATAGTGACGTATTGGCGCCAGATGTTCGTTTTGGCTGTCTGCCAAAGTGCAGGTGTTCTTGCTTGACATTTCGTTAGTTCATTAGTTGTGTTCGCCGTGTGTTGACGTACAAATTTTTGCAGAAGAGTGAAATAATATAAAAATGCCTGGTAAAAGAATTTCACGCGAAATACATGCACAAATAAATATTTTGAGCGAAGAAGGTTATAGTACTCGGGAAATTGCTACCAGATTACAATTGGCACAAAAGACAGTTTCCAGGTCTATAAGTAATTTCAAAACAACAGGAAATTATGGATATTCAAAGCCAAAAGGTCGTCCCAAGAGCACAAGCAAGCGCATGGATGAGTCCATAATTTTGGCAGCTAAGAAGTCATCCAGAAAATCAGCGAAAGCAATCCAAGCTGGTTTACCAAAAGATGTTAATATCCCTAGCCAAAGGACAATCCGCAGGAGGCTATTCAATGCCAATTTAAAGTCCTACAAGCCTGCTAAGAAGCCTAAATTGTCTCCCAAAAATATTGCTGACCGACTGACATTTTGTAAAAAGTATCAGGATTGGAGTGTGGAGCAATGGAAACATGTGATGTTTTCAGACGAGACTCAAGTATCGCAGTTTTATGCATTTTGTAGAAACATACGACAGCCTCCCAATAAAAGAGACTGTCAACGCTACATTATTCCCATCGTGAAACATGCTGTAAAACTCATGGTCTGGGGAGCCATTTGTGCCAAAGGAAGATGTGGATTGTGGTTCATGCCTGAAGACACATCAATTAATGGAACTGTTTATCTCGATGTGCTAAAAGAGAAGTTACCACAGTTTATGAATATCAACCAGTACACACACTTCCAACATGATGGAGCACCTTGCCACCAGACTAAAGCTGTTAAGAGATGGATTGCAAAGCAGGGGTTACAGATCCTTGGGCCGTGGCCCGGAAATTCCCCGGATCTAAACCCAATCGAGAACTGTTGGGTAATTTTAAAGCGCAAAGTTGCTGAGCTCAACCCCACTTCACTTTCGGACTTAAGAGAAACTATAAAACAAGTGTGGATTACAGAAATTACACCAGACTATTGCGAAAAATTATGTATTTCCATGCCTGATCGTATCCAAGCTGTATTGAAAAAAAAAAAAAAGGTTTCCACACCAAATATTGAACCCTTTCTCAATTATGTATGTATACTGTGCTTATATAACTAA